>VWZF01001883.1:5329-190166 GCA_013396755.1 Sclerurus mexicanus | reverse complement strand
ACACCCTTCCATTCCTGAGAGAAAAGAAGCAGAGGAAAGTTTGGTAAGAATCAGAGGAGTCCCAAACCTCTCACCATCAGGAAGGAGGGGACCTAAAAGATGAGGGGAATGGAAACAGGTCCCTCTTAGGAGAGGTAGGAGAATCTTCTCCCAACCTCCCTCACCTTACCAAGTGCCCTTACAGAATAGATGTGAGGTTCTGGAACTTGATGGCCAGGCAAATGATAGTGGGGATGAAGGTCTGTCTGAAGGTTGAGGTACTCAAAGACTTTGCCTCAGTCTTCAATGGCAACCTCTCTTCCCACACTTCTCAAGTGGATGGAAAGCAGGATGGGATCTTGGGGAGTCAAGTCTCTCCCACTGTTAGTAAAGATCAGGTTTGTGACCACCTGAGAAACCTGAATGTACATAAGTCTAATGATGAGACGCATCCCAGAGTCCTGAGATCTCATATTGGTGCTGCCACGTGGACGGGCCAGAGCTGGGGTTGTGAGACAAAGAAAATGAAAATGAAAGTGAGGAGAAAGAGAGAGAAGAAAGAGACAGAGAAAAAAGGAGAGGGGGGACCAATCTGCTCCCTTTCATAGTTAATCTGGCACAGGGCTCTTATGTAAACTAGACCTTTCGTGCATTTTGTTCACACATGCAGAGTCAGCCCTTCTCCTGGAAGTGAACTGGGTGGAGAACTGAGCACAAGTCTCAAGGCAGAGCAAGAAGTTGGCTCAGCACAACACTGTTCCATGTCCATGGGTCCCTCTCCTGTGATCATNAAAAAAGTTTAGATTAGATATTAGAAAACAATTCTTTACCGTGAGAGCGATGAGGCACTGGAACAGGTTGCCCAGGGAAGCAGTGGATGCTCCATCTGTGGAGGTGTTCAAAGCCAGGTTGGATGGGGTTCTGAGCAGCCTGGTCTAGTGGAATGTGTCCCCAACCATGACAGGGGGGTTGGAACTAGATGATTTTAAGGTTCTTTCCAACCCAAATGGTCCTGTGATTTTTCCCTCAAAAAGCCTCCCAGCCTAACAGGGTGCACACTTAGAAAGCTAGGCTTTTATTTCACCTGCTGAAGGTGAAAGAGGTTTTCACCTATTCACCGAGATTTCACAACGTTTATCAAAACACTGGTTTCTGTGTTACCTATGAAATTCAAATGTAAGAATGTACATTGCCAGAAATCATGGAGAAGGGAAACAAAAAGTTTTGCTTATAGTCCCTATTAATAAAAAATTCAAAATCCAAGCTATTTTTCTTTTAGAAAGTTGCTTAAAGCAGTCTGTCATTGATCATTTCAAATGCAAGTGCCTTAATGATCTATATATTCATCTCTGTGAGGGCAAAAAATGATTTTCTAATTTGATGATACTAAAGTCTTGGAAAATTGAGTTTCTAGGTTGTTTTCCTTTCCAATTCATCATCCAGGAGGGAAGCATAAGACTCCATCGCTGAGAACCATACTAATAGTGGTATAGTTTTCAAGTGGTTAATTCTACTTCCCTTTCTAATACCACATTTCACCATCTGGATAGGTCTCATCTGACTCCTTTTTACCAGGTAATTTCATTACATTTAGGGTCCTTTGACATCAGGTCGGTCCTACCCCGATTGTTAATCCTCACATCTTTCTTGTAGGAAAAATGCTCAAATGTCTTCTCCAGCCTGAAATGTCGGTGGAAGAGAAACTCTCTGACATAAAAGATCATTTGTTCAAATATGCTGAGACTGGATGATGATACCATGATCACAGAATCACAGAGAGGTTTGGGTAAAAAGAGAACTTTAAAGATCACCTAGTCCAACCCCTCTGCCATGGACTGGGACATCTTCTGGTAGATCAGGCTGCTCAATGCCCCATCCAACATGACTTTCACCAGTTCCAGGGGGGAAGACCCACAACTTCTCTGGGCAATTTATTTAACTGCCATGCTGAGAAATCACATGTTCAAATCTCGTTCAGAAAATGGTTGAAAATGGTTCCTGTTTATTTTAGTGAAAATGATGTGTGAAAAATGCAAAATGATCACATTATTTACTGAAGGGTTCTCAGTTTGCTCTATGTTTTTTTTTTTGCTTTTGTTTTTTGGGTTTTGTTTTGGTTTGGTTTTTGCCAGTCTATTCACGCTACTATTTTATAAATTGTGCTTTCCTCCCCAGTTCATTCCCCACCTGGGGAATTTAAGTGTGCATCTGTTCAATATCAGCCATTTTACCTGGTGATGGAAACTTTGCTGAACTTATTTAATTCCATAGCACTTGTAGGAAGTGGTTCACCAGTACAGTGTTTGGTTGGGTTTTTTTCACTATTTTTCTAACTTATGAGGTTTATGGCCACCTTTCCACCATAATTTTCATTTTTACTCAAGGCTCTGATATGGTTTGAATTTGATATGAAGAATTATATACAATTGTGTTGGCATAGAATAAAATATGAATATAGTGAAGTGTAAAGCAGATGGAGGTCTCACAACCTACAGCATTGTATCCTGAGACAACAGGTTACAACATGAGACACATAAGTTTCAATAGAAACAAGCTGGCAAATGTTAAAAGAGGGGGTAAAGAGAGGGCAGGAAAGGGGTGTGGTTGATGTGATTTCTTCACAGGATCTTGTTGTATCATTTAATTATTTTTGGCTTGTTAGACAAAATATGTTTTACTTATGTTATGCAGATAATATTTGTGCCAGACTTAATTAGTCCATTGGAGTCTGTCGACAGTTTTAATCAGGTTGTCAGAATCTAAATTCTCTAGAGTCATAATGTAAACAATTCACAACAAGCTAACAAGTACTGTGTGAAACATTGAAACATCTCCAGACATCTGTGAAGCCTTCAAGATGTAAAACTTTCTAGTTGTTGGGGGTTTTTTAATTACTTTTAAAATGGTTTTTTAGTGTTTTTTTTTGTTTTTTTTTTTTTTTTTTTTTTTTTTTTTTTAATTTGGAACTCAATTGCTTCTGCAAAATTAGATTGAAGGCTTAAACATTTTGAATAAATATCAGTCTGTTTCCAGGATCTTTTACAAGTTCCTGGAAAGAGCTTATGCTTCACTTTAAATTCATGCAAAATGTGATATTCTCAGATAAGGTTTATTCACAATTTTAGAGAATGTCAAACTCTAAGAGGACAGACTTTTAATGCAGTCTTTTAACAGAATGTGAGGTTTATTTTGCTGTTAGAGAGTGCAGTGTCCAAGATTCAATATTGGAGCAATATTTCTCACTCTATGAGCCTGCACCAAACTTTATAGTTGACATTATTTACATCCTGAAAAAACAACCAAACAAACAAAAACCCCAAACAAACAGAAAACCAAAACAAAACAGGGAAAGAAAAGATATATTGGATTTTGGTTTTGCCTCAGAATGTTAGCCAGTCTTGTTTCACTTACTGCCATTATTTATTAATTGAGCCCAACAGCATCTACTCACTGCTTAGTTAATCACTTTAAATGTGAAGCTCAGAACTTTGAACAGTCTGCTAAACCTATAAAGGTGTTTTTATATTCCTTATAGAAGAAAGTTTATACAGTTTTCTTCAAAGCACATTTTTTTTCTAAGCAAATCCACTAAACTTTCCAGTAAAGAATTTAATCTCTTAAAACTCAACCTGACTTTACTTTAGAACTTACAGACATCTGTCTTTTGGATCAATAATTTATCCATGGACAACTTCAGCTTATTTTCAGTCAATTCAAAACTGGAAAAATAGATGTAGTTTATTTAATAGACAATTCCCAAGTCTATCTTGGAAGGAAGAAAAATTGGAAACTTGCCATTGGCATATAAAACTATAAAATATGTGTTCGGGCTGTTTCCAACTGAGATACAAGAGGCCAGAATCAGTGTTGGCATAAATTGGCATGATTCCATTAAATAAAAGTGGAGTTGTGCCCACTTATGTCAGAAGTCAATTTGAGAACAAGTCCATATGGCTTCTACATTTATAATGGAGAGTCTTCAAACTAGTAGACCAGAGATAGCAAGGACTAATTCAAGCACATAATTTTTATTTTCCTGATCTGCATAAAGTAGATCTTCCTCCACAAATGTGAGTGAAAAATATTCATACATCTTTAGCAACTATTCTCCAGGTTACCTATTGAGTTATTATCTGGATGAATTCTGTCTGCATTTCGGATGGCAAGAGTTTTGACTCTTAGCTTACTGAAATGTGAATGCAATGGGTATAAATTTTATTGGGAAGGTGACTATAATAATTAACTTATAATTGCTTTTTTCTGGTATATTCCTTAAAAGCATGGCTTGTTTTTTTTCACTGGCCTAGATGACTTTCTTAAAAATCTCTATACTTTCATAGCTTTTTTTTTTTAAAACTCATTCAATCAAGTTTTAAATGTTCCATAAATAATCAATGTGCATGAAGGTGCTCACCATTCTACCGATCCTAAACCAATGTATAGCCATATAGCTTTTATCCAAGCCCAAATGCAGTAAATTTCTTCTTCCTATCTCTTTCCATTACACATTCTGACTGTAACTGTGGTTCATGTTATATCTAAAAGCAGGTATTGTAATTCAGATTTTGCTCATCATCAGGTTATAGTGCATACCTTCAAATTTGTTTGCCTATAAGAGAAAATAAATAAATTTAAAAGAAGTACTTAAAGCATTTTGAACAAATCAGAATAGTATAGACAGTGACTCTCAATTATCAGTATTTCATTTAATTTCTAAGGTGATGCTGTATACTAATTGTGCTATGCTTCCTAAATATTATGGACTTAGCAAAGTTTATCATTCTTTGCTATGTCAAACAAACAAAGATGTGACCTTGCTTAGGAACCTATTAATGTTAAAGGATTGCTGGATGCTTAATTGAAATGTTTGCTGTCCAGGCAGGCATCCAGGATGCAGGAATTAGCATTACAGTTGACACAGGTTGACAGTTACTTGTTTTCTCAAGAAAAAGGGCAACTGACAAACAACATGGAGACTGAACTGTCTTTTTTTCCCTAGAGTTTTCCTGACAGGTAAGTTTGAGACTTGTAGAAATGTCAGGAAGATACTGATGGCCAGAGGTTACATTTCCTATGTTTAAAAAAGCTCTTGTGTGTCAATCCTTCCTGCTCCCCTCCAGACAGAACATTATTTTTTTAAGACTTGTTAGTTTATGTTTTGTTTCTAGTAAGGGACAAAAATATTGGTAGAGATCTGTAACGAAATACTGGTACTTTCTGTGAACTTCCTTTTGAACTGTTTTGTTAATCTGTGTAAACCCTGTATTTCAAGAGCTGAATTTTGTTTTCATCTTCTCAAACATGATGCCATGTATATTACGATCTTATGATACTATATTCTTAGTTCTTTATTTAACTAACTGAGTTTAAATTATGTAATCATTATTTGGGGGTTGAAAAATTATTATTAATGCCTTTTCAGTCTTTTTTTTCCCCCTCCAGAAATCTATGTGCTTTCTTACAGATGTGAAGTTTAAGGCTTTAATTCAAACCTGATTTCAAGAAATCCACATTATTTAGCACCAAAGTCACTCTCCTATGGTGCCATTGAGAAGCATGTTTCAAATAACCATGTATTCTAGGATAAACAAAGCCATATGCAATTTCTTTCCAGGAATATTTTAAACAAATCAGAAGACAAGGACAATGGGAAGAGGAATAAAAGGATAAGGACTGTACTGGGTGAAGCTCTCTGTCAGACAGATCTAGTGGCAGACACTGTATATGTTGTTCAAGGAGTTCCAGAGATACTCTCAGCTAGAGACTCGAATCTAAAAAGAGCCAGGAAATACTGTTGACAAAGTAGAGAAAAATCTGTGGTTCCTACCTGTTTAGAATTATCTGTGGTCTGTTGATTTTTAAATTTTATTTAACCATTCCAAGACACAGATATTGGGAGAGGCAATTTCAATTCTTCCCTCTGTTTTACTGGAAAAGAAAACAGAATCAAGAATTTTGCCCTTCCATACTATCTCACTTTTTTGTATACACTGAATATTATTTGGCTATTCTGTCTTTCCTGCAGAAACTGTTTCACTTGAATGTATATTCACTAAGGCAGAGAAAATTACTTTGTAGCCATTTTTTTATGACACCTGTGTTAGAGGTGAAAACCTGAGATTTTTTTTTATATTTACTTAGTAATAAAACACTTATTGCAATACAGATCTCATGCAGAATACTTTATAGCCCATTAGCACCCTGCAGCAAAGTGGCAGACCTCAATTTCTGTTGTAAAGCAAGTAAGCAGACAAACATGAACTTAGGTCTCCTTTGGCAAGTTGACTGTCCTGTTCTCTTCTCTGGGAGTGTTATTTCACATTTCTCTCTGCTGTCATCTGAAGATTATTAAACCCTGTTGTTCATTTTCAGTTAAAATTCTGCAAATAACTCCGTTTAGCTCCCATTCCTTTTAGTTGAGAAATTCTGAAATACGTTACTTTCATGTTAAGTTAAAATCAATTTTTAGAACCTTTTTTAGTCATAGATGAAATAGGGAAATATCAAGCTGTTGTGTAATCTGTTGCTCCCATCAGAAGAGAGAAGAGGCATCTTCTAAACCCAACACAGAAGAGAGAAGAGTCATCTTCTAAACCCAACACCGTTTTTGTGGGGGGTTTTTTTGTTGTTGTTGGTTTTGTGTTTTTTTTTTTTTCTTTTTCCTCAGGGGGACAAGTCAGAATTGAGCATAGAAAAGAGCTGCCATTTCAGGTGTATGTACTGCTGTCCAATATTTTACTAAGGATCAGAATTTGTTAATTGCATTTGATTAGCTAATAGACAGATTTTTTAGGTAATAAATAACTGGACTAATACGTATGATTGCAAGTCTAAAGTAGTAAAGGTTGTTGGCAAAAGAGAGCAAATGAAAACAAATGTGCTTTCAAATCTTATATAGCATGATTGATAACAACTCTTGTATTACAAGAGTATTCCAATCATTAAATAGTATTTCATTAAAGTAAGTAGAAAGGTTATGTTTTTCTCATTTATATGGATACTATAATGTTTGTGTTTTTTTTCTTTTAGAAAAGCTTTAAAAGGAAAAATAAATTTGGTCTTTTCCTGGGAAGAAATATATGTAGAATATCCTCTAAAAGTAAAAATAATATTATATTCAGAAATAAGTCCTTCTCACAGAAAATATTCTTTATAGAAGTAAACATTGAAGAAAAATAACAATTTTTCAAGTATGTTTCTTTCATATGCAGAATACTATTTAGTTACTGCCTATTCAACTTCTGATTCTGCCAGTAGAACATCCATCCAGAACTTCTTTCTGCTCATTCTCCACAGACAGTTTAAACAATTGTTGCATATTTTCTCCAACAGGAAAAAAAAAATATCTTGGTGGAGAAAGTAAGGAAAATTGAATAAGCACAAGAAATACAAATAAAATATGTCAAATCTATATTGAGGGAAAAGAGACCCGCTGGAACAGAAAGACAGTGGAGCTGAAGGTAGACACAGATGTTCCTAACACAACATTATAAAGGACTGTGAATACATGGCACCCCTAGGAGGGTGAGCGGGGAATGATGAGGGATTAGATGCAGTGACATTTCTGCCATGGGAGGAATGAAGTCTGAGGGAAACAAAACCAGAATTCACCAGCAGTTGCTCTGCTCATTTTGTCTGTAGGGTATTAACTGGATCTTTTTCATTGGCAGAAGGAAACATGTCATGGAAAAATTTAGCATCTGAAGGATTCTATTCTAGTGTGTGGCCTAAGGTAGGAAGTATCCCTAAAGCCTCAGTGTATCCATAACAGCTGCTTTGAGTTGGGCCACATGAAAAGCATAATGAGCAGAACTGGCAGATAACTTAAACAGACTCTCAGAAGCCTTAGGAGGTGGTATCTTATTGAAAAAGGTTTTGTTGTTTGTCAAGCAGCCAGTCAACATCAAAGTTTTAACTTTACTAGAAAGTGCCTTATAAGGTTGGTCTGATAGCTCAGGAGTTAGCAGTGATACAATTAATGAATTAAGTTGAATTTTGAAGAATAAATAATGGAAGAAAGCCTGTTATGTTGGTAAAGCATTAAAGAAATTGAAGTGAATCTCGAAAAAATGTTTTTGTATGGACTTTAGTGGTGGAGTTTTTGTTTTTTTTTGCTTTGATAGTTTACTTTTCAGCTTCTATGCTGCTGTGTTTGTATGTGTGTATAAATATGCATATATATATACATACATATATACTCATTTATCTTTATTTTTAATGAATTTATTATAGGGTGGAATTTGGATGCAAAATTGTTTCATTTCAAAGGAGTGTTCTGATACGTACATATTTGAAGTGTCACAAGTATGAGATTGTTACCTAAGGCAAATAAGCAACCAACATAAGTATGTTGCATTTTGATGATGTGTATATAGTAATCAGAAGAAAATTTTTTTACCAAATTGATGAACATCTTTTCTATTGCTGAGGATGAATGATACGTTCCAGTATTTCATCAAAATTCCAAGGGTTGGCACTGAAGTGGCCAGAACTTAAAAGTGGGTTGGATATTCAGAATGGTTCTTCTGCAAGATTTTGTTCATATGAATGTGTTTCTGAGTTAAAAACAATACTGCCTTGTAATATAATACATAAATATAATGTTCTGAATGATATAACTAGCAGGGATAATATTCCTCTATTCCTTTACTTAAAAGAAGTGGAATGAAGTTTTTTTGCAACCTGCTTTTCATCTGATTATTTGTATTGTGTTGGGCATTACCAAAGGAGACAGGATAATTGAGTTACTTTCTTGAGGGAGTGTTTTTCTTCTGCTAGGAATTAGAATTATGCCTTAGCTGAATTTGGCAGCTTTTGATGTATCTTTATGGTATTCACATAGAGATGAAACTGTGTAATTTCCTTTAGTCCTGCATAACATATTAATTTTGTGCCCATCTTTCATCTTTACAGTATACTGGATTTACGATGAAAATTCAAGTGAAGAATTCAAATGCTATGTTTGTTGCAGCACTACCTGGATCCAAGGTAAATCTATTTCTGTTGTGGCACCATTGATTGATTGTGTCTAATTAACTGTAAACCTGAATTTTCATTTTACTGAAAAAAAATATGAAAAAATTAACTGAAGCAGAAAAGTGTTGGGAAAGAAAGAAAAACTTTTATGAATGACAAACATGAAAGTTATCAGCTGAGGTGCTTAATTTGCTGTAATAACTCCAGCAGACAAATATCTGTTTCTGTGATGGAATTCTGTCTGGAGAGAAACATTCTAAATTTTATCTGATAGAAGAATACAATTAGAAAAAAAAACAAACACCAAACTAGTGAATTAGTACTTATTTGTGAAGCTCTTTTCTCACTCCTTAATATGTACAGGCTTACCACTTTTAGTATTCAGCTCAAGGTTAAAATCGTGACATTGTTTGCAGCTGGTGGGATGTCAGTGTTTCCAGAAGAGTTCTCAAAGTACACTCTGCGCTCTGTTGATGTCACTTAACAAGCATTTAAAAGAAAAATAATCTTTCCAGTCTCCTCAGGAGGGACTATATCTTTTCCTCCATTCCTTAATAAGACTTTTTGAATGTTAGTGTAATTAAAACAGAAAGATTACATAAACAGTGACTTTGAAAATTATTTCAATTAAAAATAAACCAAGATCATGATTTACTTTAATACTTTAGTTGCCATTGGTTATTACTGCATTTTTCTTATGACAGTCAAGTACTAGTAGCAATCTTCTCTTGACACTGAAGATGATGTATAAAAACCCTGGAGTATTTAAAACAAGAGAGAATTCCCAGCACATACAGGTGCCATGGAAACCAATATTTACTCTGATATATCAAGGATAACCTGACATCTGGATTTGTCAGTGGTTTTGCATTTTATATAGGGAAATATGCAATCATCATGGCATGACACCACAGTGAAAAAAACCCTCAGAATTAAAGAAAACCCCACATCATTAGATAGAAGCAATGCAGAGTTACTGCTAAATGTGCAGTACCTGATATTTAGAAGTACAACATTAAGTACAGTTGTGAATGTGCTACTGCCGGATGAATCCCTGCACTCAGCAGCTTAGCAGAGTGTGCTGCTTCAGGGACCAACAAATGAACTCTCTTCTATGTTCCTTTCTTCTAAAAACACTAAGGGGAGTGACAAATTCTCAGAGCTGGGCAAAGGAGAGGGGGCTTTGGGTTTTTGCACACCTGAGGGAAGATGTGCTATCTAACCCATGGAACTATTCGGTTGCTGAAGGTTTACACCTGTGGCTACCCAATTGCTGTTCTGACTAATATATTTCAACAAAGATAGAAATAATGGGTAAGAGTGAGAAGGAGTTGAGTTTAGAGGAAAAGGGAACTTGCATTTGTGGCTCTGGCAAAAGTTTCTGTATAGATTATTTTTACTGGGGTCTCAATTCAACTGTAGCTGGTATAAATGGTACTCAGAAATACAGTTACACTTCAGGCACCTTCTTAAAAGAACAGGAGTATTATTTCCTTTCTTTCTGCATGATAATGCAACCAAAATTTTGGAAACTGTCCCTCTTTCTTTGAGTGGTCTGATGAAGTGCTCACTGCAGAACTGTTCTGAATAAGAACAGATTAAATCACAATGACTTTGGCATCATTACCTAATCTACTGTAGGTATGCTACAATAAATTATATGTGCAAGTAGTAATAAGTATTTGAACAATAGTTGTACTTATGAATGTTAACTTATATTTGAAACAAGAAAGCTATACATGATTTTGGTTTTTTTCTGCATTTGTTTCTTTTCTATTGCTTGCATATACATGAATAGTGTGAGATGGTCACTGAAGCAAAAAATAGGTCAATGGTTACAGCAATTTTTCTATTTGTTCGTGAAAGGGATATGACCTATTTAAATGAGTAGTCAAAAAATTTGACACAATGTAAAACCACAATTTGTTGCTCCCACTATCTCAAATATATATGGGGATTTTGCCCAAAACCACGTTGAAGGTGCTGATTCGATCTGTTGGTTCCGAACTTTAGTCACTGTCACTTTTTGGAAAATGGCAGGAAGCCCTTTGTTTCTAAACATCAGTAAAATTTTTTTCTTTACCTATCTTGTTTGCTAATCTTTTTTTTTTTTTTTTAAGTTATCCCCCTGTCAGTGCAGTATTTTTCAAGGCTGTATGTAAGTGATACAGTAATGTAGATCTATAAATATTTAGTGCTGGGAATGCTTTTGTCCTACCTTGATGTTAGAATATTTGAGAAATATTTTAAAAATTTTCTGACCAATTGCAATAAATTACATGGTTTCAATTTTTAATGAGTCATTCTTCATACTTTTAAAAATGAAAATATTGGAATAATGTTATCACTGAGTGATAGTGTATTAAAAGAACCCCAAACAATTATTTTTATGGGCACTTAAAATTTGGCTGAATTAAATTCATAAATTGTTTGCTAAGATTCAATTACCACTTCAACTCTCTGCCCTGTATTGATTGTTAATATCTGTCTTTGATAGTCTTCAGTTTTACTTTTAGAGTGAATAAGGGAAGTATCTCATTATAGAAAAAAAAGGATGGTATTTGTGGCTACAAAGGTTTCTTGATACATTCCTCATGTAGTTAGAATTGTTCCGCATGTGGTTAGAATTGTTCCCAACTTTCTTCCTAGTGACTTACCTTTGTGGAAACAATTTAAATCAGCGGATTTAAAAATCAGTTGTCAGCCAAAGAGAATAACATTGTCAGAGAAAGCTTTTTCTATATGTGCTGCATATGTGTGTGCATACGTGTTTGTCTCTTAAGAAGAATAGCTTTGATGAACAAAGAGGGAAGGAAAATGTGCAAGAATGATGATTTGTGTGCAGTCAAAAACATCTAACCTGGATTTTGAATACTTCAGTGATAGCAAAGTAGAGGAAGGAAGAAATATGATGTGTAGTATCCTACCCTGGCATGCAGAAAAAATTATGTAGTTACTTTAGACATCAGCTCTGCAAAAGTACCAAAATACACAGCATTCTGAGTGAAAACGTGCTAAAATCAATAGCATCACAGAACTGAAATAGATCTGGTATAAATGGGATAAAAAAATGTTTTAATAGTGGTGGGAGGTGTAAATTTAAATTACTGGGGAGAGCAAAACAAAAAAAACCATAAACTAAACATTTGCATGTTAAAAATATAAATATCTTTGAAGTCATAAAATAGTGCTATTTCAAGTCAGGTAAATTTATCTATTCCTTTTGCTACTACCTTCAATATTTAGTCACAGAAAAAATAAATAGCTTATACAAACTAGAGTTAGGTTCATTTCATCTTTGCAACAGGTACTTCAAACAAAAACTTGTTACAAATGCATTTGTTTTGAAGGTTGGATGGATTTGTTCAGCAACTGAGTATATTAGAATGGTAGTATAATTTCTGTCCTTCCTATAATTGAGTCAAAAGTAACAAGGTAAAGTACAAGTAATGAGTTCTGGGTCTTTACAGATTGGTATTTTGTCAGTACCAAGAAACTCAGCAGGAAACCCTTTTTTTTCTTGGTGAAGAGGATTCTATTTTAAACTGATGACATACTTTCACTTTCTAGCCTCTTCCACCTAAGCTGTTTTAACTAAGTTCCTGTGCTTGATAAGCTGAAGAGATATAAGAAGTCGGGTTTTGCAATACTAATAATAGAAAATAACTTGTTTAGATTCTCCAGTTGTATTTGAAGTATTTAGGAATCTGTGCAGATTTGGAAGTCGACAGAGGACAATTTCTGCTCATGTGAGATTTATAGCATAAGACTATAGATGTTGTAATATAACTGTGAGGGAAGAAAAATGGTCCCACTTTACTGATGTAGACATTTTGTGTTACATTCCCTGGTATTGCACAGGTAATCTGTTTTTAAGAACAGTAAAATTGTTTTAAATTTTTCTTTTGAGTGAGAGCCTTGCAATATAGCCACACTTACACAGAAAACAT
Organism: Sclerurus mexicanus; assembly: GCA_013396755.1. Classification (NCBI taxonomy): domain Eukaryota; kingdom Metazoa; phylum Chordata; class Aves; order Passeriformes; family Furnariidae; genus Sclerurus; species Sclerurus mexicanus. The sequence continues at coordinate 177,261 of VWZF01001883.1, read as the reverse complement.
TCTTTTTTAGCTCTGGTTTTATTACTCTGGTCAAGGGAGAGGAAAACTAGGAATGGTTTTGAAACAACTTTTTTTTTTTTTCTTTTTTCCTTAATTGTAAGTATCATAATGGTCTGAAAAATGTCACAGACTTCCACAAAGTGGAAGGGAAAAGGTAGCAGGTGCAATAACTCTTAATTGGTGAGAATTAAAGTGACTTAAACTCCTAATTAAGGGTCTTTATTTAAAACTAAACTTAGTGACACAACTTGGTGAATGGAATGTCTCTGACTTGCAGAGTCACTTTTCTGACCTCAAGGATGAGAAGCTAAGGCTGGTGTCCCTAACATCTTCTTTTTCATCATCAGTGACTACTGCAATAGAAATCTGTTTTTCAAAGAATAAATAAAGAAACATATAGAAGAATGTAGCTGGATAGGCAAGTGTTTTTTTAATGTAGACATGTGGATAAGAAGTAAATGCCTTAGCTGTGTTGTGTTTCTTTTTTTCACAGTTTAATAGTCTTCTAAAGTTTTGGTTATAATAATTGTAATTTAAATTGGCCATCTTTCAAATTTTTGTCCTTTTCTTCCCATTCTCCTTGCAGAGTGCATTGAGCTTTACATATAGAAATTCTCTCAAAATGTATACTAACAATCGCTTCTTTCAAGAAAACTGGTTATGGTGCCTAGTGCAATGAAGCAATCCCTTTAAATATTCATTTTTATATGGTGTCCTACAGGTATCATCATTTCTAAAGGCTCCATGGCTTTCATATCTATTAAAGGATGATAAGGTCAGATAGTTTTATAGAGAAACTCTGTAAGGGCAGAGAATCTTGTGGCAGATTATGTCTTACAGATGTCAGTAATGTAGTCTTTAGAGTTTCATATGTTTGGGGTATAGCAATATGTATATTTCCAGACAACTGCATGCTGATGATCAGGTTTGGTACTCTTTTTTTTCTCCTTTTTTTACCAAGAAATCTTTATAACATTTCCATTTAATTTGAGCGTATTAGGCATGGGGAATTGGAAGTATGGAAAAGAAAGAGAAATTTAAACTCTTCAGGTAGTTTTTGAGTACTATATGGCTTCAAATAAAGCCTCAAAATTGTTTAAGATGTACACATATTGATGAATATTCTCAGATCCTACTTTAACTTAATTATGGTATTCTGTCCTGAACTGAGATATGTTCTTACGTAAGAAGACATTCTCTTCTCTGTAAATGGTTTAGCTGTGTAGTTATTTTATTTTTTTTAACATGGAAGACCACTCTGCCACTTTGTTCTTTGCACATGAAAAGGTGTGGTCTGTAAACCTACAATGCTTGTAAAAATAAAGTTTAAGCACAATCAGTCTGTGGCCTGTAATAGATAGAGAACAGAAAATAAAAAACTGAAGAGGTATAATATGTCCTGGAATAGGCTGCAGAAGAACAAAAATGATTTTTAGTTTTTGTGGATGGAGGATATTCTTTATAAGGAAAACTTTACAACAGAGGAGATACAACACAGGAAGTCATGACTAAACTCTATTTGAATCAGGTGTTTGAATTCTTCCTAGTGCTAAAATTTCATCGTTCTATTAATAGGAATAAAAGTGAAAAACTCCAAAGCTACTTCTTTAATTAAGGCCCTCTCTGTATTTCAGAGGACCCTTTCCTAATGTTATTGTTTAATTTTTCTACCTTTAAGGGGAGAATGTGTTAAAAACCATCAGAGAAGAAAAATATTGAGAAAATTTACCCTAAGAATTGTTGAGATGTGTTGGATGAAGCTAAAGTATTTGTCTGATTAAAAATGCAGAATGACTGGCATTTGAAACATGTCACTGTATCTATTCACTTTTTTCATGCTTCTGTTTGTTTTAATATATTTTTAAGAACAAGTGCTGCATAAATAAAAAAAATAAAAAAAAGCATACATTGATTGGTTTGTCCCATTGGAGTAGTGTGTAATTGAAAAAAGAATGGAGGCTGGAATGTGATGGTTTGGAATACACTGTGGTTAAGACTACTGGAGGAAATAGGTTGTGTACACCAACATTTCATGTCAACAGGGAACAAATAAAGACAATGAAAATGCAGGAAAGCCGTGGCATCCCTCCTACAGCCAGTACCTGGCACCATTAATACACCAAAGTGGCATCTGAAATCTAAAATCTTGGTTTGCGTTTTAACCGTTAAGGTGCTTGGTTAGATTTTTGATAGCACAGGTGTAATTCTAAAATTAATCTAGATTTCTTCAGGAAAATTCAGAAATCATTTAATTACCAAACCACTGTCAGATTTACCCCAAAGAAGTAAGTTTGTAATAGAGTGGATTCCCATTCACAAATTTTCTTCCTTTCCCCCCCCATCCGTGTTTTCTCCCTCAACTCTAATCAGCAATTTTCTTCAGCTTTGTTACTTTTGAGATCTCCCCTTTCTGAGACATTTGGATGAATTAAGCAGTCTAAAGGTCAATGTGTCCATGTTGCCATGTTTATGGTTTTGGGAATAGCAGTAGAAGAATTAGTAGCAGGTACAGAATCTGTCCTTTATTCACCACATCTCTATAGGGTAAAACTAAAGCAAGTCAGAATTAATTTAATCCTAGGGTAGAATTGTGCAGATGGCATAAAGACCTAACAGAAATAAGATTGAACTAGGGAATTTGAGTACAGTGTCACTGCTAACACTCACCAAGACTTCTTCAGAGGGAACTCAAGATACTGGCTTTAACATTAAACACTGGCATGAACATTTAGAAGTATTTGGGAGATTCTGTTAAACTGTAACAATTATAAATTAGGAAATCAACTTTACAGGCATCTTATATCTTAATACTGATAAAATACTACTCAGATGGCCATCTCTGTCTAGCTCACAATGATTCTGTTCATAAACTTTCCTTTCTGCTGAATCCCAATGTAAAATACCAATTGAATGTAGTTTTTTAACCAGAAAAACCCCCTACTTAATTTTGTCTGTTAATCACAGGAAATTGGATTGTCTCCAAACTTTCTGTTGAGCACAATTCCTCAACTAACTGGTAGTGTGTGACTGCTATGGGTTTTTTGCCTGTACCAACAGCCAAAATTTAGTTAAACAACTCCTGCAAAAATTTGTTGAGTAGATATGACTTTTAAACACTCCCTTTGAGCAGCAAGAAAATTCCCTTTAGATTCAGGAATGGATGGTAATAAACTAAATTTTGCTTTGCTGAACTTGGTGGCAATGTTGCTTTTTTTGACTGACTGCAGAGTGGAATTAGTTTGCCAGACTCAGGTAAATTATCTTGTTGAGCAATAATGCGTAATATTTTTATGCCTCAGAAAGAACCAGCTCAGTTTTTTCTTCTGTTATGCACAAGGTGCTCAGAAATTCTCTCAGGGAACTACTGGCTGATGGAGTGATTATTGATGCTACAACTTGGTATTTGCCTTCTTATGTGAGTTATATAAATTTGAATAAAAAATAAGGAATTATTTTCCTGAGTACTCATTGTGCATTAGAAAGCATGAAAACTACATTGCTTTCTACTTCCTGAATTTAAAAATACTCATATTTTATATATTGCATTATTTATTAACAATTTCTGGTTGTTTTGCAATTCATTACTAAATATGAAATTATATTCTGATGTGATTTATGAAAATATATGCATTTATTTTGCTAATTCATTATGTGGTTATGAAACACATAAGAATTTTACTACAGTTTTAATAACCAGATTAAAAAATCAGCTTTCTCTGATGTGTCCAGTACAGTCACATGAATTTGCTGTTAAATCTTTACAGTGTGGTGTTAAAAGCCTATTTTACAGAAGCTTTTTAGGTCTTCTCAACAATAACACCCTAGAGGTGGTACTTTTACTGCAAGGAATATTGGGTTAGGGAGTCCCTGAACTTACTTTGGTTTTTATGCTAGAAATCTATGAAATCATGGTTTCAAAAGGCATCCATGAAAGAAATGTGTCTATTATCATAATCTGGTTCTGTTTTCACTACTTAAATTACTTTTCTTCAATTGTGCACATTTAAGGTGTGATGATTTTGGCTAGGATAGAGGTAATTTTCTTCACAGTGGCTGGTATGGGGCTGTGTTTTGGACTTGTGCTGAACACAGAGTGATAATAAAGAGATGTTTTTCTTGTTGCTGAGCAGAGCTTACACAGAGCCAAGGTCTTTTCTGCTTTTCACACTGCCACGCAGGTGAGAAAGTTGGGAGTGCATGGGAGGTTGGGAGGAGACACAGCTAGGACAGGTGACCGCAGATGGCCAAAGGGATATTCCAGACCATGTAATATTAGGCTCAGTATATAAAGTGGGAGGAAGAAGGTGGAAGTGGGGCATGTTTGCAGTGATGGTGTTTGTCTTCCCAAATAAACTTTACATGTGATGGGGCCCTGCCCTCCTGGAGATGGCTGAACACCTGCCTGCCCATGGGAAGCACTGAATTAATTCCTTGGTTTGCTTTGATTGTGTGCACAGCTTTTACTTTCCCTATTAAACTGTCTTTATGTCCACCTATGACTATTCTGGCTTTTACCCTTCTGATTCCCTCCTGGATCCTGCTTGTGGAAAATGAGTGAGCAGCTGTGTGAGGCTTGGCTGCTGGCTGGGGTTATATCATAACATAAGCAAAGAGGCAAATTTTGATAAAAAACTTTGTGTCTGCTGTCTTTTATATGTGGGCCAGAACACAATAAGTGGGTTTTATTGAGATCAAACACTATATTATACAACTACTACTAATAATCTATTATATTAAAACTGAACACTCTTGAATGTTACAAAGTTGTGTGTGTTTCAGCTAACTTTTAAATTACTTGTAAACTGTTCTTTTGAACTGTTTTTATGAAGACACTTATCTAAAACCGGTCATCCAAGAAAAAATCCAAGCAAACTCAAAACAATGAAAATTTATTTCTAGTATTCATTTTCAAAGCTTGCAAGAATTAAATTTCATTTTTATATTTGCCAATTGACTTTATATAGAAGTTATACATTGACTTTTTGATCGAAACCAGCCTCAGCAGTTCTCCATATATTTGCTGTCCTTGTCCCTGCTGTTGAAGCTGAATCTCCCTTTCCAAAAATTAATTAAAACAGCATATTTTTTGTTAACAGAATTTGTGTGTTACTATAGTCCTTCAAAAACACGAGTTAATAAAGCCAGTCATCTCTAGAAAGTTCTTATAAATTATGACACTTTCAGAATGATTTGTAAGTTTTGTTGCAAAAACAATGTTCTTTTGTTATAGAACACTTGAGTTAATTCTCTTCATTGCTTTCTGTTTAAAGTAAGCCAAGAATGTGGTAAAATGAAAAATTAAGCATTTTCTAATAGTCAAATCATGGCTTGAATGATAATTTTTTTTTTTGTTTTTAAAGTTGTGCCTAAAATAAATGTTATTCTTCAGGTGATACTCGGTGTTCTGCAGAGGGTTTTTTTGGGTAACCTATTGTAAGCAGTTCTAAGTATCCCTATGAAGACCATCTAATTGCTTAAGCTGGCTTTTTTTTTGGTCACAGAAAAGCAATCAAGTGTTCTGCTTAGCATCCTGTTGTGTGTGAAGCTGGTGAACCCTTTCCGCTCCCCTGAATACTCAGCTCTATGAATAATGTTCCACATCAGCACATCTATGAATCGACTTCAATGTGCCTTGCTCTGAGCTCACTGTTGAAGAAACTATAAAGTAGGTTTAATAGGGTTTGTCATCACCCAATGGAGTCATATCAGGTCATGATGATAAAATTAAGATTTCTTTCTGAAGCAGAGGAGAGGGATCAAGGAGAAATAAATTTGTGGGCATTTTAAACCAATGAATAGAGCCAACTTGCTTATTACTTGCAACACTTCAAATAAACTGCATCTTCACACAGTTGGTGTGAAAAAGGTCTTTTCCTAACAGATATGCAGAACAATTATTTTAATCCTGTTTTGGTGTTTGTTTGGTTTTTTTTTAATTATTTTGTTTTTGTTCTGTGTTGATTTTCAGTGTGAAAACTGACTACTATATAAAGTAATAAATTGTCTGTATCACCTACTGATCCTTGAATATCAGGTCATAGTGCAATAAATATTATATACCTATGTAAATTGCAGGTAAACTTGGATTTAGGTCTATACTAATGTTGGCTCCTACTTTTCATGCCATTGAAAAAATGTTAAACTGTAGACCAGGCAAAAATGTTACTTATCAAAATTTATTGTCTATACTGCTTGTTAAACAACTCCTATGTTGTTCAGAGGTGAAGAGGGAAAAGAATATTAAAACTTAAACTTTGCCTTTTGCAAGAAAAACTAGGTTTGGTATGTACTAAAGTATTCTTTTGGACTGCCATGCAGACAATTTTTCAAATAAGTTTACTTCTGAAGTAAAAAAACAAATAGAGAAACTAAGTAATATTGTAATAAATTTCTGGGCCTTCTTATTTGGATCTTGTCATATTTGTAGTGTAGCACAGCATAGAATAATTTCCCTCCTCCCCCATTGGTCTATTGGAATACATTCTCTGTATTTGGGACCTTGTATTGGTGAGACAGGCATACAGCAATTTCCCTTGAAATATAAATAACCTGTCAGTATTGAATGACTGTAAATTTTATGTAAATCTGTAAAATGAGAAGTTAATATTGTTTAATCAAGAGTACTAAGGGGATTGACAAGACAAACATGAAAAAATCTCAGTCCTTAGTTTCTTGTTTGTCTTGCTCCCATCCTTTCAAGATAAAATATGTCCTGTATATTGGTGTATATATAGAACATTGTCAGTTTATCCTGTTTTGGTCAATATTTTTGCTTGTCAATGACTAGACCAACACACATTTCTGCCTAAACAGTTAGTGCAGGAAGGGTTTTGTAAAAGGTTGATTAAAGGATTTCTTCACATTTCGTAAAAGTATTGTAAAGTATAAGCATTACAACTTACACTTAGTGACCATGAATGTGTGATGCTAAAGGACACACATGGACCTTTTTTTCCTTTACCATTTAGTTTTGCTCTGTGTTTCCCCGTACAGAAATAGGACTGGACATTAATTAATCTAGGTTTCTGTTGGGAAACTCTTGATACCCATTTGGTCAGAAATTGAATTGTAAAAAAAATAAAATAAATATATCACCATGGATATTTGTAGTAGTGGACCTAATGGAAGAAGTCATGCCAGAAAAGGGTTTCTGAAGAAAATGAAGAAGCCAGCCAAATGCCTTAAAAACTGAAGCTTTTACTGTGTTGTAAAATGGAGTTTCTTGTCTTTTTTTTTAACTGAATCACCTTTCTTCTTCCCAAAACCCTTTGAGAGAACTCTTATCTCCCTACCTTAGTATGCAGGAATTCTTTCTTGCAGTGCTATGTGAAGTCCCCTTATTGGCCCTTAGTTAACCCTTTCCCCATTGGTTGTGAAAACTTTAAATACCCCTGACCATGTGAATAAACTCTCTCTCTCTGCTTCCCCTCCCTCTGGTCTCTGTGTGGCTCTTTCTCAGGCATATCAGGGACTGCATGGGGGAGGGGGAATGAAGGGGGAGCACCTCCCTCCAGCTGTCGCAGATATTAGAAAGGGTCCAAGCAAAATATTTCCATTTTGCTACCAAGTCTTTGATGGAGAGAAGATTACATGCTTCCACAGTATTTTAAGTTTGAAATAGCCTCAAAATTCTGAGCAGACTAGATCTGTGCTTTATTTAGAGGTGTCAGGTATCCTTTCTCATGTTCCTTAGATGTTTACCTTGACACTGTGATGGACAGATTTCTGCTGAATGCTTATATGTTGTTTCATCATCAAATCACTGGTGAAAGTAATGACTGCAGTAATTTTTTGTTTAAAGCATTGTTTCACGTTAGAAAATATTATACTTTGTTATAGGTTGGCAGATAATGTAAATTCTAGTTTATTGTGTTTTACATGACATTTTTAGAAATTATCCACTGGATAATCAGAAGTTATAAGAAAATAAGTTTTTTTTGTTGTTCTTGATGGGGTAGAATTGGTAGTATTGTGAGATTAATAGCAATTTTATTTCAAAATAAAATAAACTGATTCTTATCCTTTTGCTGTAAAGGTAAATGGAAAATCTGGATATATTCTTCGTGTATCAGACTAGTTTCACTGTGTGAATAGGTAGGATTGATTATGTGATACTAGCAGAATGTTTCCATAAGGCTGAATTTCTGCACATTTGATGTGTGGACTATTAAACTTGGGGTTTCTTATAATTCCAAATACACTGCTGTAAACTTCTTCACTGAATCAGTAGTACTGTGGGGTTTTTTTTGTTTGTTTGTTTGTTTGTTTGTTTTTTAGATCACATTTTCTTATAACGTGTATTATTAGAAGGTTGTGATTTCCTGGTGAATTTTAGTCCTAGACCTTGATCTAGACTGGACATTTTTTGTCTCCTACCCCTTGAATGTTCTATTTTTCTCTATACCTTTTATTGCATCCCCATTTGGAGGAATAAAAATCTACAAATATACAATTCTATAAAATACCAAATTGTCTTGATGAAAGACATCTTGATTTACTATATTCTTATCTTTCATCTTAAATGTGCTATGTCAAGCTCAGTCTGTTTCTTAAACAATGGAAGAAGGCAGTGATGATGTTTGAGATAACCTTCTTTGTTCTTCCTTTTTCAGTTAATAACGGGCAGAGGTTTGGAGTTTCCAAGTTATCAGTCTAGGTGGTGGGCTGCTCAGGACACCATTTGTCCTTTTTTTTTGCTCTTTGCATATATCTCTTTCATGCATTGTAAATCCCTTTTTGTCTGAATGTCATTAAGATCATTGTGATCTGCTGTAATGTATTATACAACTAATATGTTCATATATACAAGGAATAATTAATTTACTATCTCAATACTCATAGTAGATATACTTCTGCAGGACAAATGACTGCACAAGTGTATACATGGTAACTAACTATCTAAATAGTGCACGTGGCTATGCAGGTGTTTCACTGAAGCTAATAATTATAATGGACTTCAATATCTAAAAAAAAGAAATTATATATATATGCATCATTATTAATTTAGATCACAACCTTATTGCTCTTGCTGCAGCTGCTATTTCAGCCATTCAGTATTGAAAGGGCACTGGCCACTAGCAAAATCTTTTTAAACTGTTCATTGTAATTCTGATGTGCCCTTCTAAAGGCTTATTACTGACTGTGCTTGAAGATGATGCCAGGAATTTTAAAAAAGCTGATTCTAATTTTCTTTCTGTGAAAAATGTTTCATTTGTTCCTTTTTCTTTGACTTTGAGGCAAATACAGTTTTGTACCATACCCCTTCACTGTGCAGTAAGAGCCAGATTTTCTCATGATGACTTACAGATGAAACGACAGTTCAAGCAGCAGATGTAGAGCTCAGAGATCATGATGGACAAAGAATTAAACTGTACATGTAATTAAGATTGAATACAATTCTTGATCAGGTAGTGGAATACTGTGAAAATAGTAGATCTCTAGAAAGAAGAGAAAGTAGCACAGATGGCATGCTTTACATTTTTCCAAACAAAAGTCCTCTAAATTACATTTATGCAGTACACATGAAATGTGCAGTATAGATTGCAAGGATAGGGAAGTAATAGATTTTATTCTTAGAATAAAAAACTAGTAGCATCGAATACTGAACAACTTCAAAATGCCCATTTAGGGATTCATCATCCTTGTGTTCAACTGGTACACCTAGGAACACAGTAAGCGTTTGCTCTTGGAATTTGTCTGGCTTGTGAGAATGAAAGTATATATTTACAGGGCCAATTCCCACTGTTGTTGTGATGATCTACCACTCCCTATGCCTATTTCAATATGACTTCTCTTGTGCTTGCCCACTGTTTAGCACTTGGTTTGTTGCTAGCCTGTCAGAACTGTAAAATCTTGAAAAGGTGTTATGCATAACAAACATTATGTAAATTGACTCAGACTTGTGACTTTTTGTGAAAATTCTAGATATTCTTTTAATTGTTTGCAAACATTTTTACCTAACAATAATAACAATAAAAATGTTTCCTCTTGGTTTCCGGTATGTTTCTACTTCTGCACTGGAACAGAAAACCCACTGAGAAAGCTGCCAAAAACCACGGGGCACTTAACTCTCATGAAGCCACATTAAACACAATCTAAGTAGTTAAACCATTTAGAGAAACTTGCAAAATTGTCCTCAGTGTCCTCCTTGCCCTTACTCCTACTAGAACTTTACACTGTTTGAAATTTCAGTCAATATAGCCCATGGTTTAAGTTCAAGACAAGAAATTTTGACGGGGGATTTTGGAAAGAAATAAGTAGGTTATTTGATTTGAATGCTGAAAAAGCTGGAATTTGTGTTTTAGTAGAAAGACAATTAAAAGAACTACTAATCACTCTTCTAAAGAGCCTATACAAGAAGGGAGGAAGATAGCAAAATTTCAGTATGGAGAACTATGAAGGACACTTCAGTTCCAAAGGAAGGTAATACTTTTTGAAACTAAATGACAAGTGTGGAGTTTATGTTTTTTTGATGAATAACTAAATGTATTAGTCAAAAAAGCAAGAAAGTAGTAGCAAGATTTTGCTGACTGCTCTATTATGTTTCAGTGCTGACCTGGAATAACCAGCTTTTTTATTACTGGTCTTTTATGACTGAAAAGTTCCAGTGAGATAAAACTATTCCAGATTATTAGGTTTTTGGTTGATACTTTGCTTTTTCCTGCTGAAAAATACCCAGAGTATTGCTTTATAATAAGACCTAGTGCTAACTGTCACAGGTGCAAAATGTGCCCTCATTCCTTGTTAGTAAGCCAGTGTTCTGCACTACCTGAATTCATTACTACTGCTAAGGCACTCTCTTATTTCATCTTATGGATAATCCTTCTTTAGACTGGTGTCTAATTCAGCTTTTGACATAAATATGGCAGAGGACCGATGTTCAGTTAAGGCTCATCCAGGCAAAGCATTGCCAGCCGGGCGAGTGAGGGGATTGTCCCGTTCTCCTCTGCACTGGTATGGCCTCACCTGGAATATTGTGTGCAGTTTTGGGTGCCACAATATAAGAAAGATATTGAGCTATTAGAGAGTGTCCAAAGGAGAGTAACAAGGACGGTGAAGGGCCTTGAGGGGAAGCCGTATGAAGAGAGGCACTAGCACTGACAGAGGTCTAAGTAAATCTGCTTTCTAGAAGTATTCTCTGCTGTACTACTTTTCAGTGGTTTATTATTTCCAGTCAGGCCAACCACAGCCTTACTTAGGTAGAAAATGCAGGTTTCTGATGTTACATTTTAATGATTACATACTTTTGGGTAGAAAAATTATCTAAAAAAATGTATTTGTGTCTATTGTGATTTAACATCTATCAGAAATGTTCCTTTTTGTACGTGTATGTAACTTATACCCATTACGTGCTTGTTTTGCCTAAAATTTGCTATGAAACTTCTGAGAATAATTTTACTTTGTTTTTTTTCTTTCTCAATCACTTAGACATCGATCTGAAATTTCTAAAGGTTCCTAAGCATTATGAATGCCTGATTTCCATTAACTTCAAATCACTTAAAAGGTCTTGAAAAAAGGCATAAAGGCTGGGTCACCCTTCAAATCTGTTGAGGTTGGTAATAAAATCCATGTTGACTTGAGCAGGACTAGGGAGTTTCCCTTGCAAGGTGGTGGGTATAAGGCTCTAAACTAATCAAAAATCAATTCATTTCACAAAAACCATGAAGCAGGTTCTCAGTATTAAGGAAAGAGGGTATCTGCTCATTTGAACGAAGCTATTCTCATGATTAAAAGTAAGTACTTTTCTATTTTCACTTAGTGAGAGACAGAAAGTCAGTTTTGGTCTCATTGCAGTGGGAAAGCTTGCCTAGATTGTCAAGAGGTACAGTGCTGAAATTGTGTGAAGCAAAGAGGACTTGACATTTCTCTTTTTAAGATCTGTGGTTTGGCCTTATTTCTGTGAACATAATTTGTAAAAGGAAAGGTCAAATCATCTTAGAAGTTGATGTCTGTCTTAAGCTGGGTAGGTAGTGGGTGTGGAGAGTGTAACCATTTAAAATGTAAACTTTCAGAAAGAAAGCCCTATGAAAGCTCCTTTGTAATTTAATAGGGATTATCTTTTCAGTTGGAATTATTCTGGTTTACACCAATGTATTCCTTTCCAAAAACTTTAGGAGGCATAACTGAGGTCACTTTGGACAGGAAGTATACTATAGGCATAAACTCAAATAAATGTTACATTTTTTTAGGCTTCAGCAAGGCCAGTATTGCTGAGTAGCAATTTCTGACAAGTGTGTTTTCTTAACATACCTGCGTTAGCCCTAAGGGCTGGTGAACTTCATTGTCTTCTGAAGCAAATCCATTATTGGATTTTTCCTCTTATTAAGGGACATCTGTTCATTTGGAAGGTGTGTAATGATAGAGTTCTTTTTTTTACATTAAAAAAAGGAAATATGCAACTTACATATCTCAAGATCATTGAAAAGCTGAATAGAGATAATGTTAATATGTCCTTAACTGTTACAAGGTTTCCTGAACCTATTCTCAATGTCTTGGTATTTTTTAAAAGTAACAATGAAACACAAACCTCTGTCTCTTGTAAGCTAACACATACACAAAAAAAAAAATAAAAACACCCCAAAAAAAACTGCTCGAGCAAAAATGAAGCCTTAAGTTGTTAGGTTTATTGAAGCATAGAGAAGTGTTTGTAAAATGAAAGAGAAGAAAGGTAACAGTTAAACTACTCATTACTGATCTGAGAAAAAAGATCCTAGAATGACAATGTGAGACTAATGAAAGTGCTGGTTGAAAAAGATCAGACCACTTCATTTGCACTCTACATTTTGTTTGCTCTGCAGATATTACAAAATCCTTTTAAAAAGCAGCCTCAGTGTATTCTTTTTTTGATTCTATATATATCAGGATATAATATTGAAAGTGTTTCCATGTACCTACCTCTTTATATTTGTAACTTTGAGAACATGATTTCTATGTCACGCTTCCTCTACAATTTATAACAGTTCTGCATCAAACAAGCAATCCTATTACCAAATAAAAGCATTCCTCCACTGGTTTTCTTGTTTTTAATATTTATGTAATCAATAGTAGTGATTGGTGCTGTTTTTTTTCTGGTTTTGTATATTGGTGAGGTTAGAAATTTAAAAGGTGTATTGGGACAACTAGTTCAATTTCATTCAGAATTAAATAAAAGCATTTATAAACCCCAATTATCTATATTAAAGGAACACATCTTCCAAACTTCTTTTTATTGAATTAGAGGGGTGATTAAAATGAGGAAATACTTCAAATGCTACAAACTTTACCGTTTTCAAAATTAAATCAATGAAACCCAAGTGTTTTTCATGCTTACATGCTTTCATGATTTAAAGACAAAAATGATACAAGAAAACTGTAAAACCGCTTTTTTTTTTTTTAAGCACATGCTAGAAAAGTTTTAGCTCAAATCTTATAGTTAAATGTGTCAATACCTATTTTGTTTGAGCTACAAACTCAAATGTGAAATTGTTGCTTGAAACATTTTTCAGATACATTTGAGACATCAAGACTGGGTGAACAGTACCTAAATTGTGGGGAATAACATTTAATATAACCAGGTTTCATGAGTTTTCTCCCTTCTTGGGGCTTTTTCCGCCATCTTTTTATTTTAGTTAATTTTTAGAAACTATCAGCAAAATACACAGGAATGCCCAATTTTTAAATGATTGAGATGTAGGAAGGAGCATCCTAAGCTACAGATTTTGGGTTCATCTAGTTCAGTTTTATGGCTGTCAAACGTATCCCTTTTTCTATAACAAAATAGAAACTATTTGGTTTAAAATCTTGTGTAATTATACCCAGAGCATCAATCCTGCATGAAATCCTGGCTTCACAGGCATAAAGTCCATATACCTCTGACTTTTAGGGGACAGCAGTGGTAGTGATTCTGGCACCTAATTATAAAATAGGATATTAGAGTTTAGCTTGTTTTAGGTGTCTTCCCCCTTTAATTCTGCTCGAGTAACATAATGGTGCTCTGATTCAAGTTTTCAATTTATCACAGAAATTTTCCCTTTACCCGTGACCTTCCTTCTCAGTTTAGCCTAAGAAAGAAGATGCTCTGGATGAGTAGAAAAGCTTTACTTAAAAATGATGGCCTGATTTTGTGTTGAGCAGTTTTAGAATTGAATACAGCCAGAAAACAATTGAAGTTCAGACAGCTATTTGAAATTAGATGGATCAAGACTGAAGGAGAATGTATTCCTTCACAACACTAGCAATGCCCTTAGTCTGTGGGCCAAATATTACTTACATTTCTTACTAATTGTTTCAATAATTATACTTGAAATGTAGTAAAATAATTACAAATAAGTGTGTATGCCAACTTCATTGTCTTGTATTTTTGGATTCAGCAAAACATTTCATCTCATTGGATTTCTTACAAATTTTTTATTACTTCTGAATGCAATACTGAATCACTGAATTTGCTCCCTGCTGTGGAATTAAAGTGCAGTCAATGTCTTATAATGAATCTACTGTCCAACAACAACAACAAAAAATCTTTAAAAATGCAATAACATCTTCAATTTCTTTATTAGAAAAATTATAAGTGTGCATTTAAATCTTAGTGTTTCTATGGGTTTTTTTGCATTGAATTTTAAATATTGCAAAATTATCTTGGTGAATTTGAGCACTGTTGTTTAGAATACTTATAACTGGTCTCAAATTATTAAAATGGAGACCTAATCAAAGGTTCTGACTGCATTGTACAATAGCTCTATCTTTCTTAAACTGAATTTTAACTACTTTTAGATTAAACAATGCTTTTTTCGGCTCTCTTTCTGGCTTGTGGTTTTGGTTCACCTATAGTTTTGTGATAGAAAACTAAAACGGTGAAGAACTTCTTGCACAGAAGGCAAATGTTAGTCTCAGTTAACAGGAAAAAACATAGTACATACGTATGCAATTACCCCATTTCAAGGGTACAGTGAGAAACATGCAGAAATTAGAGGAATGGGCTACTCTTTCAGCTTATGGAATATATTGTGTTTCCCTCTGGCAGCCCTTTTCTGTCTTTGCGTTGAATATTTTAGAAGAGCTGCGATCTTGAGACAAAGACACAGTGAGTCACATCTCATGAGTAGCCTTCATTCGAAATGTAACTTCTACTTAAAAATGAGCAACACTTACAGCTATTTGCCTTTTAAGACCATAAGCTGTCTAGGAAAAAACCCTCATTTGTTCAAATATTAGTCAGTTCTTAAAAGGCTGATGTGGGAATTTGGCACTATAACATCTCTCAGCTTATAAAGAGAAAGTCAGCTTATAGGGAAAGAATTTCTAGGTAACAAATCTAGATCTCTTCTGTTGTAGAAATTGAGGTTGCAAAAAAACCTTAGCAGTTCTATGATTCTAAGTAGGAAGGTAATATGGGAAAAGACCTCTAAGATTATCAAGGCTCACCAGTTCATGAACCCATGTTCACTTCTAAACAATGCCCCCAAGTGCTACATCGGCATGTCTTTAAATATATTCAGGGATGGTGACCTTTTCCAGTGTCCAGCCACCCTTTTGTTGAGGAATATTTTCCTAATATTTGTTCTAAACCTTCACTGGTACAACTTGAGGCCATTTCTTCTCATCCTGTGACTTGACTGGGGGAAGAGACTGACCCCTACCTGGTTACAACTTCCTTTCCAGGAGTTGTCTCCCTTTTTTCCAGGCTAAACATCCCCAGCTCCCTCAGCTGTTCCTCATGTGACTTATTCTTTAGACCCTTCCCCAGCTCTGTTGCCCTTCTCTGGCCATGCTCCAGCCCCTCAATGTCTTTCTTGCAGAGAGTGGCCCAAACTGGACCCAGCACTCAAGGTGTGGCCTTACCAGTGCTGAGTCCAGCAGAAGGATCCTTTCCCTGGTCCTGGCCACACTATTGCTGATCCAGACCAGGATGCCAATGGCCTCTTGGCCACTTGGACACATGCTGGCTCATGTTCTACTGACTGTTGACCAGGTTTCTGAAAGGTTTGCTTAATGTAAACCCAGCCTTTTTTTTGACAGTTTCTCTCCCTGTCCTAGGAGGTAGGATCTAGGAGAACTAGAAGCCACTTTCAAAGTTCCAATCTCAGTTTACTGCTTTCCACAGTTACAAGACTAATTCTTAAATTTTATTTTTCTAAGGAACTTATAGAAGCAGAATCTTTCAGTCTTTATTGTTTTGAAATCTTCTAGGCTTCTACTGTAAAGTATTTGTCTTGGTTTTATTATCTAATAGCATTTTTGGATAAGTTTCAAACATGACAAACAGCCTTTTTCAGAACTCTTACTACTTTTTTTTTATATATCATAAAGAAGTATTATTATACTTGGTCCTGTTCCAAAACTTTTATTGACAAAATTTCGTTTTCCATAGTAATCATCTAGAAAAACTGCCCAAGTTGCTAAAAACAAAGTCAAGAAGCTTATTGTTTCAGATTGGAGACCAAATTTTAAACATTTTTTTCCCCCAGTTTATGATTGGTATAAGTAAATTCTATTCTTTTTGTGCACCTCTCTTGATGATTTAATTATTATTTTTGTAAGTTTTTCTATAGTATGTGATTTTTGAAATTTGATTGCACATATACTTCATTAGCCTTGTATTTCTGTATCAGTTATTGACTGGTTCACTGTTGCCTCTGAAAAGTGCTTCCTACAGTCATTTCCACCTCCTGCTATACATTTTGATTTTTCGTTTTAATTTATGGCAATTCATGTATTAGATCATTCTGTATGTGATGAATACATGATGTACCAAATACCAGCAGATTAAGAAGTTTGTATGCTAAATACTTGATGTCCTAATGTGAATCTGTTCAGATTGTGTTCATGAGAGCAGATTTTTGTCTGTAACTGTACTACTTGTAAGTAAATATTTTTAAACAGATGCCAGTAGGCTTTTGAGGTGTTTGAATGTGATGGAGACAAAGTGATGCAAGAGAAAAAGAAGAAACAAGGGACATTAAGATATACATAGACTATTGGGAAGCTATGAAAGATGATAAAGATGGAGGGAAGGAAGTAGACTTTCTAAATTGTTAGGGGTATTTATTCCTGGTGTAGTATTCAAATTTTATTTATTTTTTTTTTAATACCAGTGTAACTGGGATAAATGTGTAACACTGTTTAAGTGCTGCTTTTCTACCCTTTTTTTTTTTTTCTTTTCTTTTGTCTGGAGAAAAAAATTGTTTGTAGGTGGCCTAAAATGCCACTTTAAAAGTATGGGGGTTAAAACCAGACCAAAACCAAACAGAAAATAAAAGGTGCAAAACCTCAGTTTGCTGATCTGCAAGTTATTCTGAATCTACACAGTATCCACGCTTTGGGAGAAAAGCATTAAATTTCTTGTTGGAAGTTGAGATGGAATCAATTTATGCCATCCATCAGAGGTGTTGAAGGTTATATTCCTCTATTGATGTATATGAATAGCTCACTCAATGACAGTCATGTCCTGAACACAGTTGTTTTGTGGAGAATAGCTTCTATCTAAAGGGGAATATTTCTCTTCTATTTACCAAATAGAAAAATATTGTTCAATGTAATCAAAGCTTGCCATGGGTTTGCCCATTAAGCTTTTTGCCGTACATAACTTGAAATATATGTTCTTTATAAAGCAGTCATGGTAGCTTAGAAAATACAGAATTCATCTTTTGCTCTTTTGTTCTTACACTCTATCTGAAAGTTTAAAAATACTTCTGTTAAAGTCTTTAGTATTTCCTTTTTTATGCTTCTCTCTGTTCTGCAGAGCAAATACTTTGTCCAGGAAAAGCAGTATTGCAAAGAGGAAAAGTTATTACAGGAATGTCTTTCATTGCTATACCTTCATGGCATGGAAATACTTGAACAGGTTCCTTTCCACTCTGTCCCCTCTTTGCCAGAGAAGTAAAGGATAACTACTTGGACAGTGAGCTCCTTCACATCTGTGCAGAACCCTTAGCAACAGATGTTTTGGAATTCTGTGGTGCTGCATTTGGATGCTAGATTACAATATGTCTGCAGAAAGGCAGCGACCTACCACAGTGAGCAACTATCATCACAGTCTCATTGCTGCACAACATCACACATGTCTGAAAATGAGCATGTACATTTTGGTGACTCATGTAAACTCACAAGCAGGGACTCCTTCAGAAATAACCTGCAAATGCACATTCCTTATAATTTGGTGTGACAAATTACTGGAGAATGCATGGTAAATGAAGAATTTCTCTGGGCTCACTGAAATGAGGTAGTTGAGTTAAAATATTTTTTTCCTGCTAATGCAATGCAATCGGAGCAGGTTTTCTTGCACTGAAGGTTTAATGATACCTGCTTAGTGTATCTTCTTGCTCCTTGTGCCAGGCAAACAGGGAGTCACGTTTGAGCCAAGCAGCAGCTGCTGCTGTTTCTCCAGAAGATGGTAGCATCACTCTGTGCTTATTCAGAGCATCTGGATCCTCCAGCTAATGTGCATCTCTTCTGTTACAAGGGTCTTATTCATGAACGCCTTATTCACGCTCAGGAGCCACACTTCTGTAGTATATTTCATATTTAAATAAGCAAATAAGCAGATGTTCAGGTTTGTTGGGTTTTAGTTTTGTGTGGTGCCTTTTTTTTTAATTTTAGAAGTGCATATTTTTCCCCATTTTTGTTTCTCCCTAGGCCAGTCTGCAGGGATTTTGCTCTTAATTCAGTGCTGAAACAGTGAATGCAACATGCACACACAATAAATTTAGAAAATGCAAAGCCACAAATCCACTGTGAAAACAGTCCTAGAAGACTGTCTGAATTTAGACTCCAAAGAAGTATTAACCTATTGTGCAAGTGAAGAAGTGAAGTGAATTGCTTGTAAGATCATGTCATGCATGCACTGAACAATACAGCTGTCAGTCTTTGGAGCTCTGTGCAGGGGACTCCAGGGCTGTGCAACACCTGGCAGGGCTGGATTAAAGGACCTTGCTCTGTGATGGGGGGAAAACTAGTATCTTGTCCTTGTGGCTGTCTCACTGGGAAGGCTGAATCTGTAGCTCTGCCCCTAAAATCCAAGATGATGAGGCTGCCTTCTGGCTGAAATCCTACTCTTTGATTCATCAGTGGTAGTGGGTTGCACCTGACTGTCAGTTCTGACAGCAGCACGCTTTTTAGGCGCAGAAGGCTTTCCCAGTGGGACAAGCTGCAGCAGAGGAAATGTTTGTTTTCGTTCTGTGTTTCCTTAAACCTCATAAACCTGATAATAAACCTGATGTTTTCTTATGTGGAAGACTTAAAAGGAATTTTTTTATTGTTATTATAAGAAAATTGTACTAAGGTCAACAGTGTACATGAAGACCGTCAACTGATATATCAAGAGAAGAAAAAAAGAAATGAAGTTTAGAACATAAAAATAAACACTCAATACAATCAACACCTACTATAGTATGAGGTAATCTCTATAACTAAGAATAAGAGAGAAGCCAATTCAAAGCCATTTACCTTGATTAATGAGGAGCTCCAAGTAGCCTGTTGCAATCTTGCATTTAGAAATGAAACAGTAAGGAACAATTACTATTATGAGAGCAGTTTATAAATGAAATAATTGTGTTTCAGATGCTTGTGCCCCATATACTTCATGGAATATTAATGTGAATTACCTTTGTCCTTAGGGCTTTACTAAGGTTTCTCCAGGCACAGCTGGGATGACAAATTGTAGACATGGGTGGGGAAGAAGATTACTTTCAGCTTGAAGCAGAACCCTTGTACCTTGGATTTGTATCCAGTGTAGTTCTGCTGTGTGAAAGCAGCTGTGGGCCATTGCAATGATGATGGAAAACCCTGACTTTGTAAAAATGGTAGTGCTGGCATAACAGTGGACTTCAGGGCACTGGGTTTCTGTTAAGAAGCTGTGGACTCTGGCTTCTGCTTCCCTGCCAAAAACCCAGTACTCCTGGCACTTTGTCATAGCACCTTATAGGATAGAGATTCCTATATCTGCACAGCTAGAGGGAAACTCTAGTGCAGCACTGCACTCAAGAAAGAGTAATGTTAGTCCAGCTGCAAGACAGGGCTTTTCTACCCTTAAAAAAAAAAAACAAAAAAAAACAACAAAAAAAACCCCCCTCTCAACAGCCTGAGTTACAAGGATTTTTTTTTTTAATATGTTATTTAAAACCATAGTTTTTTGTCTTGAAATCTAGTCTAGGTGCTTAGTATATACGGGATTGCATCTGCATGGACACCTTATGACCCACAAATAATAAAATTAAATGATTGATCAGCCTGTCTAAATGCAATAGCTGAAAACCTGTTTTTCACTCTTCTCTGTGGCCAAAACTGAAATGTATTTCCAGTTTCTAACTTTTGAATTCAGTAAGAGCAAAAGCCATGTGGACATGCATGCCTGACTCCTCTTTAAAATATAAAATCCCTTTTTAAATCTGGGGCCTTTATTCTCTTAAAGTATTAATTGTTCTATTAAACTAAGCTTGATAAGTGTTCTAGGAGTTGTTGAAGTGTACACCAAATTTTCTCAGGTTTTCCTCTCTTCTCCCACTTTCACTGTTCCCTTGCAGCATGAGCTCAATGGGACCACAGTCTCAGCTCTTGTACCTAATGGACTAGTCCACAAAAAGAATTGAAAGACCAAAGCAGAGCTTGGCTGAGTTGCATTATTTTTCTACATCACATTTTTCCAAGGAAGTTTCAAATTCACTGCTTGCTGAATTAGTCTTTCCTACTCAGCACCTCACTACTGCATTCCAGATTTGAAAGGTTAAACAAATTCCCTCTAAATCACCTATCTGTGCACGAACAGATATAATACATCTTAAATACAGGAGGCAGGTGATGTGGAAATCTATTTGACAACAGTAGAGGTAGTTGTTTTCTTTTATTACTAATGCCTTGAAGACAAACATTTTGTTTGATGTTTCTGTTATATGGCAAAGTTAGAATGGAAAATCAGACCAAGGCAAATTCTTAATGCATGCAAATCTATAGGTATCAATTAAACTTTAAAATTTCCAAGAAAATGTATCTTCAAAGGAGCTCTGGTTTTTCTTCTTCCTCTCCTTGCCCAGTGGATTCCCCAGTGCTACTGAATGCTCCCCTGAATGCCCTCTGAGGAGGGGATTTTTATTTTTTTTCAAAGCTGTGAAGCTGATTTTCCTCTAGATGGCAGGACTACTTTAGACTTCATAGCAGTCACTGAGTTATTGCTGGCCCCTTGTCCCCAGGGTGGTACTGCTAATTTAATTGCTGGGAGAACTTTATATATTGTGAATAACTGGGGAAGGGATAGGTGAGAAATAGCTTATGAACTGTTTGTGTGGAGCACTTACTGAGTGATAAATCTGCTCCTGTGACATTTACCTGTATCTCTAAGCTACTCTTCAGTGATGTTTACCATGGAAGAATATACTGAATATATTGAGCTTCTGTCTTACACGTTCATAAGACACAAAAGGCAAATTTCACAGGACATAGAAATTAAATCTCTACTACAATCTTTGTGTGTTTTTGTTTCAAGACAGATAGGCCACATCAAGATATTCTTTCAGTCAGTGGTGCTTTTCTCACATGAGTGAAAGCAACAATGGTTGCATGTATATTGAGTCATCTTTCCACTCTTTGCTTGCTTTGTCATACAGTAACAATTCCACACAAGCAAGACCAGAAATACTGCACTGACCTGTGCACTATTTTCCTTTTATTTTACAGTAATAAAGGCTTCTTCTGTCTCTTGTAGATATCTGCTGCAACAACCGAGAGATTCTGTTGTGAAAGTGGGATTTATACACTTTGGCATTCAATACCAGTTAAGGGATTCTAACAAAGAAACTATTCTTGTTTGTGTTTACTTCCGTGTAGGGTTATTCTCTGTATGTAAAATGGTGGCAAAGAGTATCTTTGAGATGATCTCAGACTTTTACAAAAAAATGAAGGAAACTACAGTAAATTGAGAATCTTGGTTCAGGGTGATAAGTGTTGCAGCATCCCAATTTTTATAACTACAAGTATCCTGGTTACAATTGAAGGAGGCTTTTGAAACTCTTCTAATGATTTGAAGTAGCACTATTTGTAAGAGCGTTACTGCAGGCAGTACCT
The DNA here is from genome assembly GCA_013396755.1 of Sclerurus mexicanus. Classification (NCBI taxonomy): domain Eukaryota; kingdom Metazoa; phylum Chordata; class Aves; order Passeriformes; family Furnariidae; genus Sclerurus; species Sclerurus mexicanus. Next base: position 155,232 of record VWZF01001883.1, on the reverse strand, counting down.
AAAATGATTGGCCATTATAGTCTGTTTTGAAAAACAGGATGAAATGAAGAAATTCAGTACAGTTATCTGTGGAAGTGGCACAGGAATGCCAAAGTGATTTTAATGTGCTCTTAATAGGCATGAGAAGCTCTGAGATGATTCCAGTGTTATCCAGGAATTTGAAATCTGCTTTGATTATGCTCATGTATTTGTATGATATTTAGACCAAATCATTTGTAGCTGATGATTTATTGCCATTATTGGGATTAAGTTGAGGTTTACTCCTGTCCCAGTTGTCAGTAATGTTCTGCTTGCTTCAATTTAACATGAGTTTGAAAAGAAAGGTGGTGTGAAAATAGATAACCTTTTTTCTCAGAAGTAAATAGTGGAAAAAATTCAGTTTTCCCTTTCCTGACACTGAGAAGTCTATAAAGCATAGTACTACTTTGGTCTGTATAAATTATAGCTCAGCATATTCCTAAAAGCTTTTGTGAAATTTAAATTCATAAATTTTTCCTGATAATATTAATTGCCAACTATGCTTCCAGTTTTAATCTAAATATTCTCCTGGCATCTTAAACAGCAAAGTCATGGCTTTATGGAGCTAATTTTGCCTGTCAACACAGAAAGATATCTGTTGCTTCCGTAATATAAACTTGGTAGAAGTGCTGCTTCTGAAGATTTTGTTGTAGTGGCTTACAAAAGTGATCTAGTTGATAAGTAAAAAATATTATTAAATAACTGCATTAATAATGTTTGATTTTGTAAATTGATTAATGCAGGCATGGTTATGATGAAGACAAGCCTAGGAAAGAAGAAAATGACAGAACTTCTATATCTGTTGTTCAGATAATAACACAGTATTTACGCTTTGCTTCCTATCTGCTGAATTAATATTTAAGTTGTTTAAAAATTGTGTTATTTTTAAACAAAAGTCCTGAATAAAATCTGAAAGGAATATGAAGATAATTTAAAAAAAATACCATTAAGAAAACTTGATAATCCCTGAAAGATGGAGGTACATAGAACAATATCTCTAGCATGTATTCATAACAATTCACATTTGAGGTTGTGTTAAACAAGGCCTTTCTAAAACTCCTGTTCTTTAAACTTTTAATGAAATATCTCAGAAACAGATATCTATCTAGAAATGCAAAATCTCAATTTTTAAGTGTTTAAGTGCTTACAAATAATATCTGAGTTCTTCATTTAAATGGTATTTTATGGTAAATTTTACAGCCTTATGATGCATTTTATTTATTTTAAGAAGCCAGTAGATGTACTTTGTTAGACATCTGGAAATCTTGGTTCAAACCCCAAATTCATTGTAGAAAGAGGAATATGCTGTTTTCCCTGGAAAGAATGGATATATTTGAGCTCAGAAAACTTGTAGAAAATAAGGGCTTGTTTAAACCAATTTCAATTTCTGTTATTCAAAACAAGTTATCTCTGAACAGGAGCTAAACACATAACAGGAGTTAAATACATAAAAATACTTTAAACATTCCATATGTAAATAGTAGGGCAGCAAAATCCTGGCTGTCTGTGCTATGAGCACTACTATGCTGGGTGCTCCTGAACTGACAATGCTACTGTAATGGCTGTGCAAGGAGAGCAGATGAATAAGCCAAGGTAACTAACATGTTAGCAAGTTGTGTTCAGAAAGAGATATATTGTGTCCCTTTGTTGTAGAAGAATACAATGTTCTTGAGTCTTTTAGTTGCATAATGTGGCTTAAAAATAGAACCAAGGCGAGAAAAACAACACGGTCAGTATTTTCATTTACCTACAAAATAAAAATTAGGAAGGCAAAAAAATAAATGGCAAACTGAAACTATTAAATTTCTTCTAAATTTTACATGTAAAGTTGCAGTTGGAACAGAAACAAACAAAATATGATTTAGATGAATGTTGTCACTAAAGTTTTGGGTTTTTCTCCTCCTGAAATGTAATTCAAGAATGGCCCTGGAGTGGTTCTATTTCTTTCCAGAAATGAAAGAAAGCCTACATAATCTGTTAAAAGAGCTGTATCAAACCAAAGATTTTAATTAACACAGCTGGAGGAGTGGGTAAGAAGGAAAGAAACTTCTATAGATTTTAACTCCTTTATCTGAATAGGTATTTGGTAAAATGACATGGGAAGAAACACAAAGGTAAAATAAATTCCTGTAAATATAAGAAGATAAAATGAATTGTGCAAATCACCTTCAGGATCAAGTTTTTCAGAGGTGTCTTTCTGGTGTGCCCCCGCAGTATCGTGTGAATCTTGGAAAACTGAGAGACAAAACAAAACAAAACAAAAAAAGGAAAGGGAGAGGGATCAAGCACATTGTTAATGAAAAAAAAAAAGTTTTTATGCTATGAATTTTAATAATTCAAAGGACAAACTTGCTTCTTTCAGGTACTGACAACTCTTGTGTTGGGCAGTGGTTAATAAATCAACTATTTTGAGCATTTTGACTGCAAGTAGAGTGTTTTCAATTTGAACAGCCTTGGTGGGATTTGTTTCCAGCTGATCTATTTAGAAATTAGTCATTGTAGACAGAGAACCATATTGATGTGTAAGCTATGAACATACAGAGTCTTGCCAGCGTAAAGCAGTGACAACATGTCTGGAAATCACAAGCCTACATTATAAAATAAGTTGTAATTTTATTTCTTCAGATGACAACTATGTAAAGGAACAGATGTTCCGAATTGGAACTGAAAACTCCATACCCAGTCTTCTTTGCAGCTTCCAGGAGACACTGTATCAGGAATGACAGAAAAATATATTTCCCAAAGTTTTAAGCAGCCCAATACTTATCCAAAGCACCTGAGACTACCCTTTCTTGCTGTGCTTATCACATTAGTAGCTCGCCACCAGGCTGGCAGTGACACGGAGGAGCTCTGTCCTGCTGACGCTTCTATTCACTGTGCCTATGTCTCTTAAATGCCAGCTGAATGTCACTGCTGCTCACCAGCCAAGCCAGCAGCATAAGGGCAAACCTCTGTCCCCACGATGTAGCAGGAAGGGCAGACAGGTCCTCAGCAAGCTGCAAGGCTCCAAATCATGATGTGATTAATACCTTGTCAGCAGTCATGCTGTGTGTGCCTTCAGTACCAACAGCTACAGGAACTGCTGAGTTTACTTACTGCTGATACACCAGGATGCAGTTCAGTGAGACTGATCACATCTTGTGTGGCTTTTTGCACTCCTTGGTGTTAAGAGTTTGGTCAGGCAGGACTTTTTCTTCCTGTTTTCTCGTTCACCCTGACCCCCCTCTGTCAGACTCTGTAAAGACTTCAAGCTGCTAGTAGATTCAATTTCTGACAGGCAGGCAGAGGCTTTGTCATATGCCAGGGATGTTTGAGGCATGTCCTGTTATTCTTCCAATTTGAAGTTATTTTGCTGCCCTAATTCACTTCAACTTGTCACTGAGCTAGGTTATGCTGAGGTTACACCATCATCTTCATTCCAAAATGCTTTTTCTCAGTTTCTTCCTTGGCAAATATACGTCTGGGTTGTTTTGGGGCCTACAGTAATTTTTTGGAAGTGTTATTTCCCATAGATTGTCTATATCACTTTAAACAAAGCAAGACGTGTTGGAAAATACTTGAGACTCTCACGAGCCTGAAAGCAAATGACACTGAAGACCAGAAGGTAGTCCTGGTAGGAGGGACAATATCCAGGTCCTAGCCTTGCTCCAATATTTAAAGCCTTTGCTAAAAGTAGGACAGATGGAGAAACCTAAAAACTTCACCCTGTGCTGTTGCAGCAAAGTAGGGTGGAGGAGGGAGATGTGAAAAATATTACTGTAATGGGCTGGTCTGGCAGAAGCAAATCATCACTGAAACAAAACCTTTTTTGAGGAAAGTGTATGGTTACCAGACAACACAAAGAAAAGTGTTGTGCTGTGTCAGTGAAGTTGGATTTATTTTGGAGTTGGAAATATATTGGAAGCCTCTAGTGCTTTTTATACTTCCTAAAATCATGATATTTCAACAAATTTGAGTAAAATTTAACTCAGTTATTTGGTAAAACATATCTAATTGATTTAAAAAATGCAAATCTCTTTTCAATTTGGTATGATAAGCTAACACTGTAAAGGTCATGAGAAAAGAAAGTGAATGTTATCCATTCCTAGATTAAATACTTTTGTTCTTGTTCTTACCTATCCTCTGAAAAAGGCAGAAAAGTGTGATTTAAATCCACTTATCTTTTGGCTGAATAAAAAAATTCCCACAAATTGATTGCCAGGTTCTGTTTAATAGGTAGAATTACCAAGTCCTTCTGTACATACTTTTCTGCATACTATCTATTGTTGTTATCACAGAAGAGTCACTGAAACAACAGTTGTGGAATTACAGGGTAATGGTCTTTTATCCTTCTGAGATATAATTTGATTCCTGCAGTCTCCTTTCCTTAAGCTGTGCAAATATCCAAATATTTTTCCTAATTTGTTGTGGTTAGAATTTCATACCCTTCCACTCTTCCAGGAATTATAGGGAAAATGCTAGGAATAAAAGAATTATAGTGAAAATGCTAGGAATAAAAGAAAGATCAATTTTCTTTAGAACGTGGGGATTTTTGTTATTTTATTTTGAAGTTCTGTTACTAAGGTAATGATATCAGTGTATGAGATGTACCTAAATATGAATTGAATTTGTATACCAGTTGCAAGGGAAAGTAGCTTAATTTATGCTGCAAAAATAGACTTCTGCAGTCATATTGAAAGCAATGATGGGTGGGAGGGAAGCCTTCAGGTTAACATTTTAGCTCATTTTTATACACTTGACTGACTTCCGGATTTTGGAACTGTGTTAGGTGCTTTAAAAAGTTCTCTAAAGCTTCTGAAAAGTAACTTAAGGGAAACTGTGTTTTTATGGTGAGCGATGCCTCATCTAATAATCTTACTAAAACAAAATCTGGTTCTTGCATTTCTACAGCCTTCAGCATCCTGTTGGTTTTGGTGTCAGCTGGACGTATTGGTAGTGATATCTGGGAGTTTTTCATTGTTAGGCTCTTGCAGGCCTGCTTCTTTTTGAACAGTGTTGACAACTTTGGGAAAAGCAGAAATGCTCAATTTTAACGTGTCTATTAAAAATATGAAAGCAAAACATTTTCAGTGAAGTAGTAATGTAAATTCTAATCCATTCAAAAGGTTTATGATCTTCAGAAGTCTTGGAGAAAGTCTTTCCTCCAAGGCAAGGTGGGAATGATATATTTTGAGAGGAATTAATTTCAAAGTTAATTTTTAAATTTGTCTTTACATCCTGATGCCTACAGCTGAATACATTTTTTATATTATAGGGATTTTATAATTATGAATATCATATAAATTATTCAATATAATCCTGGATTTAAGAAGCCTCCAACTATTAATATAAGAGACTTTTAAGTACTTCAGAACCCATAAATAAGTTACTAGCACAGTAGCTACTAGGCTATTATTACAAGGGGTCACCCACTTCAGTATGCTGAGTAAACCTTCCCTGTTATTATCATGCTAGAAAAGTTAAATATGCAACCATAAATATACTATGAAATCCCCTAACAGAAACAAACATGTGGGCCTCTAGATTAGCAGCTGCCAGGTTCTTCCTGTTAGTACTGAATGGTTGCCAAAGTATGCCAGAGGTGTGCAATGGAAATCAAACAAACTGAACTTTGCGATTTGCATTTTAATCACATGGGAACTTGGAGCCACTCTCATTGAATGTGCATGTGTGTAACACTATGGGGAAGAGTATTGACAATAAGATGAAGTAGGGCGCCAAAAGCGAGTAATTTGACTTCATAATTATGGGCTAAAAGTCTTGTTAAAAAATGTATCATAGAGAAAGCTAACAATGACTGAGTATATATGAAAGCTCTTTAGAAAAACTTCAAAAATCTTCAAAGTTTTTGTACTCTTTGTATACTAGTCCTTTTTAATAGCTTCCTCTTGCTCTTTCCTTTTAGCTTTTTTTCTTAATGATGCAGGTTGTTATGGTTTTCAGCATCTTTAGTCTTTTTTTTATATCTCAGTTTTCTACACCCCTGTTTTGATTGTCTTTGCTCCTCTGTTTTAAAAATCCTGTGTTTATGTATGGCTAGCCCTGAGCTTTCTAGAGAGTATGAGCTTATTTCTTCAGAGAACTCAGGTAATATTTTAAGCTTATTATCGATCTTATCCACTTAAACGTGTTGATCTGAACAGTTCTAATGAAATGCCTTGAAGATACCTTTTTAGGAGGCTTTTGTTTTATTAATCCCTCAATTTTGGGTCTATATTCCATTTAAATAAAATAATGCATCTGCTATCCAACATCATGTTATTGACTTTTCTGAATCACTGGCAGTTGAAAAAATAGATTGTTATTTTAATGCTATTGTGAATCCCTTTCATGCTATGAAATTTGATTTAAACTGAAATCTTATACTGCAGATCTCTTAACAAATATTTTTTCTAAGTGCCATGTACATTTTTTTCCCCTTTCACAAAATCAAGCCTTTAACAGGATGGATCAAAATGAAGCCTTGTCTCATTAAATTACATTCTATGAACATAATATAACTTTTTCTTAAAACAAAAAAATTGTGGTATGAAATAAATGTTTAACTAAAACTAATGCGAAAAAATTGTACATGATGAAACTTGATTGGAATATTAGTTACATCAGGGCTGAATTTTAATATTTCTAGAACATCATATCCTTTCATTTGTGTTAGCACCGTTATCTCAAGTACTCTACTGTTCACAATATCACATTTAAACAGAAAAGCAAGTAGATTTTCATAAAGGAACTGCTGAAAGTGGATTTGCTTAAAATGTTGATTAACTAATATTGTTATGTAATATAGTACAAATATAATGGGAAATACTAGGATGTGATAGTCTGTTTTGGCAGTGAGGAACTGTTTGTGAACATAGGTATCTGTATTGCCCAAAGATTCATAATTTGTCAGAAGTTTGGGGCAGGGTGAGAAACACATGTACATATCACACTGAGCATTAAAGGATGGTCTTTGATTGAAATTGTTGAAGTGAAAATATATGCTTCATTATAATGAAAGTGTGATTAAATAATTGCATTGGAACTAAAGAGATACCTAGCCTTTATTAAAACACCAAACAAACAAAAAAAACCCCAAAAACAAGTCAATTTATCTTTCAAGGATTTTTTTATTAATGGGCACATTACAAGGTGGTTAACCTGACAAACTGAGAGTTACTTTTCAATGTAATTCAAGGTGCAAAATGACCAATGATGCATGTATTAGGACAGTAATCTACTTTCCTTAAGGCATATTTTTCATCCATCTTATTGCTGTGATTTGCTAATATAAAAATAAATCATAAAAAAGTAAAATGCTTAAGAGATTAAATTAAGCTGTATAAAAGCTATGGAATAATTGTATTAATATTTAAATATCAAGATATGACATTCTTGCTGACAAAATTAAGCACTCTGCCACCCTCAACCAGTTTGATTTAGGAGATGAGCCATAATCAGTAGTTCCAATTTTTCCAGAAATCCTCTCAGGATCATGACCAGTAATAGCAGTTTCAAGAAGACCAGAGGCAAAAGAAGTGAATATAACTTGTTTTTTAAATTTCCTTTGATGGGAAAATGCATAGTCAGTGACAGCATGCTCAGAGTACAAATGAAAATCACAGTTAAGTGAAGACAATCATTTATCATGAATATCTGTTGTGTTAGGATAAAATACTGAAAGAACTGTGATAGGAGACTAGATGTGCTTAGTTATTCTACCATTTTAGAGGTGATACATATTAGGGGTATATGTGTGATCAGCATATACCAAGCATGGTAATGTTGAGGTCGGCCATAGAGATTCCACTGGATTGTCCTGTGCTTGTTACATACATCTACTCTAAGCTAACTGCAGTTTATGGGGGTATTCCAAGAAATAAGGACAACAACCAAAAATTGATTATTATTGGGTAGGTCTGACAAGATTATCAAAAAGAATGAGTGTGGGTTCTAAGACAGCAGCAATGTAAAGATTCAGCTACTGAGAGCTTCACCACTCCACTAGCTCAGCTTGACGTGTGTTGCAAGTGGAAGTCAATATCGCACAAGTTGTCAATTCAAATACAAATCACTAAAAAAACCTCACTTGCTTTGTCACCAGGAGCTCATTACTGATAAATTATGTTGGAAGGAGGTAGTACATTTAACAAAAAAAGTCAGACATGGTTTGAGCAGATCTACAGAAAAGCTCTACCTGGTTTTAGGAAGATTTTGTTCAGTTGTGGCTATGAGTTGCAGTATGATAATATAATTATTCCATTGGATAGGGAAAAAACTCAAAGGAATTTTAAGGGACTAATTTTTTGGCAATCCATCAACGTTTAAGAGTTTATCACATTTGCCTTGTTGAAAGTCTCTGGAGCAATTGTAGAACTGGTGGCAATTTGGTGAGTACCTTATACCTTGCACCTTACTCTCTCATGCTAGTAGAAATTCTTACTATGAGAAGCTGCTGGGGTGGCATGAGCTGGAAATACCTGGATGGTTTCAGAGTTATGGGCAGGTCATAATGTCCAGAATAGCTTCTGTATCTTATGTAAATCTATAACATCCTTATAGCTTCTATCAGGTGAATAGGAATGTAAAGGGTTCTAGGTCTGATGTAGTTGTAGGCAGCACCATAACAGCTGTGTTGAAACACTATGCAGGGTCTTGTGTGTTCTCATCTTAAAAGTTTTAGAGACTACAAGGGGTTTTGTGCTGAGATCTGACATGCTTCTTGGATCTCAGATAAATGTATCGTTATTTATTGAAATATGCTTATAAATGCTGCATATATATTGAACAGCAAATATCACCATATTTCTTTCTCACACATTTAATTTCTGGAATGGATCTGAAAATAGTGAAAAATACCCAAATGATAATCTTCCCTAAATAAAAGGGTGAAAGTGTAGAAAAAAAAGTTGTTGGTGCTTCAATGTGTTTGATAGAATAAATATTGCACATTTTTGCAATCTGCTTTATGAAAAATTCTGGGTTAATAATTTTATTGGTATGACTGCATAGATACCTTCTAGTATGAAGCTGTACACAAGTGTATTGTTCTTCTTTAGTCTGGCTCATTTAAAGCTGTAATAGATTAAAACTGGAATCTGTTAGACTATGACATTAAAAATGAAACTGAATGCTCAGGTTGCTATGAATTTATAGAAAATGTATCCCCCCTTTCTTTTCCCCTTCAACTTTGAGTATAGTTTACCCAGTCTAATATATTCAGATACTATAACTTGATACATTGATAGGTGTTTTCTTCATAAAGTGGGAAGTAGGTCCATTTCACGTCTTTTATTTGCTGATGCTGCTTTGCTGTATTTAGTAACTTTGTACTTAGCTGTTAGTCACATACTTTAGTATCAAAGTACCTGTATAAGCTCCAAAATAACTTCCGAAGTGTTATTTTAGTAATATTCAGTAATTCTTAAGATAATAAGAGCATGTAAAATCAATGGGTTTAGTTTGCTTTTGAAAGATAAAATCTTTTAGAACATGTCTGCTCTTTGCAAAGTACTAATAAAATTCTTCAAAATTAAAAATATTTTTATTAAATAAACCATGCAAGAAATGTTAAAGCAGGGAACAAATGAGAGCACATTTGGTAATACAGTTTTGTAAGGAAAATATGTATCAAAGCAATAATTCTTTGGTGTTACAATGTTTTGTCTTCAGATGGATAACATGAAAGTATTCAGAGCTATTATCTTGCTCTCAAAATGGTGCAACATATTTTTTTTAAATGTTTGAAGGCATTCTTTTTTTTGCTTTAGATAGTTAGAAATCTTTACATGAGATCTGATCTAGTATACCATTATTCACATACTGTTCCTTGTTTAGATATTACCTATGTATAAAAGTTCATGTTCTAAACTTTAAGTTTGGTTATGACTAGAACTAGCTTCATTTTCCTAAAAGCAAATATTGCGAATTTGTTTTTTCTTGTGTAGTTATTTGGGAGTAGTTTAAATTAAAAAAAAAAAAATCCACCCTCTTTTTATTTGCATTTTGTAAACATTCAGACAATAGCTGTTGAAAATAAGTCCCACTCCCCCAAGAAATCCTAAAATTTGACAAAGGGAACACATTCTTTGATACATCATGCAGTTTGCTTCGGGTTGTCACATCAAAGAGAACACAATATTAATTTAGGTCAGTTTAATGCTCTTCCAATTGCCTAGAGACCAGGAAAATCAACACTATCTTTGAAAGAGAATACAGGAATATGGCAAAGGGTATAAGTTGCTTTCTCCCCAGTATCCTTCCAGTCCCTAGGGTGGTTCTGACAGGTTTCTGTGTTCAATAACCTCAGCTGCATTTTTTATTTTTGTTCCACAAACGTGATCACATAAGGTTTGAGAGAGACTGGCCTTTTGGTGTGGGCAAGACAAATTTCTCATTGGTTTTGTTATGCATCACATGAACTTTTTTTGGTGTTTCTGCTAGTTTCCTGATGGTTTGATTTAGTGCCTTTCTTATATTGGAAAGGGGAAATAAGTTTCTCATGCCTGGGGAGTCTCTATGCTGCTTGTGATTTTATAAACATATTTATATGCAGTTGATTCTACTTCTGTTTCAATTTCAAGATAGTACTCTATGATTAAAAAAGTGATAGTCCTTTTCTTCTTGGTTGGTTTTTTTCAGTCTAACAGAAAAACAGTGATAGACAAAGTCAGACATGTTTGCAGATGTGTGTGTGTGGGTATGGAAATCACCTTAGGCTGCTGGTGTGTGTAAACTATGTGGAATAAAAAACATAACCTACTTTATGACTGTTTTTGTGGAAGTGTAACGGAGAATTCATGCATATTCAACTGCTTCCAGTTGTAATTTCATGTATTTTTAGACTAGCATTCATAGTTTTCTATAATTAAGTAAAGAAGCAAACATGTTTGTATGATGGTAATTCTGGGGAAAAAAAAATAATTTTAAATCAAGGATACTTGAGGAGCTTATATATATATATGTCTTAAAGTTCCATTTAAATGGTTGTCACCATCTTTTCAGCATGATCCCGTAATTCTGTTTAAGACTAATAACTCTAATGTCCTGAAATATGCTTAGCAGCAACAATGCAGTTCTTGACTTCTCCTCCTCCTCCTCCTTCTTTCCTTGCCCCATGAGCAATGTGTGATAGTCGAGCAATATTACACTTGACCTGAACTTATGTTCATTTTGTGCATACCTCCATGCAGCAGCAAAGTAAACTTGACAGCTTAATTCTATGTTAGCGGAATGTTTGCAGGGATAATCCTATTCACACTGCAGGATAAGGATGCCCTGCTAGTGGCTTTGGCCTCTAAAACCATTAGCTTTAAACTGTGTGCTCACACTGTGATCTTCTTAGCTTGTAACCCAGCTTTTTTTAGCAGTTTATTGTTGAAAATGGGTAATTTTGTGATGTTTTCCTAGACAATGCCCACTTTTTTTTTTTTTTAATGTGTAGCTGACAAATGCTTCAAAAGCAACAAATTTCATATGTATTATCTGATAGAAGACACAGGTTTTAAAGCTGCAAATGGTTTGAATTAAGTTGTATTTAATGACAAAAAAGATCATCTTGGTGTGGAGATCTGAAGATCAGATTTCACAGGTCTCCATGAGTGAAGGCAGAGAGAAAAGCAGAGAGAATATACTTTAAGATATCTCTCCTGCCTCTTTCTTCTTAACTACCTTACAGAAGACCGGTATCAATCATGTATGCTTACCAAATTTGCTGTTTGATTTTTGGTTTTGCTTTTTTTTTTTTTTAATTTTTTTTTATTTTTTAAATTATGCTTTCCTGAGTCTTGTGATTGGAGATGGCTGGACCTTTTTTTTTTTCCTAATTTTTTTTTCCCTATACTAACCTTAATTGGCTATTAGGAAAAATTTCTTTGCTGAAAGAATGGTCAGGAATTGGAACAGGTGGAGTCATTATCCCTGGAAATCTTGAAAAACATCTAGGTGTCTCACTCTGGGATATGGTTTAGTGGTAAACATGGCAGTGCTGGGTTGGCAGTTGGTCTTGATGATCTTATAGGTCTTTTTGAATCTTAACAATTCTATGATTAGTACAAATAAAAATCAGCCCTAAGAATCAACACAAGTCTGTAATTCATAGATAGAGGTACAAAAACAGATGAGTCTTCCAAATATATTTTCAAATACAACTACTTCTGTTTTTTCTTTAATGCTTATAAATCCTTATGTGGAAGGGCAAGTGTTAATACACTGTTTCCTTTCAAAGGCTGATGTACATTGTTTCATAAATACCAACAGTGCAACTGAAAATCTGTAGTAGTGCATACCTTGTTAATACTTTGTAGCAGCAATGTGGCTGCTTTTAATATTATCTAGATATGGTTCTAGTTTTAGAGGTGTGGAAATAGCCATATGAAAGGTTGACAGACTTCTCTGAGTGAAGTAGTAGATAGGGAGTGATCCTAATGTCCATTTTTTTGATGAAACAAAAAGTAGGTGCTAGCTGAAGGGCAGATGCTTGGTGTCCCTGTGATAGAGGTGATCATCCTGCACCTGTGGTTGTGTTCAGCCAGCATGCCCAGTCTGGCCCCACTAGCACACACGCACAGTCTCTAGTGCCAGAGGGAAGATACTAGCACAGCTTGAGTCTTCTGTGGCCACTGCTCATGCCTTACATCCTGTGCATTTTACTGTGCTTATTAACCAATCTGGTTTGTATGGCTACAATCCTTGCATAGAGAACTACCATAGTTCCTGATTTTTTTTTGCTAGTGTAGCTGCAAAATATAATATTGAATTTGATCCTACCAGTCCATCTGAATTCCATTTAGGTGTTCAGTAGAAAGTGCACATTGAACCTTTGGCTTCTACCCTGCACCCTTCAGTGAATCTCACAAGCTCAAGTGGAGATTAAACTCTGGAATTTTATGTATGCACTTTGCATTGACATTCAAGATTCACATGTCCACTGTATTTCCAAGTGTTTTCTGCATGTGAAGACTGATGTCTTTTTACCCAGACCTAGAATCAAGAGTTAGTCATGTTTATTGGAACTGAAGGTCTGTTGTGGCTTCATGGTTCTGCAAGGTAAAAGCCTCTCTGGCATGTACCAGAAGCTTGAAGAATGGGTAAACCCCACAAGATTCAGTAAGAAATAATCAGTATTTTTTTAGCAGTTGATGGAAAAACACTGAACTGTGATTAGCGTTAAGTTCTCCCTTGGAATTAACAGTTTCTCAAAATCTAGAAAGCTTTGGGAAGTGGAGTGCATGATAAGAATATTTTCAGATATCCAGTACCTGATAATTCTTTTCTTTCTTTATTTATTTTTAATGTATTCACACAACAACTACTGTTTTGGAAATGAAATTCTCTGCACTACCAGTCCAGAAGTATATGAACAAAGAAACAGTTATTTCACTAATAATGCAGTAAACTTGAGATAAAGGAAACAGAATTGAGAGATGAGGTGGGGACAAGGTATGGCTGCAGTGAATGAAATGAAAAATTTTAATGAAAAAAATGTCATTCTAAAAAAGGGTTATGCTTTTTAAGATCCCTGACAAGGATTTCGTGATATGTTGCTGACTAACACTTTCTGAATTCCTTTGCCATGTGTGCAGTATCTTTTTATTGTAGTAGCATTGGGATACCTCCTTGGATCATGTACAGCAAATGTAACCTTTTTCACTTTTTATTTTCTGTGATCAAAGTGTCATTCAGTATCATGAATGGAAACTCTTTTCTTGCTTGAGATACCATGGTATTTTTAAACCTCATGGATTTGTGTGGAATTTTCACTGTTTTAGATAGTTTTGTCAAAGGATTAATGACACAATTGTTGTTCGTTCTTTTTACAGAAAAAAAAAAAGAATAGTATCTGCCTCTATATGATACATATACTGAAGTTGTTAAGCTCTAGCAGTGTTGTCCAATTCCCAAATAACTTGGATTTACCAGGTTTCAGAATAAAGATTAGCAGGCAGATTTTTGTCATTTACTGTGTCCTACGGTGCATAGTAATGCCCATTATAGTAAATGACAAGCTATAAGCATGGTACACAAATTTTTAATGAAGACCTTATTTTTATCCAAATATTTCAGAGCATTAACTTGCCCCTGTCAGTGCAAATTTGTTTTCGTAAAGCCATATAAAATTAATGATTTTATGCAAGCACTGACGAGTAATACTATATGAATAAGAAATGAAAACACTTAGTGTTGCATATCAAAATAACATCACTGCCATTATCCAAATATAAGGGAACATCTGGAATAATACTGATCTAGTGGGGTGATATGACCTCTATTTTATGTTTTATGAAAATATCCTTGTGAGAAGAAAGGAAGGAACAATGAAACATGCTTAAAGCAAGGAAGTAATTTTATTAAAAGTGAAAATAAGACAGATTTTGTTAATGGGAATTTAGAAATAGCTGAGAGGAAATATACCCTTTCAAGCTAAAGGAAGATCCAGACTGTTTTTGGGCCTTGTGAACATTCAGAAAACTCTAAGGAGCCACTTTCCTGTATTCAAGATCTACACATGAATGAGGTAGTATAAGGGAATGAATAGTAGCAAAGATGATGCAATTTTTCCTCCTTTTGTATGAATCTGCATACCTGCCACATGTAAGAAATTCTTTTCCCTTGAACAACTTACCAAAGGGTTTCAGAATCCTTTAAAATATTTCCAATCCTCATTGTTTCAAAGTCAGAAACATATGCCAGTTAAATGTTGTTTGCTGACAGGTGCTCTGTGTGATATCCTAGAGTCAGTGAAAGACCCAGATAATCTGTTTAAGTACACAGAGAGCATAATATCCCTTTTTCTTAATTATTTGTAGTGCCTAAGAAGTCACCAGTGTCTAGAAATAACACACTTTGAATGAATGTCAACATATACTTGAGCCAGCTGTAGCAGAAAGAAGCAGGAATAGGTTGTTTTCAGAACTGGGGTTTAATTACATTAGTATTTGAAAACCTTATAAGCCAGACAAAAATCTTGAACATGAATATGGCTCCAAATGTTGCACAAACTTGCTGCCTGACATAAAAATGAAGGAAACAATGCATGCTGGATAATATGGATCTGATCATTTCATAGCCTGCTATTCTCTTTGTGTAGAAACAAAGTTTTTTTCAGTGGTCAGGAGTAATCACAATAGCTTCTGACAGGTTGACCTCAGTTTAGTGACTTTAGAGGTACAATTATTTTGCTGATGAGGTTGTGCACTCGCCTACCAGTTTTGTAATACTGTCTTCAATAAATCAGTCACACTTCTATGGATTTTAGATTACTTTAGTTCAATTTGTTTTATATGGGAGGAAGATCTGCAAAAAAGCCCTCAATAAAGGTAGCTATTGAGTTATTTTGAAGAAATCTGCATTTTCTCTGGACAAATGATTTTCCTTGTCCAGTTTTTTGAGTGTCAGAGTGACATGACTTCAACAGCTGTGATGACCTCCTGTAGATGTAAACCCTTCATCTATTTTTTTCTTGTTTTGAAAACAAAATAATCCATGTCCACAGCTGTGCTGTTTCAGATTGTAATCCTGGGGGATGTATTAGGCTTCTGTTGATATGCTGGCTTGCTTTCTGCTTTGGCTGGGTGCTCTCTCTGTTTACCCAGCATCATGTCTGGCATTCACTGGAGCTCTGTGAGCTGATTCAGCACACTAACTAGGGAGTGTGAGGAAAGGCAAAAATAAGGTGTATAGCTCTCAGAAGTGATTTTAGTTGTCTGAGCACTGAGTGTCACACTGCACTCAAGGGAGAAAGCAAAACTGTGAAAATGAAGAGAGAGAGTAAGATGTCCTCTGGCAGTGACCTGTTGATTTTCTCAATGATCCTGGAGGACCTTGTCCCAGAGATGCTATTTGGTTTGGCAGAGAGTGCTGAACATAAATCTGACAGTACCCCATGGCAGCTCTCCTCTTACCAGTGTGGGTTACTCACCTTGCCCTACAGAGAGCAAGTGCAGAGAGAGAGAAAAATAGCGAAGTGCTAAGTGCCTGAAGTTAGAATCAGTTCTTTCAGCATTGTGCATCTGTAGTAATTTGACAACTCAATTATGCAGTAGCCACCAACGCATTGAATAGTTTGGCAGGAGGACAGAGTGGTGTCTCTGCAGCTCAGATTTCAAGAGTTGTCTCAGCATGAAACAACCAAATGGAAAAAAGACTGTATTACTCCAGTATATAAATCATATTGCTGAATGAAAGAGATTTCTTCCTCTGTGTTTTAGCTTTAGTTAAACTTAGTTAAACTAGGGGTCATATGGGCAAAAATGTTAATACACATGCTTATAACATGGGTAATGCTAATTGCAGATGCTTAGTATTTCCTTTGATCTCAGCAAAGACAATGAGGTATTTGAGGCAGTATATATACAAAACGAAGTTGAAACATATTTACTGACCATAAGCCATGTGGTGGAGCATTCTGACAGAGGTGTTCTTCCATGTTGCAGAAATGTATTTGTGAGACTAAAAACTAGCCTTTGGATGCTGACTAGATACTTGCTACTTTAGCATATCTCATTGGTTGAAAACAACAGCAAAGCAGAAACACAAACCAAAAAAATGAGATTTCAAAATTAATGTTTTAATTTTACTGTCTAGCTCCTGAAAAGGGCTAGTAAGACCTTTGGTATGTTCATGTTGGTGCCATGAAGTATTCTATTTTCCCTTATAATATGTGAAAATGCCATAGTCTGCTATTGGCAACCAGGAATCAGCATTTTTTTCTGGCAATGTATTGCGCAGATTACAGAGTTTAAAGCTTTTTATAAAAGTTATGGAGTTGTATGATTGCACCATGACTTTTTCTGGCAGAACTATAAACAATATAGGAGTGGTTCAGCAGTCAGATGGGCTTGTTATTCCTAACCCACTGAAAATAGTCTAAGGAGTACAGACATCACTTATTGAAACTTGGATTGTGGGAAAATTGTAGACAGAATTTTCACAGCTTCAGATCTAAAACTAGAGTTGCTGAAGTAGTCTAACCACAGAGTATGAAGCTAATAGCTCCTAATTCCCGGATACTTGGTTGACGTGGAGAAAACGGTTCATGACATATGCCACTGAAAGAAATACTCGAGTATTTTAATTTTATTTTTGTCACTTTCTTCCCCCAAACACTGAGGGGGAAAGATGCCTTGTACTGCAATACTCCATTCGGGATTGAAATGAAACACTGTCAGGGAAAATATGAGATGGTATCATTTGGGAAAATTTCAGCGGGGTTTAATAGCCAAACTCTCTCCTATTCAGTTTTTGTGAGAGTTTGTCATTAACTCTGTGCTGGACAGGGCAGGTCACAGCACTGTTCCTTCTTGAGCTTAACTGTGACATCTCAGCTGCCTTTGGCAAGTATCTCTCTAGTGGTGGGGAGCCTTAATCTATCATAAGGTGTGACTAAAAACACTTCAGTTTTATCACTTTCTCCCTAGGGTTGTTTGGTGGTAGAGTTTTTGGTTGTGCATACTTTTAGGTTTAAAAAGCCCAAAAAACAATAGCAAAACCAGACAAACAACCAAAGTGAAACTCCGTCTGGATTCTGCATAAAATCTTAACCCATGTGTACTATGAACAGTAGTTTTGTTATAGGGAGGTTGTATATTTTCCTTACAAAAACCCCACAGCTTTTTAATTACTGCTGTGAGCATGTGAATGTGTAAATCAATTTCCCAGTAAACACAGGTGTATTGTCTGTGACATGTTTGGGAATTTTTAAGGTACAACTCTCATTAAAAGGTTGTATCAACACAATTGTAGGGGCAGATGTGAATGACCAAGACAGGAAAGTCTTTAGCCATCCTTACTGCTCATCAGCAACAAAAACCTCTTAGCAGCATTATACAGTTCTAAAGTGTTATGTTAAAATACATTTAAAAAATTATAGAACAAATCTGAATTAAAATCTGAAAACAGGAAGGAGGATGGGGATATTGCAAGTATTGAAATGAGGTCATTTCAAAAGATTCCAGAAGAGCTGTGAAACACACTTCAGAATTAAGCTTCTTAACAGCTCCTATGAGTACTTCTGTAGAGTGTCAAGCAAGATTATACATTTTCTTACAGTAGACTGAAATCTCCAGATTTATTTATTAATATCTATAATCAGACAGAATCAAGCAAACAAAAAAAGAGAGGACTGAGATGGCTTAAGAGCCAGGGTGAAGATAAGGAGGGTGAGTGAAAAATCTGCTTGTCTTGTTTTGTTCAAGTTCTATTCAATGTAATTTTTAAAGGGAACCTCTCATCAATATACATGACTGAGTTTTAAATCACCCAATCTTTTTTTAATTTTTTTTTTTTTTTAAAGTTCCCTACAGCTGAGTTATTAAGAGGGTAAGGAGGGAAGTCTGGAAGGGAAAAAGAGAATCATATTTCGGATCTTTGACACCTCCAACAACTGCTTTTTAATGATTAACACTAGTTATCAGATCTTTCCCTTTCTGAAAAAGTATCATAAAGATCTCCTGCTGTTCCCAGCAGTGCCCCACTAATTCAGCTCACTAGCAAAATTAGCAGCAGGAAACAAACCTTTGAAATTTTCATCATTTATGAATTGCATTGTTCATTTGGTGAAGGATACGGGCTCCTGCTGTAATTGTTCCTGCATTAAGAAGGCTACAAGTTATTTTCTCCTCATCAGTCTTTGAAAGGAAAAAAATAAATCAATAGAAATAAATACACATACAATTAAATTGTGGATTAAACATCCATCTGAATGACTAAGAATTTCTTTCACTTTCGAACTCTTCTTAATTTTCTTTTGCTCTCTGAGGGAAAATATTGTGCTGCCATTTCTTCACAAACACTCGATAACGCTAAAGTGCTTTGAAGTTGCCACTGGAGAAAATAGTACAACAGATGGAGCATGAATAAACCCACAATGCTGTCTCTTTAATCTGAACAAAGGCAATTTTTCATGGCAAAAATAGTTAATATTTAATTCCATTTACTTATAGAAGCTTGATCCCAGATGAGAACAAAAAAAATTGAAGCAGAGCTGTATATACAACAGCTTAGTACATTTTATATCTTGGCTTTTTATTGGGAAGATTAAAAAAAACTTCATCTAATGTTCATTATAATAGCTGTGACAGATCTTGTTCAATACTGATCTGGAGGCCACTGGACCCAAAGGAATCTGTGAGCTGGAATACCAGTAAGATGGTATTACACTTTTTGCTTTGTACAGTGGAAACCAAACTCTGGCCCTCTCATTTTGGTGTGACTTTTCTCATGTGTAACTGTTATTAGTGGTTATAGGTGAAGTTGCCATTCTGGTGCAAAGAGTAGTGTTTGAACCTTGGGTGTATTTTCACTATAAATAAAACATCTGTGTACTTTTATTACCACTCTCTGAGATTCTCTTTCTGTTGGTATACAGCTAAAGATAAGGTTTTAATGCCTTGTCTTTAGATGTATTTTTCCCCACAGCAAATTTTCTAACAGTCCTTATCTGAAAGGTTAAAACAAGCTGGTTTTAATGTTTCTGTCAATCACCTTGTATTTAAGACCTGAGGACACTCACCTCCTCTTCTTCCTCCTTCAGTTTTTAACAAGACAGATATTGTAGACCTTTGGGGGATGGGGAGGAGATATTGTAAAGCAAGTGTTTTATGCATTATCTATAGACATTTATAAATTTTCTGGATGAGATTTCCTCCTGATCTGGTAGCCGTATTCTCTTGTTCTCATGCAATAACTGGTCCTTATTAACACTCAAAAGTCACGTATCTTTCTGTGAGAGACTGGAAAAAAAAAATAAAATTATGCTCTTCAAACAACTAAGGTGTATGTAGGAGGAAGGGGCAGGGCAAGTTCTGCCAGGGTGGGATGGAGGCCACAGGAGGCCACAACAGATAAAAGTCATGTCACAAAAGCTTCATGTGTCATGTCCCTATTGTCCTTGGCTAAGACCATGCCGGGACCAAAGTGTTAGCTGTATTTTTGCTTTTTCTCTCTCTCCTTCTTTTTTCCCTCCTAATTTCCTCTCCTTGAAGTCTGTACTACTTAAAAATGGATGGGCTGGACTTCGCTAAATCAATGTGAAAAGCTTTATTTTGATTGAATGTTATCCTTAAAATTTGCCAAGTTTCCTTATTTTCTAAAGTTTGCCAGCATTTGCTGTTTAACTTAATAAAAAATGTAGTCACATTTTTTCCCCTTGCACGCTCTCAGGATATGAAGAAAATGAAAGCCCTTTTAAGAAACTTGCTGGGCAAAATTAGGACCTTAGACTTCCTTATAAAATTCTGTGCTGCCATAATTTCACTGTGGATTTGGTTGCTACTCCTGACTGAATGCTTCGTGATGGAGTTCCACAGTCTGATTGCTACTGCTCTTAAGATGTGAGCAGAAAGACACATGATCAATTAAGCCTTACAAGTTCAGGCAGTATTACTTTCTCAAATGTGTCTAATACTCAGGATCTGAAGGGTGTTTTTCCCTAATTAGTCCTTGCAGTCACAAAGGGCACACTCAACCTGACTTCTCTAAACTTGGTTAGAGGCAAGATGTCGGAAAGCAATCAGAAGAGGTAAAAGATGGACATCCTATGCAAAATAAATGAGTTTGGATAAAAAACTCTGAAGTTTCAGAAAAGAAATGTATCAGGGCAGCACAAATAAAAATAACTCCTACTTGCACAGACTTTGTTAGACATTCGTGTACCTAATTAAAGGGACAAATGAAAAAGATTGTAAGGCTGTAATAAGAACTCCTTTTCAACATACTTTTTCAGGTGACATCAGCACTTAATCCAGTTCCACACTATTGTCACTGTTGCATAAAACCAAAGGAAAACAAAATACGTTACAGAGCAAGTTTTTTCCAGAGGACTGTAGCATATTACCATATGGGGTTATGTTGGGGTGGGGTGTTATTGTTTTTAAGAAAATGTAGGTGTGCTTGAAATGGATTTATTGTTAATGATGCTGTTCAGACTAACTCAAAGTGGAGGACACAATTTAAAGCACGTTGTGTATATTTGCTATGCTGCTACAAAACTGATATCTAAATCTTATGAGTAGTTAGAGACTGGCACAGGCAGAGTACCAGTCATTTGGAATGAGAGATCCTATGTTTAAACTACTTTCTGCCTTAACTCAAGCCTTGAGGAGCAAATACAGAAACACTTCCAACTTTGGACATGGATTGTATTAGGTGTTTTTTAGTTACTAAGTGATTTTATTTTTTTTTAATATTTACACAATATGTGGATTAGTGGCCTGCTCAAACCATCTTCTCCCCACTCTTCTAGAGAGATTTGATTACCCTTCGAGTCTTTTCTGCTCTGCCTTTTGAATAAAATATTCCTTTATTTCTCCATTTTCCAGGAAAAAAAAACCAACAAAGAACAACAAAAAAAGAAACAACCCCTCACAAACCAGCCCAGACTCTTAAAATCCACATTAAAAGTAAGGTGCAGCAGTTTAGGAACTGTCTTCAGTGTCTGAATAAATACCTGTCCTTGATACCCCCTATAGGTGTGAGATAAATGCCATGGGATGTTGACACTAGAACAATGACACTGGCACCATGCCAGGGCAAATAACCCCTGAGACAATGCATGCCCAAGGTATTTTAGGTTGTTACATATAATAAGAGTGTATATTAAGTGGGAAAAATAATGCTACTGAATCAAGCACATACTGTAGTGCAAATAAGTGAAGAGTGAAAGGTGTTTCAGTTGTTGTTGGACAAGATGGTCTTTTTAGGTCCCTTGCAACTGAACTTGCAAACGGTTGTGTTTCACCAGTTTAACAGAAATTCAGTGCACGTTTTTTTGCACGCACCTTTTTTGTAAGTCTTCAGAATTCAATTAAGTACAACGTACTCCTGCTGTGCCAAGATAAGAATATCAGAAATTTTAAGAACATGAAAATATTATCTACACAGTGTGACTCTTTTTGTTATTGTTGTTGCTGATCCCAATCCATTTTTCAGCTTTCTTACTATTTCTTCAATCATTCCCTCCAGAAATACATCTAGATTACTCTTGAGCTAATTTATATGCTTGGCAGACACTGCCTTCCTCTATAATATATTGTCTCTGCAATAAACAGTTTTGTTTTGACCAAATATGTGACTTTCAGCTTTCTTAAAGCCATTGTTGCCAGATTAATGTCAAAGATTTTCTTTAACATTTAATCAGCAATCTAACTTAATTTTGCATTTGTCATTGTCTCCTAAGTATCTGAAATATATTAGTTATTTCAAAATCTGTCTCTTCAGAGAGAATGCAGCTTTATTCTGGTCCTAAAACAGATTATAAAAGGATCTTGTCAGATATTTGAAATATGAAGATAGACTTAGCTAGTTTCATCCTGAAGGAAAACTAGACATGTATCTGCACTGAAACAGCAGGGTGAAAATTATTTAAACAAGCAAGTTAAGCAAGTTTGCATGCATGGACTTGATGACATCCCATTTTTTGTTGGTTTTTTGGGAGTTGTTTATGTTGCTTTTATTTTTTTTTTGTGGTGTTAGCAAGTACTTAAAAAAGAACTCAATGTTAAATGTGTAAAGCCAGAATCTTCAAGAATTTTGTTTTTTAATCGACTCTTTTCCCCTTTTTTCTTTTTTTTTTCTTTTTATCCTCAGACAAATCATTATTCACTTCTAACTTTCTTGTGTCAAAGCTTATAGTTTAAGTGAGAATATTCCCTGAGCAAGAAGCTCCTACAGCAGGTCAGAGGATGACTGGAATGACTTGAATAGAACATGGACTTTAACATGACTTTAAGTTGATCCTGTTACAGTGAAATTTAGGTTGTGCTCATTATGACTGCAAAGCATGGGGAATGTTGCTTAATAATGTTTGTTTTTATAAAGACAGTCTTGATGATGATCATAATTGTGGTAGAGTAAATTCATTGTAGGTTCTTTGAGAATCTACCCAAAAGGAAATCTCTTCAGAAAGAGAAGACCTAATAATTCAGGTCACTGATAATATCTGCCTCTTTCTAAAGATTTGGGAAAGTATAAGTCAGATAATTAGACATTTAGGAGCCTAACCCTTTTTTTTAATTATTTTTTGTTGTTTGTTTTGGTTTGCTTTTTTTTTGGTTGGTTGATTTTTTTTTTTTTTTTTTTTTTAACTTTTAGTGTCCAGTGTGCCAAAACTAAATAAACTTTGGAATCCAAAGAAAATCAAATTAGAGATTGTGTTCAAGCCCTACAGTACCTCTGTAAAGCTCTCATGTGCTCTTGTAGTAAAACACTATAAAAAATAGATTGATATTAAAATTAAAAATTACCAATTTGTAGACTAAGTCCATAGTGTCTTACAAAATCAGGGTTATAATTCAGTGTTTGTGGAGTGAAAAAGCCTGGATAACTTGCACCCATGGTACTGTCTTCCCTCAAAAGTCATTTCAAGCACATATGTTCAAGTTTCTCTCAAAAGCAGAAAATAGATATATTTTAATTTTTCTTTCTGAAAAAAGAAATTGTCAATCTTCAAATATTAATTTTTAATGATAAAAGTTTTCAAAAGATTTGGGTTTTTTGTTTGTTTGTTTGTTTGTTTGTTTGTTTTTTAAGTCAGTGGCTGCCAGCCATATAAATTAGCTCAAAAGTAATCTGTGTGCATTTCTGGAAGGAATGATTTTTATGTTTTTACAACGCAATCTGGAAATGATACATCTATGTATTTTGTATTTCACTTTAATTTCTGAATATTGGAAGATGGTTTTGGATCAAAGTAAATAACAAATTATCCTTGTGGATCTGGATGTATTTGAAAACTAAGTACCAGCCAAGCACTTCTTTTTATAGAGCAAGGACTGAAAGAAAAGTTTGCCATTAGACAGTTTCTCATACTATTGATTCCAAAATGTTTGTGCCTTGTCTGTTTTACATTGTGACTTTAAATTATGATCTTATGACTGTATGTAGTCTACATCAATAAAATAGATTTTCTTCCATCTTTGATAGTAAATGTTCCTTTGGGAAATATATTTTTTCCCTACATTGGATTTTATCTACTCTTCCGTATACTGAGTGTAGAACAACACTATGAACTGTTTAATTGTCAAAAGGCTTGAAATGGCAAAAATTACTTAAAAATTAGGAAGCCACAGCTGGGTAAATTCCGGAAATCATACAGGTAAGTAAAAAAACCTTACACTTAAAAAATTAGTTCTGCTCAGGTTAATTTGAATCATTAGTTTGGGATTATAAATTGCACTACAATTTTAAAAAATATTAATACTAACATGAAATCTTTACTTTTAAGTCCTGTATTATTATTCAATTTTTACAGAGACTTTTTTAGATTATTTAAAAGCCTTACTATAGCACAATAAATATAATTTTCTGTTTACGTGCTGCAATTACACACGAGTATAAATTCAGAGAAAACAAACTAGTCTCTTGCCATCACCCTTTGTTGAAATATCCATAAATAATAAATAGAGGCTTTTCTCAGACCAAGATTTGCCATGGATATTGAACCAGAAATTACAAGGGGACAAACAGAATATTATGTCAAGGTGTTCATAATGATAATATTCTTGGTGTTGAATACAGTTATGGGAGAAAGGTTTTAGTGTTCTAAACCATTTGAGTTTCCCTTTACTTAAGAGTCCTTAAAAGTCATTTATTTCTTCCTGTGCTCTTAACTCTATGAATCATTCTTTAAATAGCTATTATTAAATTTTAAGTTCTCCTTTATTTTAAAAGATTACTCTATACAACTGAAAAAGCCAAAGCTATTGAAAACATTCTTCTGAGTACATACATGGGAGCCACTAATAGGCAATTAGTTACTAAAGGATTGTAATCTCTTACTGTATTTTTTCAGTCAAATAAAAGCAAAAGAGGGGCATGGGGAAGAATCTGAAGAAAAAAGACTAACTCAAATATGAAAGATGCAGGAGGAAAGGAGGATTCTTGCCTTTAAAACCAACCAACCAAATAAAATGAACAAATAAACAACAACAAAAAAAATTCTGCAAAACCCCAATCAAACAAAACTCAAAGACCCACAAAACCCAAAACATTGCCCCAACGCCCCCAAAAAACACCAAACAATCCCCCTCCCCCAAAAAACAAAACCCCTCCTTACTTTCTTCCCTTCATTGCCTCTTAAAAGATTTTAGAGAGGTAAATAACATGATAATTTATCCTATGCCTTAAGATTCAGATGCCTCAAATTCTTAAGGGTAGTTTCCTGGTGAACTTACAGTGATGAGTCATGGCTTTTTCCCATGAGAAAGAAGGAAAAAAATCTCAAAAAACAACTCTGGCTATAATTCTTCAAAGAGAGGAATAATTTATTTTGAGCTGCAGTTTTCATTAGCCACAATCCTTTGATGGATGTCAGCAGATTAAGTACGGGGATTTGAAAAGTTGTGTGCAAGATAAGAATATTTGATAAACACATTTTACCTCTATTCTTATTGCCCTTCTTTAGGGATAAATCACCCATTGGATACACAATCCTACATGGCTTTAAAATGGAGTTTAATTTATCATGAAGTATAGTGTGTCTCTTTCAATATGGAAGCATAATTATCCATTGATTTTGCCATTTCAGTTGCCTTTCATGCTTAAGCTTAACTTTGAATCTTAAAACTTGATGTGAATGCAAAGTTCAGCTGTCAGTTTTAAACATTTCTTTGGATGAATGACTGAAGAGGGTCAGAGGTTCCCAGATACCAATCCATAGAAATGAAGAGAAAATGAAGTTCTGGATGAGACCACAGAGTGTGCTGATTTTTCTTTTTCCTTCAGTAGGTCATTGCAGTACTCTAAAATTGGATAGCATTTCAGATTACCCTTGAGATTACTTAAAAAGAGATTTTGATACTAAACAGAGCACAACTGCAGAAATAAATTTATGTAGGGATTTGAGTTTGTTTGTCTTCCTCCTACATTTTGCCCTAATTAAAAATGATTTTACTATCATTAAAATCCCCCATATAAATCTTATGTAACATTCTTGTAACCTATTCAGTACCTTAAACTTAGAGGGTTTTTGCATAAATTTTTTTTTTTTTTTTTTTTTTTGTAATGAACACGTCTAGAAAGAACTATATCCTGAATATATATATATCTTAAATCAGATAATTTTTGGTCTGTCTTTTGATGTATAATATTCTAAAATATATGAATAAATTAAAGAATTTTTTGTGTTGAAAGTGACCTTAAAGACCATCCAGTTCCAACCGTTCTGCCATGGACAGGAACACCTTCCACTAGACCAGGTTGCTCAAAGCCCCCATCCAACCTGGCCTTGAACACTTCCAGGATTGGAGCATATACATTGGTACATTGGAATGAATAGCTTTGAAGCTGCACTTATGCATTCATAAATGTGATATTAGGGATCATCTGAAGAACGCTTATAACATCACTGAGTATTATTTGCTCCCTTCATTTCTCTGCCATCCATCTGCAACAGTATTCCAGAGTCATCCAGTGGGGCGCAGGTGCCTGGTGGATTTGGAGAACCCTCTCATAGGGAATGGAGACAACCTTCAGTACCTTGGGTTATTTGAACATATGAGAGAGTGAGACTAAGCCAATTCCTTTCCAACAGCTGTGAGGGGAACCAGCTCCTCTATTTCCACAAGCCTCCCAGGGTCTGGAGGGGATTGCGAAATCCCCACGTGGTCAGGAGTAAAGTGATGCAGCACTCTGAGATACTGCGGTCGTAGAAAAGCCTTTAATGACACATGCCAAAGGTATTTAAGCCCTTTGGGGGTGGGCTCTTAGGAGGTAGGATGTGCTTGGGTAAGGGGTCACCGGGAGGAGAGTGGCTTGGGGGACACAGGGGCCAATAAGGGAGCAGGAGGACCAAAACCCAGTGGGAACCCAGGAATGGGGAGTGCCAGCTGAGACATCCAATAAGGTTGGGGGGAGGGCAGGGCTGGATGTCTGAAAGGAAGGGAACATTCTCTTTACTCAGAAAGTCACATGTGTGCTGGGGATTCTAGTGGTACAATCTAAACTGGAAAAAACTGTACATTAAAAGGCACAGGTAATGCTGAATTATAAAGTCTCTGGTCCTTTGGAAGTTGTCACAGTGCTGGTCTTGTTTCTAGCGATTTCTTTTTCCGTGATGGATCGTCTGGACGATCCTCTGTTTCTGTTTTCCATGTGCTGTGTCAGAAGTCTTTCCCAACACCTTTCCGAACACTTTTTCTTTAAAACAAAAGTTCGGTATAACCTCACTGCTCTTTATTGGGCTTTGGTTTGTGTATGGATAGGTGTGGGTGATGCTTGGCCACTTTGAGAGCAACGTGGCATAGAGGGAAGTTTGTGAAAATTAGCCTTTTTCATGGTTTGCCTCTGGTGGAATGGGTGGCATTTCTGGATCTGGCTCTGCCTCACTTCTCTTTACTGGATTTGTACAACGTTATGACTCTGTTTGCTGATGCTCAGGAGATCTGAACAAGGTCAGTATGTGAGCAAAACAGTTTTGTCTCATACAGTGTTCATACTTAAAGGTTTGCAAATAGATTTAGATATAATTAAGTACTCACTTCACTGTACTAATTACAGTGTGCCTCTTGTTTACCAGTGTCTGTGGTGCAGGAAAAATCCTAAAAATGGACAACAAACTCATACATTTCAAATTTCAGTATCTCAATGGAAATTATTTTTACACCCATAGGGGGACTGGTGTTCATAATAACAATAATAACTTTTTAAATATTCTTATTTAGTTGTGAACTAGCAAAAATATGTCATGTTTTTCTTTAAAAACACCCCACACAAACAAAAACTATGAAATGCTAATATAATAATGATTTGAGATCTACAATTCATCTCTGCACATAATTGCATGATAGTCCCTCATTTCTCATTAAGCTATGAAAAGGGGCTTAAATTGTGCATGTTACAAAAACAAACAAACTGAAAATGTAATGTGCATATTTGACTGAATGAAGTATACCAGCACATCATGGTGGTTTGGACAACAACTGGAGAATTAGAACTCCAGATAAGTCAAACTCCTTTTTGTGCACCCTCCAGTAACAAAGGGGCAATACAGAGAAATATAAGTAAAAATAACAATTTACTAATGGAAATAGTAACTACAAAGACACAGAGGAAAGTGGTTTAAATCAACAAAGGCAAAGAATTACTATCTGGTCCCTCCCACTCCCAGGACAAAGACAAAATGGTGAAGAGGCTTCCCCTTCATGCTTGGACTGAGAGGGCAACAGAACAAGAAGCACAAAAGAAATTCTGTGATTTAAAAACCCTCCCCAGGAAAACAAAAGTCACCACTTTTGCTACAACATGAATTCTACAAGGATGATCAGTAGTGTTGGAAATTCAACAAATATTTACAGAGTGATAGCACCACTAAGTAGGTTTACATTGTCATGTCACTGGGTTGTGTGTTCAATCACTAGGAAAATCTTGTATAATTTGGATCTATTGCCCTTTATTTGCTTTTCACATAAGAGTGAGTAATCTCTTTCTCATGCCTCAGTACAGGTTTCTTTTAATAGTCAATGGTAAATGACTTTTATTCCTGCATCTAAATATATAGTCAATTATATATTTCAATTTTTGATTGATAGTTTTGAGTCTAGCAGCTGGAATCAGGTATGTAATAAATGTTAAAAGTTGTTAAAGAAATCACATCTCAGGCGATATCAATACTTTTGGATAACTTTTAAAGACATCTGAATATGGCAATTACTGTAGGTATAAAAATTAATTGAGGAAACAAGTGTTCTGCAAGAATGAAATCCACCTTTGAAATGAAGGAGGAGAAAGTAACAGAAGCACCTATATTGTACCAGCTTTTATCTTTAAGCAAAAGAGGAACCAAAGAACAGAAACATCAAAATGTAAACATGAATGAGTCTGAACCACAAGGCATTGAGAAGCCAAGAAATGGCTGAGTAGGCAAGAAGAAAGCTCATTTAAAAAAATTTCTATAGAAGTTTTAACTACTTGAATTGTGTTTTCCCTCTTGCTCTTTGCTTTTCTTTCCAAACCTCTGTTTCTGTCCTACTGCAAGACTGCTATTCTGATAACCTGGCATTGAAAGAGAAGATATAAGACTTAATCAGACTGTTATACAGCTTTAAGGCAATGTGTTGAGTGACTCAAGACTAGAACTCTGACTGTAGTTTTTCAAGGTCAAATGGTGTTCAAACGTGGATTTTAAAATATATATGAAAGACTTTAGTCCCTACATGTAACAAAAAAAAGTGCTATGGGTATTTTACAGAATTTTAGACTCCTTCGGAGAGTGGCTTGCTAATAATAACAAATTTCTCTTCAAATCAACTGAACTTGCTATCAGTAGCATTAAAGTTCCACATGAATAAATATCTGTTACTTTCAATTTTTATCAGCTAATTTTTATTTCTTTGATTGAAAGCTGACTGTTTTCTTCTGCCTTTTTTTTTTTAATTTTTGTTGTAGAAATGATTTATGTACCTCTGTTTTTCTAGTCAAATGTGTTATAAATGCTGAGTATGAGGTAGGGATTTAATTTGTCTAATAAGCTCTTTGGAGTCTAATTAAAAGTTTAGAGTAAGAAATACTTTACCCTTCCAGCTGTCCATAACTTACTTGTTTATGACAGTTCAATACATTTTGGATATAAATACTTGTTAATGATTTTTAAAACTGTTAAAAAGTGGTCATTCTCATACTGCACACAAACAAGGAGTGACAGAGACAAAAAATTAGCCTTCCTGAGTACCTTCCATAAACGAAAAATCCCTTATAATGACTCACTGAGTAAACTGAAGTAACTTTTCAATCAATGCCTTCTTATGTCCTCATATGTATTCACAAATTACTTTTTTCCAAAATACAGGAGGAATTAAGAAATGATTGCCTGTACTGGAATCATATGGATGACAAATGTCAGGCAAAACTTTAGTTCAAGTTTTGCATTTTGTTGGACTTATGTGCTATGGACATGAAATAGATTCACAAGGTCCAGTTGACTACTTGCACTATAAATGATTTTAAGTTGAAAGTTACAGTTTCATTGAAGTCAGAATTTATGGTCATTCTTTTAAAGAGAAAAAAAGTAATACAATGAAACCTTCTTGGATTAATAATAGAAGTACGAAAATGCTGTTAAGATTTGATTATTGAGAGGTGCCTCTGCCCAAGTTAAGGTGCAAACAAGACCATATGCCTAAGTCAATAGTATGGATTTTATTTAACAGTAAATTTTAAGTAGAGATAGAAAGAAATGGAAATGGGGTGGGAGAGAGAGAAAGAGATCAAGCAGAGGATAGTGATCACCCTGTGGATCCAGATAGCATCTCATTGGTCTTTCTTCTGATTTTCTTGGTATTGGGAGTCCTGGAGTTATTCTTCTGGGATATCACCTCTATACAATCCAAGTTCCAGGTATCCACGATGTGTAGATGCCCTTCCCATAACTTGGGATGGCATGTGTATAAGCAGTTGCTTCCTTTCCCAAAGTCTGTCACAATGGGAATGTTTGTCCAGATGCATTAACTAAGGTGTATTAAAGCAAACCACCTAGGCCTGGAATTAGCACCTTCCTGTTGTAAATTTATGGTGCCTCTGCTTGTCTCAAGTTCCTTTTGTGGTTGCTTGTCTAATGGCACGTTTCTTCTGTGCTTTTGACAGTGTTTTGAGACAGTCACTTGTGCTCTTTAAGTCCTTACAAATGTAAAGAAGGGAAAGTGGTAAAGAAGTGAGGCTTAGCAAGCCGTAGAGAGTCCTTGGTTGGTGCAGTAAAGGACCTGAAGTGGTGTTAGTTACAGCCAATACAAATGATCTCATTTCCATTATCATGCCTCTAATGGAAATTCAAGTGTAAAAATGTATTCGTATGTTGAGGTTGTCCATGAGGAAGCAGTGTAAGACTTGGTTTTCTGTCCTGTTGGAAAGAGCTAAGAGGTCAAAGCTGTTAATTATTATTGCTAAACATTGTTCCTGTTTATCATTTTTTTTGTTGTTAATTGGAGCTGCAGACACTTGACCATTGCCTGTAACAATGTCCACAAATTTTATTACATTGATTTTTAATATTATTGCAGAATGTTTTAGAAGGACCAGGAATTAAATGAATAACAATTCTTTTATTAACAAGCCACTTTAAAGTTTGTTTATAATTTGGCAAAAGTCACCTAGTGTAAAAAAACAGATTTGATGCACTAAAAAAACCCCACTACAACCCAACCCCCCAAAAAAACCCTTCTAACAGACAAACAAAAAAATCTAAATGAAAACAATGCAACACATCATGAGCTTTTTATGCCTTCTGTGCATTTCAAGATGTAAGAAAGATTGGGTCTTCCCTTCCAGCAGCTGACTAATTAGCCCAGAAAATACTGTAAAATCAAGTGGAAAATATGGCATATATATGTTTTCTCTGAAATAATCCTAAATGCTTATTAGTAAAACATGATTGTATCCCAAAAGATCTAAAACTTTCTATGGCCTCCTACATAATGGAACATTGTTGCCTTTAATTAACAATGTTTTTTGTTGTTTTTGGTTGTTTTTTTTTTTTTAATTACAATGAGAAATTATGAGAATAATGAGAAAGGATTGCTGGTAGTGGCTGATATTTTAGTTCTCTGCAGTAATTTCTTTGGATAATTTTGCTTGGAGATTTTTATATGAAATCCAAGTTGTTAAACTATGCAAGTTCTGTGTACGGAGTCAAGGCTGAGCATCTTAAGTTCTCAACTCCTTTAAATCTGTTTGCAATTTCATTAAACATTTTATATTTCACTTACATAAACCATGGATCAATAATATAAAACAACAATCATTTCAGCCCAGAATTAAAAAACAACATGTGTAACAGAAATATTTTGGTTGCAAATTTATGAGAGTTACTGTAAAAACCTATTGGAAGACTTACTGTCTTACACAGAACAAGTTTCTTAATTCAGCTGTTTGTAGATTTTTGGGCTTTTTTTTTTTTAATTCACATGAACCTCTGAAGCTTCAATGTTATCTGTTTCTGTTATCTGGCAATATAATTAGGTGTTCAAGACAAATAAGATATATTTACACTTGCTGCTTCAGATTATTTAAAAAAATCTGTAAACCTTTCTTGATGCATAGGAGACATTTCCAAAGACATTGACTGTTTCATAAAGTCAATAAATATTGCTGCAATCGCTTTAGTTAACAAATTACAGATCTGGCATGAAAATGACAGGCTAAGTAGTGCCCTTTTAGATTCCACCTTTTTTTGTGATATATGGAAAACTTACTGGGAAAGGAGCAATGGTATCAGGCTGCCTTGAAATTCTTTGTTTTAAAGACACTTAAAGGTGCAGCTGTTTCAGATAAAACACTTTTCAAGGAAGTTTGCTGCCATTAGTGATGTTTCAGAACTGTTTTGCTTGCTGTCATTGATAGAGGTATTGTTCTGCACAGCCCAGATAATAAACATTTAAAAATATTTTAAATATTTTATTCTTGATGATAGCAGTCATAGGCGGATTATACTTGAGAGGTAGTAGATCCTAAATGAGAAGTGGGGTTTATCCTTGGCAGCAGTGATGAGGCTTTCTGGCTTTTTAATCTGTAGTCAAAAAGCTCATTGTTCTTGAAAGCAAATCAAACAGCTCCCCACGCAGCTCTCAAAAACTGCAGCCTGTATACATGCATGAGGGAAGAAAGCTACGTCATTGCCTTTGGTGGAAGACTTTTAGTTTTAAACTGGTTTAAAACAGATTATGAATTCTTTTCCATTTTGTTTCAAATTGTTACCTGCACTTTGGAAAGTAGGTGCATAATGTTGTGCTACTTCCTTCTTATCAAGTGAGATTGTAATACCAGAGTCCCTTTACTTGTTGTGAAAACAAATAATATTCTTCAAATGTAAAAATGAGGAATTCTTAACTTTATGTCAATTTAAATACCAGTATAGCATTTTTATTCCAAATATTGAAGGCAGTTTCGTCTTGGAATATAAAAGTTTCCAAGTGTCCCTTTTTGTTGGTGTGTTTACTTGTTTAATATCCTCCCTCATTTTTTTTTTTTACTATTGCTTCTGTATGTAAAGACTTTTGCCATTATTCTTTGGAAGAACTTTTAGATTAAATAGCTAATGACTTTTGCTCACAGTGCTGCAAGTCCGCATTATTTTGCTATCTGGCACTACTCTGATGTCAACTTCTCTCTTACCATTTCACATCAATCATAGATATGGAAGAGGATTTATTTTTCACTGTTCAAAAACATGTTGCAAGATATGAAAATTTTTTTTCTAAAACTTTCAGAATTAGGCTTTCAAAGAGCAAACTCCTTTGTTCTGTCAGGAATAAGTAATGTTTCTTCCTGATAGCACAAACTACCTTAGTGACTTTTGTGAAAGTCCATAAAACTTGGTTCTGAGAGACCACTGCTTGCACTTGAAGGTAAACTGTCTATTTTGCTTCATTAAAGCCTGCTAAACTTGAGTGCTAATTGTGATGACACTGTTTTTAAGATGGGATTACTTGTCAATGTGTGAATCTCAGAAATGAATTTCTTTCAGGTAAGACAGATGGTATTTCCTCATTCCTCATGAGCTGGAATTTGAAAAACTGGAAGTTAGGAGAGGAAGGAAGTCAGTCCCCTTACAAATTTCAGACTCTCAGAAAGAAATTATCATCAGTTAGCAGAACAGATTAAAGGTAATACTAAAGGCCAGACAAGTTAGAGGGCGTGGTAGAGGTAGGCAGGCCACTCTTTGCGTCTGAAATAATGTTTGTTCAAGTGTGTCATTGCAACATAAAGAAGTCTTAAACTATTCTAGCAAGACAAATTCCTAGCTGCAATCCAGCTCTATTAGCTGAAGGTTAGATTTTACAGGATTTCCAGTTCTGGCATAGGTATGTTTCTGCTTTCTGTTAGATGCTGATATCAAAAGCTGCTGCTGTTGCTTTAAGATTTCTCTTCACACTGGTTGATCCAGATTTATGTCTGAATATATGTTTGAATATCTCTTTCAGAAACCATTAGCAGAGCTAATTTGATATTAGACAGTGAATCACTTGAGACCATTTCATGACTAAAAATAAAAGTCAGAACATTCATGTGTTTTCAGTGGTGGGTTTTTCACTCTTATGGAAAATATATTCAGAAATTTTTGATGGTGAGGTCTGTAGTCAGAGCTGTCCAAAAAGACTTCAATTATTGATATTGCTTGAAGACATATTCCTGGTAACCCACTCTTTGAATTTTTTAATTTTATATAGAAACTGCAAACAGTTGACTTATTTCAATTTTTACACTAGAGTATGCCAAAATTAGGACCCCCTCCCCAAACAATAAAAAATACCACCAACCTATCAAAAAACCCAACAACTAAAAAAAAAACACCACAAAATTCAGTATGACAGGTACTCATTTAAGCCAGACTTTATAGATATTAGCAGCCTGCTAAAAGCTGTCTTCACTTGAAAATACTACTAACAATACTTCTTAACCTTATTAAAAATATTTCTTCAATATAACATATGTTGTAACTCCATTTCCACAACTCTGAAATGCGCTTTTTTTCTGCAAGTTGTTGCATTTCTACTGAAATTTTCTGTATGAAATCAGCTCACATCAAGAAGAGATGGCTGCAATAGTACTTGTGGCCCGCATTCCCAGGACTCTTGCAGTGGACACAGTGCTTAACCACTTCAGTATTACTTACTCTTTGGTTAATGCATTAATTTCCAAAACCAGGATTGAGCCTGGTATATGCTTATAAAACTGTCACGGGAAAAAAGGGCAGAAGAAGGAAAGGCTGGACAGACAAACTTACAATGTCAACTCAGTTTTTAGATTTCTTGCACTCTTGGGGAGCTGAGGATTAACGGAAAAGGAGAAAAAATTGTCAGGTTTGCTAGGTTAGTATGCCCATATTAAGAAATACAGATTTATATAAATTTAATTATAGCTTAAATTTTTGAATTGTACATGTCTGAAGAGTAGGTTGAGTTGTTGAGTATCTCAGAAATTTTACATTTCCCTGATCACAAAAATATGAAATTCTGTGCATATTTTGTACAGCAGTTCAAGCATTGAAAATAATTTTGTGCTTTCCTAGGGTATCATTTAGGTGTAGTCAAAACTTAAAGCCATCTGAGCTCTGCAGAAAAGGTAATAGCACTATTGAAAATGAATGAAGAATTTAAAAATAGTCAAATTCAACTCTCCCGTACTCTTTCTAGCACACGTGCATAAACATTACAATATGGTTATTAATTATGTGACACAGTGTTATTTCCATGGGATCTTTGCCTCATTTAGCATGCAGATTGAATGGCACACAGTTAATGATGCAGCTGTTCAATATTTATTTTTATTTTCACTGTTTAATGAGTGAGTGAATACCTCCCTCATTCATTTGCTAAAGTCTCAAAGATCATGGTGAGTAGGCATGGGAAACTCTGGCTCCCTGTCTCATTCACTACCTATGCTTCCTTGTCTATTGAAGATGAAATTAGAAGTGCTACACTGATGTAAATGTAGATTTCTTATGTTTACAAATAATAAATCAAAGGTCTTCATTTGTGTAAACACAATTTGGCCCAGAGTGAAAGCAAATCAAAAGTTCCCAAATTACTTCTATATCTGTGTTCTATTGTTCACTGTGTCCTGTCGAGTTTAATTTTGCAAACTGCGCAGCAATCTGAAACCAGTCTCAAAAGACAGTTCTAAGTGTTGGAATAACCCTGTTGCTAAATCTCTGCTTCTTTACTTTGCAAGGCTGTTCATAAAAGCTGCCTATTAAAAAACTAGAGAAACTCATACTCTTATTTAGAGTGAAACTTAACCTCCTGTAAATCAGTGGAAACACTCCCTTTACAAATGTTCATGAATGGTCATCCTATTAGATTGACTTTGGACCTGAATAAAATTCCTAAGTTTCAACTCTGGTAAAAACAAAAGTAGACTTAATGAAAATGGTCTTCACATTTTCATAAAAAATAGACAAACTTATCTGAAATGACAGCGTTTAATAATTATTAAAAAATATTTACAAATTCTGTTTGTCATCCTAACAAAATGCTGGAATTTCTTATACAATGAAATTTCAAAATTGGATCTGGTATGACCTTTAGCATAATGTTTGAAGTATTTTTCAAAAAGTTTTTTATCATATAAAGTTGATTCTATTGATATTGTATTGTTTGGGTTTTTAACAGTCACACATGCAGAAACAAGAAATATGTTTACTTTTTATATTAAATGTTTGTTTTATATTAAATGTGGCACTGTTATTTGGGATAATTTCCCATGCGTAGCTATTGATTCTGCCAACAGTGAGATTTCTTCAAATATTATGAATTACTTTTGACATTTTTAAACAGGCATAAAATTGTGTTACGTATCTTAAATGTTAAATGTTAATTAGTTCCACGTACTCAATCCCCCTGAAGTAATTATACTTGTGCAAGAAACTTGCAGAACAGTCAAGGGCTGGCATATTTTACAATCCAAAGAATAATTGTTTTACATGGTAGTGTCAGGAAATGTTAAGTGATTCTGAGTTGACTATGCTTGCTGTTCTTTTGAGTTTTTTTTCTGGATGTTGGTTTTTGTTTTTTTTTTAATATTTCTATAGAGGGTAAGGAAAAACATAAGTGATATACATAGAGACAAAAAGAATCTTGGCAGTTCCTCTCTCAATAGTTAAAAATAAATAAATGCTGTTCTCAAAGAGTATTATCCTGGGAAAACTCAAGCTTACTGTATAGGGTTTGCATAGCAAGGTTTAGGAACCAGCAGGGGGGCTGCCAGGAGCTTATCCTGTGTCTGATGGACCCAGCAGTGGTCAAGCCCAAGCCCATCAGTGATGGTGGTAGTGCCTCTGTATGCACACACATACACCTCACTGACAATCACTTTCCTGTTCTCTGCAACCTCCAGACACTCAGGGCTCTCTAGACTCCATAGACCCTGGCCCTGCTTATTCAGCCCCCACCTTGGGTCTTTTCCGATGCTAGTCTCCTTCTGGCTAGTCCGGTTAAAGCTTGAATCACATGCACCTGCATACACAGGACTGGGGTAGCTGATACAGAATTTGGCTAGGATCAAAGTTTGACACCTGGTATAGGCTGAGTTGGTCAGGTACAGGCCTTGGCCAACTAAGTGTGCTGTCCAGCATCTTCTTTAGCTGTAACATTTCCACTTTTATCTTCCTTTCCATTTTCCTACACTTGCCTAAAACATTTACCATCATTGCTCTTTACCCTGTCCCTGCTCCTTCTCCTGAGCACCTCATAGTAAGTTGTATACATTCCCACAATCACCTTAAAACATCCCATAGTGTTTTGCATGATCCCACAAACTCCCTCAACCACCTCATGAGATGCATAATATCATTTTGCTCCCCACCTGCCCATCACTTAAAAAGCACTAGCTGGTTCCTTCAGCAAACAGCCATCAGTGGTGGTCTTGGTTATAGTCTTCAATATCTATCTCATATTTTTGGGATTTGTATATCTGTGATTTGTTACTTGGCTCATTTCTTGCTTCTGGTTTTTATACTCATAAATGAAATAGTCTCCTGATATATATGTAGCCTTAGAGTTAAAATATACAGACATGTCAGTGTCAGAAAAGGAAAATCCACAGCAAGGTAATGAAGTGGGAGTTGCAAAAGAAAGAATAAAGTCTGGATTGCTTGAATAGTGTTCCAACTTCTAAGCTGTCCTTAATGATGTTATTTCCTTCCCAGTAGTACTAATATAAGACAAAACTGTGTAACTTTTTGTGGGTTGTAGTCTGAACTTCTATATCTTAACAGTCTCAGAAAGCTCAAGGATTAACTTTTTATATGACAATTTATGAAACCAATTAAATGATGCCTTAATGATTTTTACCTTCCCTGACCCTTAATGCTGTATTAACAGTGCCTATTATTTCCTTATCTTACCTATTTCAGGGATCCATCTAATCATCTGTTAGAAAGACACTTCCTTCAGATGCTGTAATACTACTTATGGTGACTCTGCAGTGCTAATATTTCATTACTGATTAGAGTGTTGGACTTCAGTATTGAATGGCTTTGAATTTTTAACATTTTAATGAGAATGATTGGACGCTCCTGTAGTCTCATCTTTAAATGTCTTATGAAAAATATTAAGTTCCAAAAGAGAGCTGGGGAAACTCATGCAATCATCACGATGCAGTGATATTATAGTAAATACATTCATTATAGTATATCTCTAGAAGCCCTTTGACTACCTAGTGGCGTCTTAGCTTTTTCAGAACAAATACCTCTATTTATTTGAATAACAAGATCTTAGGGTTCTAGTAATAAACAAAAATTATAAAGAGAACAATATATAGGGAATTTTAGAAAGAATATAATTATTTTCTTCCAGGGCACAAACCAGTATCTGTTGAAAGCTGGAATAAAACTTTCCCTGGGGAGAAGTTATCTCATAACTGCCTATTGCTTTTCTTCACCTGATATTGCTGCATACTCCTAAAGTGGTGAGCCCAGGGTACCTGATGTATGCTAATATCCCTAGATTGTTGCCTAGGGCAGCCTTAAGACTCTTTCCCATTATTGCTATGTCACAAAAGACAGCCAGTGATCAGGCTGGTTTATGATTATGGAGATGACCAGTGCAATAAGTAGAAGTTAAGTGTAAAATAAGCCAATACATTTTTTTCTTTAAGGAGAAATTATGAGAATTGCTTTAAGGAAAATAACTAATGAAGGCCTAAATCAGCTGCTGAAGTCAAAACACTGCCTGAGGAGAGAGTCAAGTGTTTTCTTTCCCTCTTTTCCCTTCTGAAAATGGGGAGGGAAGAGAGTAGGCAGAGTCCATCTCTGTTACAAAGATTATTTACATTGCTTTGTTTAGATGCACATTGCCCTTCAGATTACCTTTATTTTCAAACGCTCATAAACTTCTTGTCCTATCAGATGCAATGAATTGAACATATATTTCCTCCCATTGTTTCGTACCATTCAGCCTCTAGCATTTGTATAGAGTTAATCCAGATAATGTAATGTATTTAACAATTCTTAGCATTGCTCCATGTTTTTCACTATAGTAAAGGACAGAGTATTGTATTGGAGAAAATATTAGTGACTTGTTCAGAAAAAGTGAAACACAACAGACTGACTAGCAATCTATTGCCTTTCTGGCCTACTGGAAGAAAATTCCAGTTTGAATTTAAAAAAAAAAAAAAGTTTGTAAATGTAGTTCTATTAGAATTTAAAATTTGAGAAGCTGACAGATACATGATTAACCTGTGACTTATGCATATTTGAAGATGGCTAATCCAAAGAACAAATGGAAAAGGATAATGGAGTTACAGATCTGACTATGTCTTTTCTATGTAAAAAAGCTTTACTTCTGTAATTCTGTAGACTTGAGTGGAAAATCAGGCCCTTTTAGTAGAAGGAGTAAATGAAGCATGAAGTGAAAACCTATTTTTTATTTCTAAGGACTTTTTTTCATGGCTTCCTCTTTCGTATATACCATTAAGAGAAATGTACTATCATGACATATTTTGGACTTTTTTTTTCATTTATACACAAATTCTTACTGTATATTAGAATAAATAGAATATATTTTTTCTATGTAATATATATTTATAGGAAGGACACTTGCAAAAAAGCATGTATTTTTCATTACTGCTCTTTTTCTGCTCCTAAAATCTCCATATCCTTTGTATTGCAGAGGGTATTTCAGATAGTACAAAAATGTATAAATATTTTTCTCTTGAGAATTCTGACACACTCAAAGGAAACTGTGCAGTTTTTGTCTGAAATACACTTTCCAAAATCTCAAAAATAAAGTTATTATCAGTATACTTTCTAAACTAAATTTCTAACTAAAGTTATTATCAGCATACTTTCTAAGGAATATGTCAGCTTAAGTGCATTCTTGGAGGTGTGGGCATTCTGTGAAACTTGCACACTGAAGTCTCATTGATTTTCTTGTTTCATTAAAAACCTTTTATAACTCTGTAAATTAATTCCTAAGTGGTCTTTTCCTGCTTGTTACTCACAGCTGGAGTCATAAAAAGCCTGTATGATGGGATAAAGTTAACTTCTACAGTGCTGTGGAGACTTATTTGCTCTGCTTTAGAAAAATAGGAAAAATTACTTAGGAATTCCTCAGTTTTTGTAGGCTACAATAGTGTTATTAGTAACATGGCTAATGTTATTTATCTCAAGTCTTCCAGG
The DNA here is from genome assembly GCA_013396755.1 of Sclerurus mexicanus. Classification (NCBI taxonomy): domain Eukaryota; kingdom Metazoa; phylum Chordata; class Aves; order Passeriformes; family Furnariidae; genus Sclerurus; species Sclerurus mexicanus. Next base: position 115,133 of record VWZF01001883.1, on the reverse strand, counting down.
ACCTGTTAAATATGCAATGCACTAGAAGAAACAAAATGTTATAGCAAAAATATTGTCTGCTTACTACCTGTTTCATATACTATTCCTGCAGTATTTCTTGAATATGTATATTTGCTATGATTGCATGTCAGTTGTGTTTGAATACTTAAACAGTTGTGCAAGTGAATAATCATTTTTATGACATGTTCCTAAGTTTCTTTCTTATACTTCTTATACAAAGATCTTTCGAATCTGTAGAAATACTGTGTTCAAAGATATCTAGAGTAAATCCTTACTTTCTCTTGCTATTTCAGAACAGTCACTTCTGAGTGTAGCCAGGGGTATCTGGCTGGTGGGAGGTTTTGCCTGGTCATGGAGAGTCAGTTCTATGGTTTGTAAAGCTGCTGTGGAAGCTTAGAATTGCTTGAGGCTCATATTGGCTTCCTTCAGTGGAAGGCATCTAGACTTTTACACCTTGTCTTCAGGATAATTTCCTATGAGTGGGCAAAATATTGGAGTTAAAGAGAATTTTTTTTTGTATTTTTAAGGAAAAATATAGGAGTTCTTCATAAGAGAAAACATAATAAAGTTACCTGCAGTGGCTGCAGCTTGTTGGAATTATTACATCAGTAATACTCTGTTCACTGTCTTTCAGTGCCACTGCTTGAATATCTATGTTTATGAGAGCAGCAGAACAGAAATCTATTTCAAGCATTATCATTAGTCGTACAGCACTAAAAGTTTTCTAGGATTCAGTAATGAGTTAACTTGTGAAATGGCCTGTATGCATCAAAAAGTGAAATAGATAAGAGTGCTATTGCAGGAACCAAAATTTAAACCCTAATGAACAGGGTACTGGCAAGTCTGAGCAAACAAGGAGGAAAAGGAGAGGAAATGAGAAAGTGGAGAAAAACTATTCAGCTTGTAGTGTTGAAACAGGAAAAGAATGTGTGAACAAAGCTGTGAAATGGAATTTGACAACATATGGCTTGAAGAATGCAGATTTGTTTCAGAAATGGTGATACAGAAGAAGCAGGCATAGAATGAGTGTTGTCAGAATAGGAGGGCAGCTGTAAAAAGGATGCTGTCAATCTGCTGGGGCTGGGCTGTTTTAAGGAAAGATGTTCTAAAGAGAACACTATGAATGAATAAGAAAATTGCATCTACTGAAACAGTGGAAAATATATTTTAGAAAATTTTTGGAGGTAACTAAATACTTATGGCTTCATCAGTTTCTCATTTGAATGAAATGTCAGGAAACTGAAAGGAGTTTTAATGGGGTAGCTGGGAAAAGAAATGCTGTGCCCCTCTTGCTTGCTGTTGCTTTCAGGGCACATCTTTCAGTTCCAGGTTTCTGGCAGTCTACTGTTAACAAGTCCCCTTCAAGTATGTTTTACCTTATGGATTTCCGTAAAGTCAAAGATTTCCATAAAATGGCCTGACCCTGGAAAGCTAAATTTTTGTGGGAGCTTAATTAACAGAAAGTGTATGATGAGGAGGAAAAAAAAACCCAGCAACAAACCAAAACACAAGATAAAAATTCTAGGTTATATAACGCTTTTCTGCAAATTAAGAATTTACCCATTTTTAGTTTCTGCAATTCTGTTGTGGTTATCTGGACCTCTGAGTGCCTTTCTCTTGGGCACTAAAGGCTGTCTACAAAAGCCTGTCAAACACAGCTTTTCCTCTTTCCCTATTTCTAGAATTCCTGTTTCATGAGGCTGCTTATTTTTGTTTTCTAATGTGCAAAAACTTTTCTATTCATTTTGATACAAGATGTAACAAGGGTTAAGGTATAGAGTTTGCTGACACTAGAACTAAATATGCTTGATTTCTGTGTTGAAGAGCTATGCCACTACTGTAGCCTCTACTGCTGTATTTGATCCGAATCAATAGATGGCATTGCACACCGTTTAGGCACAGGTTATTAATACAAGAGAGGTAACTAATTTAAAAGGTCTCATATCCTTTCCAGTGAAAGGAAAAATTCTGATACTGGCTTAATTAGAGGCAGATAGCAATGCAGTGCGTCAGTTACAGGCTAAGGGTTGGTTGTGCAGTCTGTTGGTTTAACAGTTTGTTGGGATATTGTTAAAAACCATGGAATATTTTTTACTTCTCTTATTTTAAATGTCTCGAAACCAGCTGAAAAATTTTGCCCTGCCCTGACTACAGAAGTGAGTCTCCACTTCTCAAAGGAGGGGGAGAGGGCAGAACAGTCATGGACTGTATTTTATCACAGTGATGTAGGGAAGCAATGAGAAGAACTTTTGTCTCTGTGTTTTCTGCTTGTCCTCATTTTATCAAGCTTAGAAAAAAATTCTCCTGTCTACTTTCAATTTTCTTTTTTCCACTCTGGTGCCTTTCTTCATTCTTACCTCCCATTCACCTTTAAAGCAAATAGAAATGAAAGAAAGGAAAGGGAAATGCAAGAAAATGGCAACTGTCATGTTTTAACTCAGAGGACATGACAAAACTATACCATATTCTTCTTGTGTAGGTGCTTTCTGTTTATGTTAATGCCCTATTTAACAACTTAGAAGGAATTTTTGTTTGTTTGGGGTATTTTTAGTGGTCTTGTAGTGCAGTCTAAGATGGATATTCTGGGAAGGTGCTTGCCAACTTTGTCTAATATCAGACTAAATAAAATTATGAAGATATTAATATTTTCTTTATACAAATTTAATTTTTTTTAGTTATTGTTGAAAGTAATGTAACACAACACATCAGAACGCCAGTAGTACAGTAGGTTTGTTTCCTCCTATATCAGAATTAAAACAATATTACAGTTTGTTGGAAGAGAAACTGTCATTGTAAGATTTCATTCTGCTAAGAAAAGTACATTAAGAATTCTAATGCTGATTTTCTTTAACAGCATTTGTGTAATCTCTCTTAACATAAATGGAAATCTTGGCTATCTTATTAATGGGAGAGCTTATTCCTAAAGCAGGTAATTTGTGTCTGCTTTTTGGTTTCTCTCTTATGTTAAATTTCAGTGCACATCAGCCTGAACCATAATGTAAAAAATTATTTGATAGAATTCCCCACAGAGAAGTAAAACTATAAAGCAGATTCTTCACTTTAAGTAATATGTCACAAAATCATAGACAGTTAAGGTTTAGAAGGGACCTTAAAAATCATCTAGTCCCAATCTCTCCTGCCATGGACAAGGACACCTCCCACTAGACCAGGTTGCTCAAGGCCTTCTCCAACCTGGCCTTGAACACTGCCAGGGTTGGGGCATCCACACCCTTCCTGGGCAACCTATTCCAGTGCCTCACCACCCTCACAGCAGAGAATTTCTTCCTAATATCCAGTATAAATTTCTTTCAATTTGTATCCATTTTTTTGTCTTATCAAGACAGTTCCTGATGAAGTGTCTGTCTCCAGCTTGCCTGTAGGCCCCCTTCAGAACTGGAAGGTTTCTATGACATCTCCACACAACCTTCTTGTCTCCAATCTGAACCGCACCATCTCTCTCAGCCTGTCTTCATAGGGGAGGTGCTCCAGTCCTCTTATCCACTTTTTGGTCCTCCTCTGGACTTGCTCCAACAGTTCCATGTCCTTTGTATTTTGGGGACACCGGAACTGGGCGCAGTACTCTAGGTGGGACCTCACATGACAGAGTAGAGTGGGAGAATCACCTCCCTCAAACTGCTGGCCTCTCTCCTTTTGATGCAGCCCAGGACACAGTTGGCTTTCTGGGCTGTGAGCGCAAACTGCTGGCTCATGTTGAGTTTTTCATCAACCATCACCCTCCAGTCACAGAGCTGCTCTCAATCACTTCTCTGCCCAGCCTGTCAGTGTGGCTGGGATCACCATGATAGAGGTGTAATCGACTTTGCAATTCACTTTGTTTGAACTTTGAGGTTTGCATTGGCAACAATAAAAGATTGTTTCATTGAGGTGACTTGCTTTAGAATTTTCTTTGCCACCACCCTTAAAATTAGCAATGTTGATGGATTTTAATGCTGACATGCTTCAAGGTTAACTCTTCTCAGAATACATAGTATAGGATATGGTACACATAGATTGTGAAAATGCTTCTAAAAATGCATGGCGGGTGTGAAGCATTCTTTTAAAATGGTTGACTTCAAAGACATTTAAAGAAAGTGGGATGTTATAAGAATTAAAGAGTAGACAAGAGAGGAAACATGGTAAGAGTATGAATGGAAGCAGAAAAGCAATACAATTAAAAAAAAGTATGTGGATATTTTCAGTGATTTACTTGAAATCAGTGTATCTTTAGGCAGGACACTGTTTTGTCTTCCTATCTTACACATGTGTAGCAGAATTTTATGTATTTGTAGAAAACTAACATAGCTCAGAATGCCTAAGAAAACTGCCTAAAAGAATCCAGCTAATCATTCTAGGCTCTGTCTCATGTCAAGTCCAAAGCCGAAACCTGGAAAATACTGATATATGCGACACATCCTGTTCAGCTAAGACATTAAACCAGCTTTCCTAAGAACATTTAAAAGTGATAGCATGCCCTGTCTTCTTATGGACTAGGCTGTCTTAGTCTCATTTTTTAATTTTTCAGTGTTATTTTTCCCCTAGTGAAAATCTCCACCTCCTAGAGAAAACCAATACCAAGTGGAGGCAGAGTACGTTAGAATGAATCCTGTTAAATATAACCTCAGGTTGTGCACTTCAAGCGGGATGGATTTTCCAACCTGTCATTATGGCACATTGTGACTTAGATGAACATAATGAGTAGCAGTGCCTGAGGCTGTGTCTACCCTAATGCAACAGTCTCGGTCTAAACTTTTTTCTAGTGTACTCAAGGAATCTGGCAAGCAAATGAGTATAAACGAAAGGCAATGGAATTATATATTCTCTTTTTTTTTCTTTTTTTTTTTTTTCTGTTTAATGCAAACTAAATCTAGTTAGGTGAGGTCTCAAATTAAATCATCATGTATATATTTGGGAGAAAGCATGTAATTTTTTTGCCTGTGTAAACATGCTTTCTAATGCTGGCCAGAGTTTATTTGGGTGTTCATCGTGAGATGTGATCAAAATTGCCTCATTATATAAAACCAGCTTGTATTAAATAGATATATGTATTCCCAAATATGTGCACACACACATAATGATTCTGAAAATGCTTGAAAAATAATCTACAATTTGATGCAGAAGTGGAGTTTAATTCATACATTGTCTGGGATAAATGGAGAACAAATAATTCCAGTATAACTTTCCTGGTAAGCTAGCTGAGTGTAATTAAAATAAGAAAACTGATAGTGTTTAAATTATTTGTAAAATCTTTATGATAAAAGAGCTACATTAATTACCAGAAGAGGTAACATGTCAGATATGACTCTGGAATTTACAAGAGGCCCATGGTCTGTCTAAATTCATTTTTATTTGTATATTTCTCATAGTTCAATGTAAAGTGAGTTGTCCCTTTGCTGAACTGAGGAACTGAATAAAAAAAAAAATCCACTATCCTGACTTTCTGTAAATGTTAACATCCTTTCTGTCATATCTATTGCACTTATATCTGTTCACTCAGGGTGAAAGTTGCTGGGCTTGTAACCTTTCCTTTTGAAGATTTTAAGGAAGAAAACATCTAAGTTTTTCAGCGGATGTGTTCTATTATTGTCTAGTTTGTTCAGATGTTGCCATACCTTGAACAATATTCCTCAGTAAACAATTACATCTCCTGCAGCTATCTTGCTCTGAAGATCTGACTTTCCCTGGTCTTAATGGCAACCTAAATCATAAGCAGTAGATATTGAGATTCTTAAAGCCACGTTTTTGCTTGAATATTTAATTGTTTTTCATAGTAATAAAAGTAAAAATATACTTTTTTGTTTTCCTTTCTTATATCAAGTAATTCAAATTTCAGTGTAATTGTTTACAAGTAAAATAAAGAAGCCCTTAAAGGAAGGAGAGTTTATCAAATTATAGATTTATGTATTATATTTATTCAACCAATTATGATTCTCAAAATATTAATTCTGTATCTCATTTACCCAAGAAACTTCTGAGGTGTGTCTGTAAACATACTTACATATGTGTTTATATGTATACACATTACTTGCTGCCAGAAGGGACTGTGTGATATGTAGTTTGAGTTAGGATTTGTAGGAAATACTTTCAGAAAGGAGTACTTTGTTTTGTTTATCAAAGGAGTGCTCTAGCTACTAGTGCCCAAGAAGTGAAACTGTAGCTTTCAGGGACTGAGTTTTGTTGACTTCATGGACTATATTGAAAGAAAATGTGAATTATGAAAACAAATGGAGACTTTTGTGAGTCTTGCACAGAGATGTAATAACATCTGAAAAATTGCATTAGTGTGTGTTTCCATGCTGAGATTAGTGTTTTAATCTGCATATGAAGCAATTAGAGTAGTGCCAAAACTGGTATGATGCATGATGAATATTAAAGGTATGTAGTGTTCATCTGATATTAAATAATGCAGTTGTGCTATGAATTGTATCTTCAGGAAATGAGAGATGTATAGTGGGAATGAAGAATGGCCTAAATTACAAAGAAACATATCAATGAAAACTTACCCACACTATGCCAAATCTTTGAAGTTATGAATAAGCAAAAGCATAACTTGATGTTATCTTGAGAAACTGTGTTGCTGAGACTTGATAAGAAAATGTGTTGGCTTAATTTAAGTGTTGTAAAATTGTCATCAATGCAGGCTGTCAGCAAGGTCTCAGGTACGCTTACTTATTAGCATTAGTATGTCTTTTGGATTATTGCCTTTAGCTGTTCTGCAGATGATCACATCTGATGCAGTCCTGGTGTGATTGAACAGTTAAACTGCTGATTTCATTTGGAATGTTATTGTTCAGATTAGTTAAGTATACTATTTATACTCCTCGAATGTGGATCTACTCCTGCAGTAGAAACTCCCTAGAAGCTTTGGGAAATATTTTTTTCTCCTCTTTTATGCTGTCTGCATAACATAAACTTTGTGTTACTTATCTTTATTCCTTTGTGTTTATACCAGATTAAGAAGGGATGCCTTAACAAAACCCTTAGAGCTTTAAGCAATAAATATGAGTACCAATCTTGTGCCAAAACATCTGGCAGAACTTCGATTGTCTGTTCCTGAGTTGGAGCTGCATTTCGCCTTCTGTTCATTAACAGCTGTGCAAGCTCTATATGTACTCAGTTATATGTATGTGTAGGAAAATAGCCACTTTAAAATCATATGAAATTATCAAGATTTTTCTTGAAGTTCTTAGAATTTAATGATTTTTGCTTGGAAAATCAAATGACAATGGGCTGGATGTGGTGTTTATTGTACATTTTCATTGGAAGCGTACTGATTTAGTTAGGTTTTTTTCTTTGCATGTTGAGTTCTATAATAAATTCCGAATGTCTTATTTAAGTAATGAGTAGGTAAAATTATTCTGCAAGACTTTTTGTGGAATGAGTGAAAGAAATATAAGCTTGATCAGTCTTCTGCATTTCAAGTAGTAACTGCTGTGACCCACACTTCTGTGAACATATTTTCTGTTCTCTAAGACTTATTTTATTTTTCTTCACTTCAGATTTTTTTAGAACAAGCGATACCTTGGTGGGATATAAGCTTAGTTGTTGTCTTTTTAGAAGTGTTGCTAAAGGAAAAGAACCAAATTTCATTTGCAATATAAACTTTTTCTTTCATGGCTTCATGATAGCATTCCAAATGTATTTGTCAAGCGTTTTAAGGTTCCTTTACAGTCTTCCTTCCTTCCAGTGTAATACCACACACTTCAGATCATATATCGTTTTATTGCTGCAGGAGTTAGTCATTGTCTACGACACTTTTCTTTGTCAAACTACTTGGTAGTTAATATATTGGTCAAATTCCAACAGTAATTTCAATTGGCATCTCTGTTTTTATAGTTGCCTGAAATAAGTCATTATTGAGTCAATAGAATGTATGGTACTTATCAGTGCTGTATTCCATGAAATCCTGACACTAAATGTAATTTGTCAATGCATCTGTAATTGCTCTTTCTTTTCTAGGAGTACATTTTCTTGTTTATCAGCATTTTGTAATTTTATTTCCAGCCTCAGCTGATATGCCCACATATGTTTTAACAGTTTTCTGATTAATCTTTTTAGTGCTTTGTTCTCTTAATCTGCGATATTGACCACAAGATAACTTACATGTTCATGATTGCCTAAGGTTCCAAGGAATATATTTTCTTCTCTTTTCCTGGCTTGCTGTTGTCTTATTGCCCTGGTACAAATCTTGAAACTGACACATATTTCTATGAAGTATCAAAACATCCTTACTTTTATATGGAACTTTTAAATAACCTAGGAGAGCACTTTTATCAAAGAGAAAAGAAAAAGGTTTTGTGACAGTTCTTTTGGAATTCCTATCTTCAGAGGCTGAAACAGCACTTTTTTTTTTTTTTTTCCTTTTTCTTCCTTGAATAAGGCATGGAAATAATTTGGCTAAGTATTTAAAAATCCCAGGTAATTATTCCAGTTGCTTTATATTTTCTACTGTAGACTTTTTTGTAATAGCTTGTATTTTTAATGCTTTTGACACTATGGTATATCTCGTGATTACACAGTCAACATAGTCTAGTTTAATTTGCAGCTGGTTTATTGAATTTAAAAAATCTCATCTGATATTTGTATAATCTGTCAGATTTCCAGCAAGCTAATACCATTTATTAGGCAAGTAATATAATCTCTCAGCACTGAGTCTCTTTATACATTGTGCTGTAATCGTGTGTCTTAAATTCTTTTTGTGGTTCTTGACATCTTGCTTATTGCACCACAGAATGTGTTTCGACTGCCTTCTATCTGTGAGCTGCTTTCATTAAACTGTTGCTGTTGTAATGTTTCCTATCGTTGATGCTGCTTCCAAGTGCAAAAGGTTTTCCTGAGAAATCATTTACCATATGTGTTCTATGTTTTCATAGTAGATCAGACCTCTGAGAACCATCTTAATAGGTAATTTAAAATTAATCGTGCAATATAATTTCAAAATATTTTTTAGATGTTTTAAAGGTATTAGTACTTAAAATCAGCCAAAACAAAAAACAAAAACAAAAACAACAAACAAACAAACAAAACAAACCCAAATGTGAAAGTGTTTCCTTCTGGTAATCTTGTCAATTATGAAATGTTTATTTTGCAATGTCCAGAAATACATTTTGTAACATGCTGCATTTTTTTTCCAGATTAAAAATCTATGAGAAAAGCAATAGTTAATTTTAAAATGGGGAAAGGAAAGCTATAATATTTTTTGTAGAAACACTGTGGCATATGTTGTCCAGCTCAGGACAGAAAGGAATTTTTCAGTAAACAAACTGGAAAATTATCCTCTGGAAAAATGATGCTTTTCAGGGGTTTGTTGTCATCAATTTTTAAGCAATTAAATTTCACATGCATCTTTTTTCTGATTTTGTATCCAGAACAAAAATGTCATTCTTTTCTGAGAGGAAATATTTTTTTTTCCTTCAAAGTAATTTTTTATATTTCAATTTTTAGTGGGCTTTTCCTTAAAAAAATTTTTTCTTCATCTTAGAAATATGATTTTAATTTATTAAAAGTAAAATAGGAATTAACTGGGAGAGATAGTAGTCAGGTCAGAGACTATCCCAAGTCATTTAAATAGCCTCATGATAGTGATATTTGCCTCCAGCATGGAGTGTTGTGTGCTTCCATCTGTTAAATTTGATCTTATATGTAGAATGTGGGAGCCAGGGCTTCTGAGCTATTTTGGACTTTTACTCCCTGAGTAACTTCTTTCCTCATTCAGAACTTTTTTTCTTTTCAAAACATTAATCCAGAATTTTTCTTCCAGACAAAAGTATTTTGTTGAAAACTTTCCCCATCTGTAGCAGTTCATGATTTGGCTCAAACAGAAGTACCTCTCATCTAATAATAAAAACAAAAATGCAAATAACATCTTCCAGTAATTCTCCTCTCACATCCCTTCAGATGACTTTTCTCACAGTAAGTATTCAGCCTACAGAAGCTCTAAGGCACATACTCAGTGCTTTAATGCAACAAACAACTCATTGATAGATCATGAGACTAATTTACTTGTATTGATTACTCTGCACTGGTAAGTGCCATATATTTAGGAAGCAGCTTGAGGAAGGGGAATAGCCCGATGTGTTCTGCATTTTTCCTTACATATTCATGATGTTTGGCTCCTGATATGTTCAGTGATTCCTGTTGCATAATAAGTCTTTCTGTCCATATTTACTGTTGTGTGCAATATTTTACTCAGTAGCAGATCTTTAGTTAACATTTGTAAAATTAAATTTTTGACAAGAAAGAAATAAAATTTTATGCTGAGTTAAGTCTAGTGTATTATTAGCACTGGAGGATCAATTTTGAATGGCCTTTTATTCCAGTGTATGGTATACAAATTACAACGTATTGTTATCCTTGTATTTCATGTTAATTTGACATTTAATATAAGCTGCTTGTCTTACTACCAGTGATCCATCTGAACGTGCACTCAAGAGTGCCAGTTACTGAAGAGAATGAAACTTGTCCCTGAATCTCCTTCTTTCTAGTGAAAGTAGGTATGTATCATGAAACATGAAATATCAGAAATATCAAAGTCTTTCAGAAACTCACATATATGTATATATTCTAAATGTGTTTGCTTGCAATATGATCTTGGGGGGAAAAACCCAGTTGTTTTTTTGCTAGAAGAAAAGGTGGTGAATAAGCAAAAGTTTCTAATAGAAAAAAACTTTTATTGTGTTGTTCAATTTAGTATCTCCATACCTGTGCTATTTTGCCTAATTGCAAAATCTTTCTCATTTCTATTTAATATTGAACATTGTTTCCAAGTTTCCAGTTGCATTCTGTTGCCACATACACACTTACCATTTTATTTACATCACAGACTCACAGAATACTCTGAATTGCACAGGAAAACATAATGCAGAATCACTTTATATATAGGCTATTCATAGAAGTTTTTCCTGAGTTATAAGGGCTCTTAGGTGGTGGTTTGTTGGTTTTCTTCTAAAATGGGATACAGTTCTTCTTCCCTATGATTGTCTGTGAGAGAATGAGAGCACATTGGTGATAGTCTCTCATGAGGTTTTTAGAGCTTTTGTAGAATCAGAGAATGGTTGGGGTTGAAAGGGACCTTAAAGATTCTCTTAGTTCCAACTGCCTCTGCCATGGACAGGGACACCTTCCACTAGATCAGGTTGCTCAAAGTCCTGTTTATCCTGGCCTTGAACACTTCCAGGGGTGGGACATCCACAGCTTTTATGGGCAACCCATTCCAGGGCCTCAGCCCACTCACAATGAAGACATTTTTCCTAAGATCTAATCCAAACCTGCCCTCTTTCAGTGTAAAGCCACTCCTCTGCTTGTCCTGTCACTGCATACGGTTGTAAAAAGTCCCTCACCAGTTCTCTTGTAGCCCCTTTGGGCACTGGAAGATGCTTTAAGGTCTTCCCAGAGCCTTCTCTTCTCCAAGTAGGACATCCCCAACTCTCTCCACCTATCTTCATAGGAGAAGTGATTCAGCTCTCTGGTCATCTTTGTGGTCTCCTCTGGACTTGCTCCAACAGGTCAGTCCTTCCCCCATGCTGGGGACCCCAGGACTGGATGCAGCACTGCAGGTGGATGAGAGCAGAGTGGTGGAACCACCTCCCTTGACCTGCTGCCCAAACTTCTTTTGATGCAGCTCAGGATATAATTGATTTTCTGGGTTGCAAGTGCACATTGTTGGCTCATGTCCAGCCTCTCATTCGCCAGCAGGGCTGGTCTCAGTATGTACTTGTGCTTGGAATTGACCTGGCCCATATACAGGACCTTGAATTTGGCCTTATTGAACTTCATGATGTTTGGCTGGGCTCACCTTTCAAGCCTGTCCAGGTCCCTCTGGAGGGGATCCCTTCTCTCCAGTGTGTCAACCACAGGTGGTATTGGTGAGCTTGCTGAGGGTGCACTTAATCCCACTTTCTCTTGTCTAAAATCTGCAGGAAATTTTTTGTAATGTTTTGTAGTAAATCTGGGCCTTCAGAAGTATAAAGCTTACTGTGTCATCACCGAATTTTCTCAGGATGGAATTGGTACCATATAAAGTTTATAATTTTTTTTTAATTATTATTTTTATTTTACTTTATGTAAAAAATATTCCTTTTACAAATATTTTCGAAGAGAATTGTTCCATTCTTCCAAGTAAGCAGCAGTTCTTTGAAAATCCCTCTGATAACCAAGCTTCCAGAGAGATCACACAAGGAACAGAACAGAAAGTAGGTTTTCTTTTTCATCCTCCTGGAATACCTTGTCATTGAATTTCAGTCCTGTTCTGGAGGTTTTCTTTAAATTTTTACTTTTTTTAAACCTTTGTCTATTCTTGGTGCAGTGGCAATGTTCTTTTGAATATGTCTAAAATTTGTTTTTTCAACCATTTCTTATATATCAAGTACATTGCTCTCAGAACTAAATAGGAGATGGAAGATGACTGGATGTATTGGAAGATGATATAAGTATTTAATTGCCATAAACTTCTATGGCCCTCTAATCAGCCTGACAAAAAGTCTCACGCTCGCAGAGGCTAGTCCTTCTAAGACCTGCATGTTGTACACTTCGTTAACTTTCATGCTTGGCTAAAATCTCTTTCAAGTATCTGAAAAAGGACAGTTTATTTTAAAATATATTTGTCCTCCTTATGCTCCTGGGATCCCTGCTAAGGGTAACTCCATATGTGTAAGAGAGCACAGAATACAAGTTTGTAAAGGTGCCACATGCTTTAAGTTATTTGACTGCTTCTTTAGGGGATTGCAGAACTGGTTGTTTTTCACTAGAATTCTGCAACAATTATTCTGAAGTCCTTGAATCAGTAGGTCTCTTTCAGGACAGATGTAGCACCTTCTTTGTCTTTGAGTTTACCAACTTTGAAGTATTCAGGAATAACAACCTATGCAGTGACACACAGTTTTAACAGGAACGTCTAGTGCAGGAAGAGGATATTTCTTGTTAGCTTTTAATCTTCCTGAAATGTTATTACATATTAAGTGTTCAAAATCATGAGACTTGGGTCAGTACCAAAATGCATATTGATACCTAAAGACCTTTAAGGTTATTATAATTACAAAAAGATTATTACATTACCATATGTATTATATAAAATATATAAAATATTATATATTATTATATATGCATATAATATATTATTATATCATATCTTCTGTAATTATAAAATATTATTATTATTAATATAAATTTGAATTCGCTTTCAAAGTCCCTGATTATGACTGCACACCAAAAATTTTATAAAACTGAAAATATACTTCTAATGGACTTCTATATTCATGTATTTTACACTATTCAAATTCATTTGTAGTCTGAAGGATCTCTACATGTACAAAAACAGCAGAGTTGATGGGATGAAAGTGCCTCTGAAAGATAATATAAAAAAGAGAGTGGATTAAAACTTGACTTACAGTACTTATGGGAGACAAGTGTCACTTTTCTGTGTGCTAAAATGACATCTGTAAAAACACTCTTCCAACTAACACAGCCTTATAGACTGGGAAGAATAGAACAGAAGAAGAACTGCCTTGTGGAGATTTTTTTGTTACAAGTATTGAAAAATTGAAAAAAAAAACCCAGATAACAAGTGAATAGCTCATTCTTTTATTAAGTGCTAAATATTTGGCATATTGAGGCAGACTGAGTCATATGTATAGGGCAAAAAAAGAATGGAAAAAGAATCCCAGGGAACTGCCTTCATTTCCCATTGTTCTTTGTTGCTTGTAAGAGTTTCTGGCTTTATTGGCCCTTGAGCACTAAACTGCTCCCTGGAGATGATTTGTTCAATGATGGGAAAACCTCAGTTATAGATTATCCACATGAGGAATGCTGGGAACAGCCAGAGGTCTCCAGTTGGAGTCCCCTCTCTCTGTCTGGGAGGTCTTGTGCAGAAAGCTTCTTTTGGGTAGGTAGTGAGCTATTTTTTTAATCCCTTTTTGGAGTAGATATATGAGTGTAGGATGTAAGTTGTTGCTTAAGTCCTCTTGCTTTCCTGGGAGGTAAGTTTGTTATCAGGATTTCTTCATCCTGCCAACTAGTCCCCATCAAGAAGGTTTGGCTGAGCTTATCAAGGATTTCTCTGGGCTTCATCCAAGTCTCTGTCAGTGTGTTTATTGGCTAACCTTTGTAGGGGTTCTGTCAGAAGGCATTACTAGACACGCAGCTAAAGAGGTAGAATGAAACAAGTAAGGTCCTGGGTCTGCTTGTAGCAATGTTTGCTGTTCTCTTGTTAAATTCAAGTTTGGGTGCCTGTCCAGGTGACAACCTGTAAGAGAAGTTCTGCTGCATGCAGGATGTTAACTGAATTTCTTTCTGAGAGTCAATACTTGGTGCTAAAAAGAAAGGGATGATAAAACCTCAACAGCCAAACACATGCACACAGTAGAGTCAAGAAGAATCTACTTGCATAGGTGAACAACAGTTCAGGGGGTCAAGTAATTTTTTGTTGGGTCACAGAATGGCCTGGACCTGGTTGCAAAAAGCATTCCAGAAGTACTAGCATATCCTATAGTTTTAGTCAGGTCCTGAAGAATACGATCCCTGGACTAATACCAATCCACATTAAGGTTGAATTTTTATTTAGGGCTGAATTTCAAGGAAGCTAAGTTCACTAAATAAGGTTAGCTCTTGATTCAGAGGAAATCGAATGGTTTATATGTTTGCCTGCTAAGGGTTGCCAGGCTAGACTTAGTAAGAGGGTCCAAACTCTAAAACTAGGATTATTTTATAGCTAGATTTAAAAGAAGAGTTCTAGACAGATTTTAAGACTTGATGCCACTTTTGGCCTCCAAAGAACATTTATGAGAAGGAATAGGTCACCAAGGTGACCTAAAAGCTTCTGTGTCAGTGTTCACATCCTCACCCAAGGGAGGATTTAGTGTGGCAAAGGGAGAAAAATGCAGATCTAGGCATGGCAGGAGATTTTGTGGTTTGCTTTTTTTTTTTTTTTGCATTAGGATTAAAAGGAGTAATGAGTTGGTATAGCTTTGCCCTTTTCTCTGTCTAACTCTTTTCTAATTGAACTCTTGAGGAAGAGCTTAGCTTGGAGTTGCCACTGGTTCCTATAGGAGCTGCTGCTGAACTTAGTGGTGCTGAATCCCAAGTTTGGCAGCAGACTTCCATTTTCTATGGCTGAATCACTTTTCTAAGTTAACTTCTATCTTGAATGTGAAAAGTTTTCTCAGATAGGTAAATGTAAAGCTTTCTCTCTCTTTTTTTTTTTTTTGTCTTTAAATTGAGATAAGGCAATGAATTTAAAATATTTTTACATTCTACAGTATGAATAGAGTAAGGTTTCTAGCCTCACAAAAAGTTAAAAGAGTAGCTGTACCACAAATTTCCCTGCCAGTAACTTAACTGACATGTTCTGAACTACAATTTTGTGATGATTTTTCTTATTATAAAAAGAAATTAATCTCTCTGGATGTCAATGTCTTTCAAAATCAACTTTTTAACAGGCTTAAAATATGCAGGAAGTATTTCTTTAAAGACTTTCTTTGCATAATTCATATTCATTATTCTACAGCAAATGTTTCTTTCAAGAAAAAGAAGACTTACGGAGAGTATGTTTAGAAATTATGACTAAGTTTAACAAATTTAAATATAGATGTGACCAAATGTGCTCTCAAACTTCAGGAGCTTCTGAATGTGAAATGGATTAAAGTGCTGGCACGTTTTCATACACATTGAACTACTACATAACTGTCTAAATCTTGGATTTCTTTTTTTCTCAAAAAGGAAAAAAAAAGGCTCTTGTAGTGAAAGATTGGTTCACAACTTCAAGTGGAGCCTGAAAATAAAATTTCTTGCACTGTGCAGAAAAACCTATATTTTGTCTGATTTGTTTTACTTTCCCTTTATAATATGTTTGTTCTTTAAATATTTTTTTATCTATACTTGCCAGTATTTCTATATCACACTAGAAATGCATTCTTTTTCATACATTTCCATATCTCTAGTTAGTTACCCTTCTCTCCACAATTCTATAGAAAAGCCTTCTAATTTTATACCATTTTCTTAAAACCTTACCCTTTTCAAGGTTCTGTAGTGAAGTCTTGTACAGATTGAGAGTCTAAAGTGAAATAGCAGCTAGCAAACTCCTGGCTTGGCCTCTAAGAAATGTGTGGCTTGTTTTTCTTTTGTATTAAAGCTTTCACTTTTGAAAATACAAAATAAATTTGAATAGATTTTCACTGGCCAAAACAATAACAATAAAAACATTCCTTAAATGTTCTAAAAAATTACTTTTATAGTCTAAGATCTTTTGTTCCTCTCTTCTCTACACAACTAGACTATTTTAATATGTTTCTTTCATAACTTTACTGGTGTCTCCTTTTGGTGAGTCATTTTAACCTGAATCAGTGTACTAGGAAATTGCACTCTAATATTATTTAAGAAACACAAAAATTTGCCTCTACTTTTGTAATCAAGAATAGTATGAAAGAAGCTGAGAAGAATCAAATTCAAGGTAGATTTTTCTGTGTAACATAGAGTATTCTCACTGTCAGAGTTCATCTGTACCTCAAATCTTTATAAAGATTTAAAAAAAAAAATTGGCTTTTCAACTCTGTTCAAGTATCAGTGAATATAATTTTTTTCTCTCAGGCACCCCTTAGCATGTTCTTAATTTTAACTTGTAACCAGGGTGGTAAGGTAGACCAGGAAAATCACTAATTCAATAATAGGTAATGATGGAATAATGTTCTATTCCTGGGACTTATACAAAGGGGAGGTAAGCAATTTATAATTAATCTTTAAATGGAAATATTTTTGTAGTGTGATTTAGGACAGATGGCCAGTGCACCTGTTGGCTATGACAATATGAAAAAATTGGTAGATAAGCATTTAGAAAGCCAAAATTATCTCACTTGTTTATATTTTTCATTTCTTGTAACTCTGTGCAGAACATGTCACATTAATAACAGGTTAATATAGAAAATAATTTTTTTCTAATGATGTCTTATGCCAAAATTTAATGTTTAATTTAAATGGAAATATGATAATATTAAAAAATTGATAATACTTTACTACTCCATATATTTCCTGTATATGGGTCTTATCCTATAGCAAAGTGTTTCATTAATTATCAGAAGTGGTTTTTAATAGATTAAGTTCATAATGTAAATGTGGTTTAATATTTATCTTCTCTGCTGGTTCAGTGAAGTGAGTTTTCAGAACTTAAGAGCATTTTATTCATCTCATGAAAGTTTGTTCCTAAATAGACGATGTCACACTTGAGTTTATTTTTTTGTGTGATTTTCAGCTTCTGTTATCAGAGAAGCAGAATCTGAAAATGTCTTGAAACCATGGGCTGTTGAAAAAAGGGATCTTCTTTTTCTATTTATATTTTGTTCTCATCAAATATCTTTTTCACAGAATCAGATGCCTCTGTGTTCCACAGTCCATTTATGTGCATTTTGGCCTTGTCTGGTATGAAAGTTTGCTGTAGGCCTGGGAAAACTAGAATTCTATTGGATATCAGAAAGTGAAGAGATATTATAATGGTATCCTTATATGTATGTATGTCCATATGTAAAAATATAAAAGTATAGGTTAGTTGGAATATACACAGTTTTAGTGCATATGAAGTAGATGTTTAGCAGTGATTCATAGCAGTCAGATTTTAACAAATGCTAATTATTATTCTTTTTCTTATGACAGGATAGATCTTTTTAAAGGTCTTTAAGGATTACAAAATAAGAAACAATGTTTTAAAAATTGATAAGTTAAATAGTACCTGTCTGTCAGAAAAGAGAAGCATTCTAATCTTTTATTTTGCATTTGTTCATTAGTTTATTTACTGTTTTGTAGTGGGTTTTTTCATTGAAAATTCATCCAAGGTTGGAGTGTCAAGCTGGTTTTCCTCTAAGATACAACTTGGGTGTCGGTTTGGTTTTTGTTAGTTTTAGTTTTTTATAAATAATTAAAAAAAATGAACCAAAAACATGGCAAACATTAAAGCTTGCCTAGTGCCTTGAAGTAATAGCTGGACAGGTATAAATGAATGCAGTGGCTGGCTGTGAAATCACAACTTAGTTTAATATTCAATTGATACAGAAATAAGATAATTACCCATAAGCATTTTGAATCTGTCTACTATGTGCCAAAATATACCCCCAACCAATGCCAATGGCTTTCAAAGTTGTTATTAAAAGCGGAAAAACAGTTTGAGAAGGCAAACCTGTTAAATGGTTTCTTAATTCACAGGTACTCCCACTTATCCAATTTTGGATGGCATTTCACCTGCAGTCTTTGCCATTCCCACTTGCTCTGAAGCAAAATGTGTTCCTTGTTTTTTCTCTCATCATCCTTTCCCACTTGGAAAGTCCCATCCTTACCCTGTGTATAATACTTCTGGTTTCATGTAACTGTTTTCCCCATTGTTTTACTGAAGATCAGGTACCATTCTGTGTTCAGGCCATAATACTAAGTTGGTAGCTGAAGGTAAGACATGCAGTTGACTACTGAAAGATGTTTGTTGTTGGCTAGGGGTATCTTTCCCCTTTTGATGATACCCTGTTCTTTTCAAGTTGTTTTTTTTAAAGAAATTTTAAAAAAATGCAAACAATAGGATTGGAGACAATTTTTAATTTTTTTTTTTTTTTTTACTTCCTACTATAAATCATGCAGCTACTTTGTAGCAGAAAAACAAATGTTGAGGTATTAGGGATGTCAGTTTTGAGACCAGACAGTAAAAATAATAAATCAGCGCAGGACACTATTGCCTCTTGCTCTACTACTACCAACAAATCTTTGTGACTGGATTTATGAATTTGAATAAACCATGAATTTGCATATGGATTTTTTTTTTTAATGCTGAAAGAAAAAACACATTAAGTAATTTTTACAGCCTCTGACAGAAAAATTAAGACCTCAGAGCTTTCAGAGGTATCATGTGGACATATGGAACAAATAAGTAGTTCGTAATGCAAATGAAATGAAAAGTGGTTTTATATTGTTCAGGTAGAGGCAGTGTATGTCATCTGCATTTATTAAAGTTCAGGCATCTGTTTGAAAATAAAAAAATCACTTTCTGGATGAAATATATTTTGGAAGGACACACCCCGCAAAGAAAAGGAGCATTAGAGAAATCTACTAGTTGTCCTGCCTTGTCTGCTTTTCAGATAAGAGATGTTATTCGTCCAGGTTAATTTTAATGCTGCCTTTCAGCTTTTATCTGGTGCTTGCTCACACTCTCATCTGGCATCCTGGGGATTGGAAACTTACCATCATTGTTCTCCATTTTGCTAACAGAAGTCCTTGTCTTTCAGAAGGTTAGATCTCTAGTTTAATTGTTAATTTTTGTTATTGTTGACAAATTTTAGACAATCAGTACTTTGTGTGGAATTATTGCCAACAGCATCATATCTGTACATTATTTTTGCAGATTCTTATTCCATTGAAATTATGGGTAGGAAGAGGAAATGTGTAAAATTATCTACATGAAAACACCTAACATAAGAATTAGCAGTGTCCTCTTTGTTCTCCTATCAGTGATTTGGTACTTTACCACTTCATTCTATTTCATAACACAGCAAAATATAAAGATCTTCACACACTAGGCTGATATAATGTCAGTAGCTTTTCTGTTTCATTGTTGGTCCCAGTAAATGAAATTATCCAACAAAGTTCTTACCAAGAAAGCACTTCTGTCACTGGGAGGTGGAGTGGAATACTTTGTTATAAAGTTGATCTTGATCTGAATAGCCAGGAAAACTTTGTCTTGTACCTTATGCTCAGAGAGTCATTGTATGCTAAGTGACTGTAAGCTCTGGGCTATGTGACCCCTCTGTAATCTACAGAGTCAGTGAATTCATGGACAGCATGTTGTGCAAATCAAGTTGCACTGATTTTGATCACTTAAATTATGTCCAGTTACCAGCCAGACAAACTCACTTTACAGTCTTATATCTGCTCTCCTGATTTTTTTTTTAATTGTCCCTATCTTTGCAAAATTATTTGCATCAGGTAGTGAGGTTTCAGTAAGGGTTTAGTAAGGCTTTTATTCTTTGAATTAGTGCCTGCATTGTTACTTCAAATATAAGTTATTACTCAACTTTATAATATGTGTGTGTGTGTGTGTGTGTGTGTGTGTGTGTGAAGTATTGTGAATACTAAACAAAACCTTCCAGTTCTTTAATGTGTGATTCAGAGGTCATTATCTCAATAAAACAACCCTGGTTTACAGAGTGATATGTGCAGCCTATAGATGAAAATTTCTTGCAAAATTGAGAGTAGCACTTTGTAACCAAGGTCTTGCTCACTTTTGTTTTGTGAAGGTGCAGATTATGTGAGTACATGGAATGAGACACAGGGAAATAACCTTTTTGACCTGTGTTTGTGGACTAAAGCCATCAGTACAGAGTACAAATGTAAAGTTCATCCCAGTAGCACTCAATTGCAAGTGAGGTGAGGACATAATGGAGAGTAACTAACAGAGGACTGCTAGGGACTGGAGCATGTCTCATACAAAGAAAGGCTGAGAACTGGGACTGGTTAACACAGATCATATGTCCATGGAAACTCATCAGCATGTACAAATACCTGAAGGGTGCAAAAAGGACAGAGCCAGCCTCTTTTTAGTGGTGCCCAGTAAGAGAGAATGGGCACAAACTTCAGATGCTGCAGCAGGTTCCTTACAAACATCAGAAAAGACTTTTTCACTGTGAGGGTGACCGAGCACAGATTGCCTAAAGAGGTTGTGAAAGCTCTTTCCTTGGAGGTATTCAAATGCCATCTGGATGTGGTCCTGTACAAACGTATTCCAGGGTGATCCCATTTCAGCAGGGGGCTTGGATCAGGTGACCTCCAAAGGTCCCTTCTAAACTCAGCCATTCTGTGATACTGTGTGAATCTCCTAAAATGAACAGCCTGGGTCCTGTCCGCAGGGCAAAAGTCAGATTTATTTCCTTCGTTGGATTACTTAGGGTCATCTTCTGCCATATCACATTACACTATTTTGTATATGGTGTCATTTAAGATCATGCGAGTAACCCCAAGTGAAAGCAGAAAATTAAAGGACTTTTTCCCTACAGCAGTATTTTAAATTGCAAATTTCTGGCTTATTTTTGTGCTGCTTTAATTTGCTGAGAGAAGCTGTGAAATCACCTTGGCTCAGAGTCCCAGTTACACTATCCATCTGGTTTTAGTGTATTAAGTGTATTGATAACTGATCTGAATGGTGTGGAGGGGAACATCTCTCAAAGACAGTTCAGTGGTATAAGTGACATAGTGGACAACCTAAAAATTAAGCAGGCATACTTTACCATAAAACAAGAAACTTTATATTCCTCTTTATTATATTTTTATATATAGATATTGCATAGCTTGAAAAAGTAAGTGACCTTCTGAATTTGACTCTTCCATGCTTGTGCAATATAATATCTTGTAGTCTCAGAATAATCTTCGCTAACACCTAACACTCTTAGCCATGGAACTTCACCAGAATACATGGCTCAGAAAACATTTGAGCCTAAGTTATAATCAATCTGAAGAACTGATCAAGATGCCTCATTGCTACTCATCTTCTCATTATTTGCTAAATACTTGAATGGCAGCATTTAAGAAAGAAGAGTGAGGAGAAACCAGAGATGTGCATGGAAATGTAGCACTAGTTATATTATAGATGAGAAGGTAGTGCTGATGCAGTTTCACAAGTACTTTAATAGAATACTCTTTTCCTAATGAATTCACTATTTGGGCTTGAAAAGTATCATGTTTATTCACATATTAAAATATTTTGCAAGAATGTAAGCCTATGCGAGGTACAAAATAACCCAAAGGTACATTCTTAGAAACTTTGTGGTTAAATTTTCAGATATTTTAAAACAATTTTTTATTACTTTGAAATGTTTGATAAGTAACAATTAACACTACATCAGGGTGATTGTAGGTTTTAATGTGAAAATTAGAGTTGCAAAAATAGAACTGGAGATTACTAAACCCTCCAGTAATTGCAGAACATGATATAGTGTACTCCTTCAAGGCACAACAATTTTCAGTGTTCAGGCTATTGTGCAATGACAAGATGTAGGATAACTTACTTTTGCTAAAATTTCTGTGACAGATCAAAAACATGCATCTATAGGAGTTTAATTGTAAGGAATGGCCAGCTCAATATGCACATTCTAGTTCCATCTTACTGTAACTGTAAAATTTGAAAAAATGGAATTTTAAAAAAAAATAAATAGGTTGAAAATATTTTTAGTGGTGTTAAATGATATATCGCTCATGCAAATATATGGGAAACTTGTAAAGCTCCATAGGATTATTATTGAATATTGTGACAAGAAACAGAGGATTAATTTTTCTCAACCTGATTCATTATTTAGTGGGATTTTGGAACAGTGTGGATCTTTGTTCCCTTTTTCATGTGTACATTACTTTCGGAAGGTTTCCTTCTGTCCTCCTTCCTCTAAATTTCTTTCTGGCCTGCTGATTTTTCTTCTTTATATGCACTATAAAGCTCTGTGAGAAAATGCCTATTTCCACTCCGCAACTGAAACAGCTCCAGTTTCTTTCATTGTGTTATCTGGAATAAGCTGTCCCTGACATCTCTTTCGGATTTGTTTTTGCAGGGCATCAGAGTCCAGTGCAAGCTTCAATATTTGCCATCTGATAGATTACAATTAGTGAAGATAGAAATGTTTTCTTAGCTATGATGGGAAAGTAGAAGAAACTAGATAAACTTACAGCCAGCAGATTTCAGAGGGAAAACTTTGAGATACCAAAACCAAAAAGTTGAATGAGAAGTACTGAAACTTCATGCATGTGTTGGCTGATTTAGCTGCAACAGCAAAGAAGCATACAGGGATGACAGAGTACAGCTCAAAGACCCTGATCTCACTTGCAAGAGTAACTTGAATTGTGAAACCACAGCTTTGGAGTGCCACTGCAGACTAAGGAGAAGGTGGACAAGAAGACATAAGGGTTTTGATTGGCAGCCCTTCCTTTGTTTGTTTATTTGAGTTCCCAGAGTTCATGGTGATTTAGCAGTAAATTGAAAGCAGAAACTATCAATTATTTCTGAAAGTTATTTCTGGGAAATCACATGTTAATACCAAGTCAGAAAATATTAATTACATAGAAATGTTTTTTTTTCTATTTCATATCTTATTTTTTAGTTTATGCAAGACACTGGTCCTGGTGTCACAGCATCATATATAGAGAGTCAATAGTCTACTAAGTCTTTTGTTTCTTACAGAGTGTCATTTATAGTTAGCTTGATCTACTCATTATTCAAAATAATCACAAGCCACAGGACAACAGTAGTGTTGAATGTGAGCTAATAATCTGTGCTGTGAAATAGGGCTGATAACTTGGGTTCAGAGCCATGAAAATGCAGGCATAGAGCTCTCCAATATCTATCAGTATGGAACATATAAACTGCGAATAAAGAAAACAAAAAAATATTTAGTGCTCAAGTACGTAAGAAAGAAAATGTTGGAAAAAGGAGGAAAATAGTGACAGGATAGTTAAAGAGGAAAACATAAGATGTTGAAACTCTGGTGCCCTTAAAACTGATAAGAGAAAGAAGAAATAAAATTAAGACCTTCATAGTCTTTCATACTTTCTTTTTTGTGTTTGTATAGCCTTTAGTCTGTGAGGACTCCTGAGATCTTAAGAAAGAAGTATTTAAAATCAATACATTTTGAAAATACAGTGAGTAATCAGTGCAGTTTCATTTCTGATTCCTAATTTATAACAGGAATCAATTATTATATACTTGTTGTCCATGAAATGGTAGAAATTTCTTTTATGTCTTTACCTTTTTGAGAATTGTATAAATGACCTTAAATGTAGAAACAGAAATTTTTCTTCAGGCTTTGCCTCTACCTGGAAATGCCTTATTTCTGCAGCAACCAAGTTGTTCTCTGTTTCTTTTTTATATCTGGTGATTATTCTGCAATTGGGATTACATATTACATTTTATTTATGTATATTTTATACATATTTGTAGTGTTTAAATCCACTAAAGATTTATGTGAAACATAATCTTAAATTTATATTGTTCCTTGACATATTTATGACTCAAATCAGCTTACTTGCCTAGGTCCCTGATATGAAGTTACTTAAGTAGAAGATTCACACAGAGTATATAAAAATGTATTGTGTGAATTATGTTTTCTGATGTTTATTAAAATATTCTTATTTTTGATGTCTAGAAAAGTAAGAAGCAGTGCTGTGCAAGAGACATTTATACATTGTCCCCTAATGTTGTGATAATAACCTCTTTGCAGTTCTTGCTGCCCTGGTTCATTGACAATTGTTTCTCAGAGCCTTCTTTACTCTCCTTGATAGCTTGCTTTCTCTTTGTTTAAGACTGAAAGGGATGCGAAGAAGCAGAATATGTAACATTCTTCTTTGAAAACATGTCAGCTCAGTGATTTTTATCCACACATTTCTACATAGATTTTGCAATGATGTTTGAAAAGTTTTTCTGTTACTGGGTATGGTACAAGCCAAAAAGTGGAACAATTATGGATAAATATCCCCCAGAAAGCTTTTTATGGTACAGTATCAATATTTAAAGAAGATATACTGTGATAAAGTGTATTATATATGAATTACACAAGGAGATTTTACATGCTTTGATGATTTTTTTTTTTTTTTGGGTAAGAAAAAATGAATCTGTGCTGTGTGACATGAGAGAAAAGGAAGGTTAAAAGATAAGTTTTCCCTGCTATTCCTGGGTTTCCTCAGGCTGAACATCAACAGTGTGACTAGCAGTGCTACCACCAGCAAAAGCAAGTACCAAAAGAGTGATGTTTGCCTGTGAATTTCAGAAGGGAGCTGTGTAGATTTTCCCATTGTTCCCAAAAGATGGCATATCCTGCTAAACAGTGCAAACATTCAGTAACAGCACAGGTAGAAGAGCTTTTTATGCAGTGAAAATCAGTGGTTTGCATACTTCTTAATTTCTTGTGATTAATAGCATAATAAAATTCTTCACCAGAGGAAACATTTTTTTTTAGGTTAAGGTATTACTCAATGACAGAGTAACTGGAAGTGATGAAACTGTCACTAACCTAAAAGGAAGAGACAGGAGACAGTTTTCCAGTAGTTGTCTTTGAGACTTGATTATTAATAGAAAACAATTAGGATAAATTTTTGCCGTGGTATAACTCACAGCTTTTTCACATTGCTACAGGTTTTAATCCTTGTGTCATTTACCCATTAAGTATTTTTAAATAATTTGTCATTTGGTCCCTACTGGAGCATTCACACAGGCTGGTCCCATTGCAGAGTTAGATATCCATGGGCTCTTGAAAAGGCAACTAAAGAAAGCTTAAACGGAGCCATGGATGCTCTTTGACTTGTGAAAGAAACTTTCAACTCTTGTGGGGTTTTTTTTCTGTTTTTGAGTTTTGTTTTTTGGTTAGTGTATGTGTAATTTTTCTATTGCTTTATTTCAATTTCATTTGAAAGCATAAACAAGTTAAAACCAAATTCTTTTAATTTCCTTGCTGCCTTTGCCACAGGATGCAGGTATTCAAAGTGCAGAAAATTCTTTGCTATTTAGTAGCTGTAAAGAAGTCATTCATCTTGCTTAGAGACTTTAAAGAAATATATATATACACTTCAGTCCCAGGTATTCTTTCCTCCATTTTGTAATGCACAGGTTTTTGTTAGGCTTGTATTTAAATGGTGAAATCCATAATATCTGTATTTCAGGATTTAATATGACTGTCATATGCAAATTCTTTAAAAGAAATGCTATGATACTTTTTAAAGAAAGTATTGCTTTTTTAAAACAAGTAATTGAGTACAGATTATTCAAGGTAAGGATAAATTACCGTGCAAGAGAGTAATGGATTTGAAAGCTGATTGCTGAAGACTTAAGAATTACAAACTTCACAGTAAATTAGATAAAAATTTCTTATAAGATTATCTTGGCTCAGCATTCCACTGAATAGATCCATAAAGAATATAATTTTTACAAAGATGGGAAAGAAAGGTACCTGACTGAAAATCACTTAAAATGCCTTCTGTTGGAAGCACATGTAATACAACAATATTTTTACTGATCTCTGTTTGAAATTACTATCAATTGAACGTATTTATGTTCATTTTCATATTTTAGAAATGTATTATATCACCTCACACTAAATTTTTAAAAGAGATTTATTATGTTTTGTCAAGTAGCTCAACAAGTTCTTCAGAAACCTTATA
Organism: Sclerurus mexicanus; assembly: GCA_013396755.1. Taxonomy (NCBI): domain Eukaryota; kingdom Metazoa; phylum Chordata; class Aves; order Passeriformes; family Furnariidae; genus Sclerurus; species Sclerurus mexicanus. The sequence goes on along the minus strand of VWZF01001883.1, from coordinate 88,991 downwards.
ATAATACACAATTAATGAGGAACTTCAATAAGACTCTCTAGTGCATTTGGAGAATGATGGAGTATTTAATCTTAAATGGGTAAAAAAGATATAGAATGGAATGATAGAGCTTTGATCCTTTAATATTGTTCAGATATGCACATTAGAAGAAACCCTGGAAATCTTTTCTGTGCTCTAATTTCATTGTGTTTGTATGCCCACATCTAACTCTAAGCTTTTACTGTGTTCTTTCCCCCTCCATTTTAGTCAGAAGGATCTGAGATTTAAAATTTAAAAAAAAAAAAAAAGTTCGTAATTCAATTTGGGGCAGTTGACTGACAAAACTAATTAACTACTCAAAGACAATCTTCAAGGATAAAGGTTCTAAAACTTGAGAGAAAGAAAACAATACAGAGTTCCTCTGAATCCCAGCGCTGTCACAAGAGCATTAGCATTTCTCAAGACATAAATTCTGAATAAGGTTTTCTGTTGAAAATTGTACTTCTTCTAGAATTTAATTGTGAAAGCAATATTTGTAAATAGCCTTTTATAAAAGCAATATTTAGAACAGACAAAGCTTTAATGAGTCACTTGTCTCCTAAGATCTAATTAACAGCTTGACAAAATGCACTCTCTCTAAAACCATTAAGAAAAGAGACGTCCATTCTGCTTGCTCAGATCGCATCAGTGACTAATGAAATTAATATTTTGCTATTTTTTGAGGTTATCATCTTCAGATTTCTATAGTACATCCTCGAAAAAAATCTTTATAAGGTGGAAAAAATATTACTAATTCAGTATTTATAAAATCATTTGTTATGAAAAATAGAGGTTTGTAGAGCTGCAAGTGAGACAAAGGCCATAGTACAGAACTGATTCAGACTGGTTGATATTAGTATTAAATGACATTCTTTTGTTCCACATACCATTTCTGTAATCTTCTATAGTATTAGGAATACTTCCTAATACTTCTATAGTATTAGGAAATAATATTTTGCAAGAAGAAAAACAGATGTGTTTAGCACGTGACCTGGTAACACCAGGCATATGTTAGTCTCCTGTCACAGGTGTCCCTTCAGCTTTTGTCTCTTAAGTTAGCAGCCAGTGAAATTATACATTTCAGTATGTGTATGCTAACATCCACAAAATCAAAAATATGAAAGTCATAAACTGAGTTTCATCTTCACCAATAGCTTCAATCTCCTTAGTTGTCTACTGACAAACTGGACACCATTACAGACCAAGGATATCTTTTAGCTGTACAATCCTTAATAATAATATTTCTCTAAATGTTTCCTTTTCAAACTCAAGTAAAATTTCTTTATCCCTCTCCTAACTTTACCTTGATTCCAATAGAAAAGAACTACAGAAGTATATTACAACAAATATTAACCTTTTGGTTGTTTAAATTTTTTTCTTTGAATTGATGATTAGCTGGACATCAGAATAAGCTTAGTGGAAGGTATTTCTATTTAAATGAATCCCCAAACTAAGAAAAAAGGAAAACAAAGGCTCAGTTGATACCTTTTGTGCATATGTATTTCAGAATCCCAAGACCAAAGCGCATATTCTTGTATGCATTTACTTCTGTTTTACGACACATTACCACTGGATGTTCAAACTATGAGAAACAAAAGATGGGACAGACAACAAGGGAATGAGTAAATTAGTTTCGAAACAAAGTTATTAGTCTGTATAAACAAAAATTCAAATGTGAATGAAATAACTCTATCCAATCATTCATTATGTCAAAAGCTGGGGAAAAATACTAACTAAATTTTCTTCAAAAGGTGACAAAACTAATTAATGGGCATATTATAGAGATGTATATTTACTTACGTATAATAACAAAATTCAGTGTCCAAGGCAACAAGGTAGGTGGCTAATACATTGCAATAGTTTTGAGTATTCACTCTCTGCTTTTAACATAATTAAACTGCATCAGCCTTGTAACATAAAAGCTTGATGTCCTACCAGTCCTATTTATTTACACAGCCTAATAAAGACAAGTTTATTAGCAGTGAAATCACTTAATAGTTGCATTGTGTTTACAGCGACTGTGAAGTTTTTCCATAAACGAGAATTACTACTGCTGCTTTAGCACATACTTTTATTTTATGTTATGAAGCTTTCTGAGGAGGGACTTCTTGTATTTGTTTAGTCTTTTTATTTGTATCTGTAAATAATGATTATTTCAAAGAATCTTTGCACTTATTTGAGAAATCTTATCTGTTCAGAAAAGTATCCTTCTAGCTGAAGATGGTTATTTTAAAGTGAAGATTAGAATTTTATTTTATTATTGAAGTAACTAGAACCTTTCTTAGGATGGAAGCAGTAAGCCAAAGATCATTCATCTAGACTGATAACTTAGCCCATTCCATTATGAAATGGTCATTTGTACCGTTATTTCTAGCAACTTACAGCTTTTTTTCCTGTAATTGCACTGACCTAAATCATTATTTTGACAGCTTTCTATTACTTTTTTTTTTGTGCTCTGATTGTTATGTTAGTGCTCACAAGTAGAGAAAAGAATCTCATTTTTCTAAGGATTTCTGAGGTATATCAGGTTATTTACAACTTGAAATATGCTTTTTTCATTATATTTCCAAAACTTTATTACAGTTTACTTTTCTTGCATTCCATAGAATCACAGAATGGTTTGGATTGGAAGAGATCTTAAAGATCATCTAGTTCCGACTCTCCTGCCATAAGCATTTGCCTGGCTTTATAAAACAGTAACTTACCTAACAGTGACAATTAAATAGAGGATAATCAAACTGATCCAGAAGAACACTGGCAGACCATATTGTGAGAATATTTGCTGGGGCGTTGCCAAAGCCTTGAGAATTCAGAGAAAAAAACATAATCTTGTTGGAAAAAGGAAGTCAACATAGGTAAATAGTCTCCAAAAACTTTGACTCTCAGAACATGGAAAATAGACTTTTAGAGCTCTCTTAGCTTTTTTTCTTTCCACCTCAGGGCTATACTTTAATTTAACAGCATCTGCCACCCCAGCGATCTGATTTGGATGGATTTTCATGTTCAATACTGTCAATTAGCAAGTTGAATAAGAGGACAGTTACAATCAGGAGACAGAGAAGAAGTTCAGTGACAGCAAAAATCAAGATTAAAGAGAACCCATCTGCCAGAATTTGTAGAGACCTCACTGGAGTCAGTGGAAATGTCTGCATAACTGGAAATGTGTTTTTCTTTCAAAGTAAGAGGATATTATTTTAAGTATATATATATTGTTCTATTTTCTCCATACTCTTCATATTTTTAATAAGATGGGAGTAGAATGGGTCTATTAGGCTCTTGTAAACCTTGGGAACAGGGGGACATAAACACAAATTTATACTACTCCTTTTATCAATGAACACAAGAGATAAAAAGAGATGGTTATCTCCCATTTTCATAAGATGTTAATGGAAGATTTAATTAACATCAGCATTGTTGTACAATAAATCAATTAATCTCTTCTGCCCTTTCCTTTATGAACCTTTTAAAAACCCACAATTAATTAATTGAAATCTTTTGTCACTTACCCATTGCCCTACAACCCTGAATTATCCTGTGATGCAATAGAGTAAAAAGTCATCTTTTTGATGCACATGAGATGACCCTTCTAGCTTGAATTAATTTCCAGTGGTTTTGCTGAATAATTTGTAGCAGACTCTTTGATGCTTAGTTTGAAATTTGAAGGGACTGATATGCTTGTTGATGAGGAAGATATATCTAAATACAACTAATTTATATATTATGCAGTCATATATATATATATAGTCATAAAATGAGAGTTGTAATATAAGATATAATATACAATACACGTTTTATGCCCCTTGTTTATCTTTCAGCACATGTCCTTTGTACCCCAGTCTTGCAAATCAAATCACAGGGGGAGAAACATCTGTGCTGGAAGTGCTCATATGAAGGGGACAACGCTGACTCAGGGCAATTCCTTAGTTTTGAAATGTGGGAAGAGTGTTGCCATATTTTACCTCATATTTCTTACATATCAAAACACTCATAAGTATTTGAAGTGGAAGAAAAGTGGAAGACTTATCTTAATGCTGCATATTCAGAATATAATCTGCTTAAAGAATGAAATGGGGAGAAAAGGGATGAATATTTGACTCTTGCCTACTACAGGGTCCTAGATGTCCTTGAGCTCAGCCTTTACTTGTTCAGTCAATTACTACATCTATAAAAATAGGTCAATAAATCATCAAAGTTAATTAGGATGTGTTGAATATCTGCAGAGAGAAAGCCGTATTATTAATAGCTGTCTTTTTATATCTTACCTTTGTTCTTATTCATGGGTTAACATGCTAAACATGTAATTTCATATAATGCTTAAGGTGGTTTCCCCAGTTACCATAGTCCTGTCTGAAATCCTGTTGTGAGAAAACTGCAGCCAGATGCTCCCCAAAGGTCAGCAGATGCTTAAATTACTTTTCTGCCATTAAGGTGATATTGATTATATTCTCTCTGCTGCTTGATGCTTCTGTGGGTAGGGTTAAAATATATTCAAATGTAAAATAAAAATTCAGGAACGAGTAATACATATTTATAAGAAAATCATATTTTTGGCAAAGTTTGTTTTGCTGACACTGTTTATAAAAGCACAGGTGTGTGATAAAAGTTTTCAGGTTGAAATAAATATGCTCCTTAGCTTTGATTGGGCTGTTCTTTTCTTTTTCTTCTGCCTTTATGAAACTCGTTCCATATATAACAAATTATCTACTAAAAATAATCAAGATGCTCTAAAGTATTCAAGTTGCCAAAAGCAGTCCAAAGACTTTCTGCTTGTCTTGGTTTTGGTTGTCTTCTTAAAAGCACAGACCAAATTTTCGTTTCACCATCATAAATACATTTTGATTAATATTGTATACTGCATTTTTATATGGAGATGCCAGACTGTGTCCTGAAATCTGCAATGAGGAGATGCTGTTTGGAAGGTCTTGGAGAAAAAGCGCAAAAAACCTGATGTTTTTCTAGCAGAGAACTAAAGCAGCAGGTGCTACATTGACGCAAGCAAGCACCTGAACTTGCCTGTGCCCTTTCCAAAGCATGTCCTCCTCCTTCAACATTCCCCTCTTTTCTTGTGGGGAATGCTGTAACAGAGAACAGAGGAAAATCCCTTTGATAAAGGCAATTTGACCAATATTACAAAGGCCCTTCCTTCTGCTGCTTGCCTAATTTACACTCATATGTCTGCCAGAAGGATTTATCCTTTCCCATGTCCAGAGTACCTCCTCTGAACTAGTGAATACTTGGAAAGGAGTTTCTCCAGAAAGACTGTCTAGAAGTGCAATTGTTTAATGGGACTAGATAAATGAGCATCAGTGTCCATGAAGTAACTTGGTAAAAGAACTCCAGCAGTCCTGTGGAGCTGGAGTTACTGGCAGATACAGACTGTCTCTTAACTTTCATGTGAAAGACAAGTTTCAAATGGAGTTCATCAGGCTGTAAGAAACCCATTTCCTCCTGGTTGTCAGTGAGTCAGAATGATGCACAGTCTGTGACTATTCTTAGCACTGCTAAGCTAGAAGTTGCTTGAAAGATAATGGCCTAAAGCATGATTTTTATCAATCAAATTATGCAAATTTTTTTTTATTGTATGTGATAAGTATGTAAACATTTTATTAAATGTTCACCTTTTGCTTGGCACATGGTTTTGTTCCTTTAAAACAGTATATAAAAATAGAGAGGACTTCTTCAGCTTCATACTTACTGCAGCACTTCATACTTATGCTAACAAGAATTTCTCAATGACAAGAACAAGGCAATAAAAATGAAAGTAAATAGTTCTAAAATAAAATTACTTTCAGACTAATTGACTGACTTAAAAGCAGTGCATTAGTAAAAATGCTAAATGACTTCAGTTATTGAGAAATTATATATATATGTAAGTAAGGACAAATAGAGATTTGGTTCAGAAAGGTGACAGAAGTGCTTGATTTTAAATGCTAGGCATATTTCTTTTTCCCCTACAAGAAGGCAATTTTAGAACATTAGATATGGGATTGCAGGCTACCACATATAAGACAATTATTTTAATGCAATAAATTAAAGTTTCATAGTGTTCTTTTCTAGAAAGCTTGCAGCATCCTGCCAGGCATTATCCTTGTCTTACTAAAAGGAAATTTAAAGGATTATTATGGGGATAACCAAGTCGGAGCAATCTGGAATACTCTTGAGAGATGAGAATAAGTATGAGGCAGCTGAGCCATTAAGAAATAGGTATTAGCCAATGTGTGTGTGTGGGGGGCTTTGTTTATTTTATTGTTTTACAGCAAGCTTGTAAGCCTGCTGTTTTCTATTCTTTGTGGGTTTTTCTTTTAATTAGCTCTGTGTTACAATCACTAGAGATACTGAAATGAAAACCTTGCTTAAGCAGATGTTGTACTAGAAAATGGGTCCAGTTCATTAAATGCATTTGTTTCATTTAAATTATTTGCTATAATTTACAAAAAAAAGTTCTAATAGATGAACCCATGACTAGTACAGACATGGAAGTTAATTCACCATAAAAGCAAATATATTTCATTTATTAAAATTTGAAACTGAGATACTGCAGTTGATTGATGGTGAACTCTGTATTATTTTTTTATTCTTTTTATTCAATAACAATCCACCCAATAGTTTGTTTTGGGGGTTTTTTTTAGGTTTTTTTTTTTTTTAATGGACAGTAGATATATGTATATATATTAAGTTAATGGTAAAGGAAGGAAAAGGAAGTTCTAAATTGCAGAGCATTGCTTTCTTGCCTGTTTTCTTTGCAATACCTTCAAGACAAATGTATCTTTTTAAATTTGTTGTGAAGCACCTTCCAACACCTTTGTGGATTAAATTTTTTTTTTTTTTTGTTATTTTGTATGTCTGAAAGTAATGATGTATTTTTCCATTGGATTCTTAACATTTCTCTTCTGGTTAGGTTTGTTATAATCCTTTGAAATGTTTTTGAGGCAGTCTCAAAGACAAGTCAGATTTGCTGGTCTGTACTATGATATGGAAACACTGAACACTGCTATGAAATCATATCCCATGGACCTAACAGAGCCACAGACAAAATCTATAGCTTTCACTATACTTCTTTTATGTCATAAGTCTCAAATAACTCCTGGTGGGAATAGTAAGCGTGAATTTACCAAGTGCAAATAGTACTTGACCAACTCAATCAACTTTTGAGATGAGATGATTTGTTCTGTGGATAAAGGGAGAGAAATAAGTACTGTTAACTTAGATCAGTGTTTCTGTTCTTCACTTATGACTCCCTTGGAAATTTTTTGTTGCCATGATATTCAAACTGTCTTATTTGTAGAAGCCATTCTATGAAATACTGTATGGTGGCGTAAGGAATATTTTTAACTTTTTATATATTTATTCTCTTAGCTTTTTTTCTTTTTTCCCATTTGCTTTTCTTTCGGGGATGCAAAGTTTGGACTGTCAATATTCATACCGTTGCTCTTGAATTTTAAGAGGGAGGGTTTGTGATTATATAAGGTTTCCACCTTGAAATTAATTTCTAATTAAGTTTCCTCTAAGCACTTTTCTCAATGATAAATATTATTGACATCTTAAAAATAGCTCATTATTGTCAGTTCATCAGAAGTCACGAACTAATGTAGGCACCATAGGATAACTAGAGTCTTGTAGGAATCTGAAATTGGGGGTCACTTAATGTGTGTAGTNTTGGCTCTTGGCATTTGGCCAATTTTCAAACGGTCACAATGTGATAGTGTGAGAGAGTTGGAGACTGTTTTATATTTCTATCTCCTTTTATCTATTTTTCTTACCTCATATTCCTTTATGCAAGAGTTCATGAAACATCTGAATCTAATTCACAAATGTGTTTTTATTCACAACGTGTAAGTACAGCACTATTCCATTATAATATGCTAGGAAAGCTTTGCTTCTCTCTTCCATGAGTTTTCTTGATCTTATTGTCAAGTTCAATCTTCTTGTAAAGTATCTCAGCAAATTTCTTTGTAACCAGCTGAGATGTAACTGCCCATTCCAATGGGGATGGAAACAGAATTTTGAGATTTTTTTGCCTCTTATTTTGTCTTTCACTTGGTCTTCAGCAGTCTGTCCCCACAGCTGCTTCACTCCACTACCAGAGTCCTTAATCTCTTCCTTCTGGGTATAAGCAACCATCAGTTGAAGGGATATTAGTTCTCATATAATACATTTTGGCCTTCAGTATTGAACCTTTTGATCAGTCCCTAGCATAGAAATCACCACTGGCTTTATTTCAAGGTGCTTTTTGTTGGAACTTGCTCAGCATACAAGACAGCTCACCTAAAAGTGAATCCGAATAGGATATCAACAATTTATATTAAGAAATAAAAATAGCTGAACAGGTCTTAGATTAACCATTGATGTTAAAGTTTAGGGAAAGTAACAATGATAACAATTTTGTATTCTCTCCTGGATAAAAAGCTGTTGGTTCTTGGGAGGAGCAGAGAGGAACCTAAAAGAGGATGGCTGGTTCACCTGCTGTCATCAAGCAAAATACGTTTTCAGGATGTATTTGCATTTCAAGCAAATGTATGAAACCTTATTTAAAAAAAAAAAGGTAAAATAATCTGATTTTACAGTAATTTGAAAACTCTGGTTTTAATTATAGGTAGATATAGATTTTGTATGAAAGATAGGACAGCTGGACATCTTTCTCTGTTCTGAATTATGCAGGTACTTGGGGTATTTTATTATATATTCTTCAAATACATAGTAGTAAAATATTCAGAAGTAATTTATTCTTCTTCTCAATGGCTATGTGCTTATTATTATTCTATTTTTGGATGGAAAAATGGCTCAGTAAGAAGAATGCTAAGTTTCTGTACTGTGTGGTAGTCTAGAGCTAGCTCTCAGATCCCAGCCTTCTTGCATTAAATCTTGTGTGCCACAAACAGTAAATAAGTGTCAGACTTTCCCCCTGGCCTTGTATGTGTATGTAGATCTTTAGAAAAGTTATTTTTTTAACTGATTGCATTTGTGCTTTACTGTGCAAGACAAATACTGAAGGGAGTGTCATTCACTTCAGCTGCTGCTGTTTGGTTTGACAGTGATCACGAATCAAAACCATCAGCTGTCACAATTCAGACAAGCTTGATATCAGTGGCAATTTACATTAGTGCATTGGGCTTTGAAGGGGTGCAACTAAAGTGGTCAAATTCTCTTTTTGTTTTTTCAGCAGGTTTCTCTATTTTTTGCCAGTATCCTCTGGCTGCAAAACTTTAAATCCTGCCTAGCTTACGTTGCTAGAGTTTGCAAGAACTGCTCTAATCTGCAGTTCCCAAGGGCAGAAGATAAATTAATTTTTAATAATAGCAATAAGAATAATAGAAAGGGAATCTGGATCCACCATGGGACGTATGACATGGTTCAGAATACTTTCCAAATAAGAAAGATGTTTCTGTGAAATCTGGAGGACAGGTGATTACTAGTGGGAACTAAAGTGTTGATTGATCTATCTTTTCTAATAATAAGAGACTAGCTGAGCCTTGGATGATAGTGATTATAATGGGAACAAAATGACAATTTTTATATTAAGTGCCCATAAAAACACCACAACTTACAGTATGATGCTGAGCTTAGCTAGGAGAAGCAGTAATTTTATGTGTGCATTCAACTTTCTAAATGTGGAAAGTAGATTATTCAACATAAATAGCACAACATAGCATTAAAAGTCAATGTATTTTTTCCTTTTCATTATTTTGTAGTATCCTATCATTATTTTTTTTTAGCTTTCTTAAACAGTATTTTTATGAAGAAGTATTCTTTGCAGAAGTAACTATTTCCAAGGGCAAGCCTTATCTCAATGTTCAACTACTCAAATCCAGATATAACGACTGTGAGGATGAAGGGGTTGAAAATGGAAGATTGGCGAGGAGAAAGAGAATAAGTTCTTTTTCAAATTGTTTTTGCTCGAAGACCAATCCTGCAGCTGGGAAATACTTAAAATATTTTCATTGTGGGAAATTTCACATATTGTTGCTATGGGGCTGTTTTCTGTTTGCCTTGAGATTTCTGCAGAAGATAAGAGGGTGTCATGAAAAGACTTAAAACATTCTTTTAGAGGCCTGAGCCTCTTGGTGTGGTGGGAAGAGAGATAAGAGGCTCAAAGGTTATGAAACACAGCCTGGTGAGGTAAGGTGCATGGACCAGGCCCGTTGTTATGTAGATGCTGGGAACAGCCCTCTGTGCACAGTTTTTGCTCCTCCAAGTCTGGACTGAGTACAGAAGTGTGTTTGTGTCCCTGAGATAATGGAATAAATCTACTCTTCACACTTCAGCTGTGCATCATGGCCATCTTGGTGTTACCTCTGTATACTCAGTTCTCACAATGACATACACAGAGATTAGGCATCATGCCCACATTCTAGCAGCTCATCTTGATTTTATCAATTTTTATCATCAGTAGAGGGGGATGGAAAGGCAGAATGTAATTACAGTGGTATTAGTTTACCATTGCATAATTTCAACTATTTTTTTACTGCAAACTGTCACAGCTCTAAGCAAGCTGCATGAATCTGAAACTTTGTAGACTGTTAGAGAAATAGCTTTTTTTTGTATAAAACATTTGTATATTTCATTATTTGATTTGTTTGAGATGCAGGGAAATGATTAGAAGCAGTGCTTCCTCATTTTTATAACCTCTCGTTATTGTTTAAAATATATTATTTATTTGCATATATATGCATTTTGGATGTTGTCTATTTTTGGCATCTCAAATATTTTTTTCTAGGTCTGTTTTGAAATCTGAGATTATTTTCCAGAATAATCATACACTTATTAACATATATAACAGTATTCACTTGGCTTATAGTAAATTCAAATTATAAAAAGTAAGTATATTCCTAATGAAAAAAATCCATATATTGTGGTGTCAGTTTGCCATTGGGTTCTCATTTTGGACAGCATAGCCTTGATGTGGCTGAAGAACAAAACAAACAAAAGTCCCAATTACATTATTATTCTTGTTGCTGTTGTTGTTTGTTGTTGTTGTAAGGAGTTAGTTCTCTTTCCATTTTAGTTTTAAAAATTCCCTCTCTCCCTCTGCTTGGGTTCCTTATTTTGGTTCCTTCTTGGATACTTTCCCTAAGCTGTATTTCTGTTCAGATTTCATTTAACAGTCTTTGCATTTGCCTTAGAGGGTTTTCCATACTTTTCCTCCATTTCCAGTAGAAACCTTGTTTGTGAGTCTTCCTTATCTGTCAGTCTTTTAATAATTTTACATTGTAGTCTGTAACTAATGTTACATATAAATTTTATAAGTAGCATAGTCAATGTTTCATAGTATATCTGCAAATATTATAACTTTATGATAGTAAAATATCTTAATGCATCTTTTGTATAGCCTGGGGTTTTTTATTTTATTTCTGTATATGATAATCCTAATTTGATGCTTTTATGCACATTATAGCCTATTATGTGAGATTAACTGCTTTAGCAAAATTTGACTGTCCAGAAGAATTGGACATTTATGAATAGAGTAAAATTCAGTCGCTTACACTTTAATTATGAAAAACTAGTGCACAAAACCCATGTTGAATGAAGCGTCTTCTGAACTTAATTGCATCATGTAGCTAAATATTGACTGGACTCTTGTTAGTCACAGCAGAGCGTAGCCATTAGTTACTAAATCGATTCTTTTTTTTGCTTCAGGGATGGTTTATTCTACAGTCATGATTAAACACACCTTCCATCTGTTCTAGCCTTAACCTAGTTATAGCTGAACCAAACAAGAGTCATTGTGAATGTTGGCACCTGTTCACATAAACACAGGCTCTGTCCTAACATATAAATTTCTTACAATATTGGAATCTTTACTGGAAAAGTTTGTACGGAATTATAGAAGGTACAAGCCACTTCAGTCTTCCTGCTCTGCCAGATTAAGGAGAAACAAATCATATTTGTTCTCCCTGGTCTTACTTAATTTCTTACCAGGACATTGTTATAGGATAGTTTGGAAGGACTTGTGCAATCGCTCATGAGTCTTGCCCTGAATATTTTAAAAATTACATCCTTTCAAATTCCACAAGTGACAACACATCCATAAGCTTTAATTATTTGGTTTTAATCTTTGAATCAGACTGATTCTAATGCTAGTCTCTTAATACTTGACGGATGAAAATAAATCCTAAATTGCATTAGATCAGGTGAAGTTTGATGCCATGAGACAGCTCCACATTCTGTAGATGTTCAAGATGATAGCCCTTGGGGAGAGACTACCTTGGGGTATATCATGCTGTTATGTTCCATGACACCTTTGGCCCAAAGATTGAACAGCATTATCTTCTTTATTCTGATTTTTTTTTAGAGAGTGAAATGATTCCAGAATCTATCACATTGCCTTACTCAACATTTTTAGCTGTAATTGCTTCATTTCATTAAAAAGTCTGGCAATAAAAGACTTTCAGTAAAATAAGTCCCTCATAAAAAGTCAAAAATGGAAGAGTCTGTTGTTCAATATGATCATAGAAGACCAAACATTGGCTTCATCCTCATTAGATCATATCATGTTTTATTCTCTTTTTTCATATACTCATGGCTTTGGTTGTAAAGGATGTTAGAGATCACCTCATTTGAACCCCTCTGCCATGGGCAGAGACACCTCCCACTAGACCAGGTTGCTCAAAGCTCCGTCCAACTTGGTCTTAAATACTTGCAGGGATGGGGCATCCACAGCTTCTCTGGGAACTTGTTCCAGTGCCTCAACACCTTCAAAGTAGATAATATTTTCCTAATGTCTAATCTAAATCTACCCTCTTTTTAATAGATCCTATGAAGCAAAATAAGCTTCTAAGAAATACAAATACTCTGTAGTTCTCACTGGGTGATGCAAGAAGCTGTGGTTATAAGGAAAATTCATGTCTTTTTATCATTGCTGTTCCATTGAGTCTGGCATCTCACATGTAAAAGAATCAATTTTTCACGTTTTCCAAGGGAATGGGAAAAGTTCATAGTCTTTGCATTTATACTGTCCTGGGTTACCTTGAAACAAGGTTTTAAGCTATCAGCAGAGTAAAATAGTCACACTGTCACACTGCTACCTTGGTTAAGTCTGATTATAGAAATATAAAATCCCCCATGCATTGTGGTTTGGTGTGGAAGCTGTGTGAGTTGTTTGTTTAAAAAACACAATAGATTGTGCACCAGAGGAAAAGATTCTGTAAGAGCAGTCAATATATGTATTAAAACTCAAGGAAGTTTTTTAGAGACATCTCGCTGTCAGTCAGTTTTGCTCAATCAAGCTTCTAAACAAAACATAAAATTTCTTACAAGGGCCAAATGAAATTAATCCATCCTGTGATGAATCAGGGAAGGGTAATAAAACTTTTCAGGTCATTGAAAACTGGGGGGCAAAGCAGGGCAAGAGACTTCAGTGAGAAGAGAAAGTAAAGGAAGGTAGGTGCCAAATGAGAGCAGGCAGTTCCCAGAGAGTTTTAAATATCATAATAATTTAATAATTTGTAGGAAATTGCGTATCAGGTCGAACAAGTGACCTGGTTTGCCTGGTACCCTTCCTCTGAAAGTTTTCAGTTTAGATGACTCCTACAGAAAAACCTGGAAATTAAATCAATTAGAAGTTGATGGATGCACCAAGTCTTCACATCCCTTAATTAAAAGTGCACTTGCAGTTATACATAGAGAGTTTATACAAATATATTTCATTTATATGTGTGTGTACGTAAATGTGTATATAAAGAGTGAACTCTTCACATAATCCTTATACTAAAATAAAGTAGAATAAAAGGTTTTCAGGAACACTCCCCTGTGCTCTTTTTAGCACATTGACCACTAAAGCAGTGATCAACTATCAATCAGACTAAGCTGACTATTGCATATATCTGCAGTACAGTCTACATTTTCACTTTATTATTTTTGTATCTCCCTCACTTCAGTTGTGTTTACTTCTCTATAAGACCTTTCTTTGTGAATTATTCTTGTAGATATACCAATTTAAAGATGAAACTGCAGGAAGGGTAGAAAAGTGCCTACCAGATGGTACCTAAATCAGGGTGAGTACATTACTATGTCAAGCTTTTGCAACCTCTGTATTTTCACAAGTTTACTAATGCTGACAGAGACACTTAGGAGAGAAAAATTTTGCTTCACAAATGTGGGAAAAAAATCGGTGGAATGGCTTTACTAAACTGACAAACCATTTCCCAGGAGATTTTTATAAGCTTTTACCTTAAAATGGCAGTTCAAAGGTAACAGAATGTTACAGTGAATAGACATACACCAACTTAGTGTTTTCTTTCATTACCTACATAAAACATAGTATTAAATTAGAACTGAAATAGTAAAATGTTTTGTTGGGGTTTTTATAACTCTGCATTGTGTTCACTTGTATTTAGACTGCTTTTTTCTCCCATACTCATTATAATTCACCCAGAAAATGAGCTCTTTGTAAACAATTCTGTGCATTGTTTCTATTTCTATGATTCGGATGAGTACATATTTAAATATGGAAACATAATATGGGGATAGGAAAACATTCTATGTTTGCCAGTAGAGAACGTGGGCAATCACTGGAGCATATGGAAATCCTTATTTGATTAAAAAGCTATAGCTATGTTTTATTAAGAGTTAAACAAGAAAAAGTTGGTGCTTTGAAAGCTTTTGGCTTAGGTCTAGTTTCTACTGTTAACATCTGGGTTTGAATGCTAAAAGAGATGGACCATGAGCAAAACAGAAACTTCTGACTGAGATCAGTAGAAAAAGAGGCATAATAGTTGTGTTGAGCATGATAAAACCTAATTACTAACATATTATTGGATATATTCCATCTTTGTAGTTTTTTTGAGAGCGCTAGAATAGGCTCAGAACCTCTTAGTGCTGTGGGAGTTGCTGAATTATACTAAACTGTTCTATGTTATGTGCTTGGCATGAATCTACTCTCTTTATGTACAATATTTTCCAGTTTAAAAGACAGTTCCCCGACAATAACATGCAGAATATGATCTCACTGGTAAGGAATCGAAAAATAGTGAATAGAGGAAGAAACAGAATAGGATTACTTTTTCTCAGTCTGTGAAAATGTAGTAAGGAAAAAAAAAAAAGCACCCAGGCAGGTTGCCAACTGAAGTTAAAAGATGTAATAATAAAGAATGATAGTGATATAATAAAATGGACATATTGCAATCTGTACCATTATTTTGATAAGATGACTGATGCGTGCAATGACTTCCTCTGCTGTCTGGTATTTCCTATCAGTGATGTGACCTTTGCTAGACAGGCTGACAGCTTTATTGGAAGTGAATGTCTAAGCACATATGCAATTTTTTCTCCCATATGGTTCAAAACACACAATTATTAAATGTATTAAAATTAGGAGAAAAAAAAAGAATCATGGTTGTTTTATCATGGAGTTTCTTAAACACTGAGAAACTGAGAAAAATAAAATTTTTGTAAGACCTTAGAGGAAAAATGTAGTTTATGTTAAACAAATTTGTAAAATACCATTTGGTTTGTAATGCTGGGTGGGAAAATCTGATAATGCACACAGAAAAATTATCCTTTATTAATGAAGTTTATCAGTGAGGGATCAGGCAGAACTTGAACCATTTTCTTTTTTTTTCCTTGCTAGTTTTTCAGGTACTGGGAACGGGTTGGGTTCCACAACTTCTGTAACACACAATTCCTTCCTGATTTGTCCTGATTTGGGACAGCTCAATAAAATAGTGGATCCTTTTTCCCATATAACCTACTGATAACAGGCACTTGAATAACTCCAGGTGAGCCAAAACTGTTGGGTTTTAATCTCTGAATTTCATCAGTCTTTTTGCTTTGGTCCTATCATCATGCCAGCATGTATCTGTATTTTTCCATAAACTGCAGTTTTTTAATAAGAAGGATCTGCACTGTAAATCATGCATAAAAATAAGTGGATACATTTGAGGCAAACTGTGAAAATTACTTAGTTTTATTTATTTATTAGATGTAGTCCACAGTCATAAATATTTCAAATGTTCATAAGAGTACTTGTATTTGTAGGTGCTTCACACTATTAACTTGAAATACAGAAGTGGAAAAAGAGATAAAACACTTAAATATTCATTATTTCCCATCTTGACTGTAAACAGAGTATGAATAAGTGGCTGCCCGCAAAAAAAAAAAAGAAAAAATATGTCTGTTGAAAATAATTAACAGAATATGTTGGTTTAGGGGAATGAATTCTAAACCTAAAAACACATTTTAACTCTTGTCGCTGTTGTAAGATCATTTTGTTCAAAGTTCAGGTGTCATTATCCATGGGGATAATGCAAGACAACAGGGCAGATGTATCATGAGTAAATATGCATATTTTAGCCTGTCTATTTATTACTCTCTGTTTGACTTTCCTTGGGAAAATTATTCTTTCTGTCACTGGCCTTGAGCCAGTCTGTCAGTTTTATTTGTATGGAATAGTAATAATTTATTCAGAACTGTTCTACTTGACTCTAAGGTTTGTTCACACACTAACTACTTCACATATTATGAATGGCAGTGTGTGGGCATCTACTGCTTTTATCTCAGTTTGGGGAGGAATAATGTCTAAATTAAGAAAAATTAGAGATATGCATCATAAAGACTTTTTCATTTTCATTTAATAATCTTTACTTATTTCAATAAATTGCTTAATAACTTCATTTAAGAGTTAATAATAATAATTTCTTATTGTTGAGTGTTTTTGGGGTGTAAACATTCACTAAAATACTATCAAGAAGGAGTAGCCACTGTTGCATCTTATAGGCTAGATCAGATACTAGCAGAAAAAGTGCAATTTAATTCCATGTTTTAGGCAAAAACTGGAAAGGAATTTTCACTGTCCCCCCGAACTCTATCTGCATGAGGAAACTCTGCTATTTAAATTATGTTGTTGAAAACTGTTGGGGTTTTATTGCTTTCAAGGCAACATTTTTTTTCAAATAGCTGTCTCACTGAACTTCTCTGAGATCTGTTCATTTTCCAGAGTGGTACTTCCCTGAATAACATAAATGCAAAATTTTTGGTAGGATTTAAATTCCATAGTTGTTAATTCCATCTAGGAGGCAAACTCCTCCAGGTTTGATTGGAGTTGTTTCAATGTTGCTGAATTTATGTACCAGCTATGAGATGATCTCTTTTCCTAAAAATGTCTATAAAAATTAGAATTAGAGCATGACAAATTTGGAAATTTGTAAGTAGGAAGTAGTTAGTGTACCTTGAGTAGAAGGTGAACCCTATTAATACTTAGTGGCCTGATGCCTCAGTTGGTACTCTGTGTTCAGAATTTACCTTTGATTATTCCAGTTTTCAAGACTCTTACTTACTTTCTGATCAGTTAAGTAGAATAAAACATTTTTATAATTAAATTTAAATAGTTATAACATGCTTTCTCCCAATTTCTTTATGTGTTTAAATATTTTATTGTATTTAAATATAATATTTGCCTCTTTCTTCCTTTCTTTCCTATTTATCTCTTCTTTTCCTTGGAGAGAAGGACCTGTATGTGTGTGGGTCCTTTTATCAGGAAAAGGCATTACACTTTTACATGTTTGCAGTCTCCCATCTTACTCTCTCCCCCTTCTCTGGAATACTTCAACAGTTCCTATTTCCAGTACATAAGTCTTAGTTTGAGTGACCTGGTCTTTTCAAGTGGAATAATATTCCTCATGAGAATTTCCTACTAGTTCTACTACTGAACTCAATAATTATATGATCTTTCTTGATAGCGAAACAGGAGCTGATTGCCTCTGAATCTAGCCAAGAACTCAGGAAAATCTAACTTTTAAGTAAGACTTTGCCTAACAAACTAACTTTGACTTTAAGTTCCATACATCACAAAGTACTTTTTTGGTCTTGGGCCAGGAGACTCAGCACCATGCACAATTATGTCATTGATTTTCTAGTGTGCCGCTATATCTCTTAAGGTTAATGCCATAAATATCTTCATACTTTACTGCAGATAATAAGTAGCCAACTCCCTTGACTCTGCTCTTAAACTTGTCAGCAAAAACTTGCAGAGTTCCCAGGGCATATTTGAGTTCCCTCCAGTGATGCCTAGGCTTATTCCAGGAAAAGTGATACATCTTAATATCCTCAGGATTTTGTACATGAAATAGAAAATATAGCTTACAGGCTGCTCGTTTTTCTAGTTTTTTTCCCATTAATTTCACATATTTTATATACTTAACTTGACCTGTCTTTTGATCATACAATTTGACTTCCTGCATATTAAATAGCTAGAGGTCCATTATATTGCTCTCTTACCCGTTGAGCAGTAAGTTCAGTAATTTGTTTCCTGAAGCCTTCAAGAGCCCCTAGAACAAACATTTATTTTTCAAAACTTTATGTCCAAAGTCCTCCTTCTAAACCCTACTGTTAAGCTGTGAATTGCTCACCTAAATAATGTGGTCCTCCAAAGAGACTATCAGTTCAGTAACACCACTGAAAGACAAAGAATATCTACCTTACACAGTACTAGGACCAAGGCTACAGCAGATATTTGCACTATATTTTTAGATTAAAAATCGTATCACGCTATAGAAATAAAAAGTGGCAATTTCTGAAGTTTCACCTGGCAAAGAAAAAACTCTATTTTTTTCCTCTTTTATAGGCTGTCAATATTCTTTATGGCAGTCAATACAGCTAGTGTGGATATAAAATCACACACTTAGTTGATGGAATATTCATTCTATCATTGTTCCAATAAATGAAGAAGAATAGCAGTAAGGTTAGTCTAAAAAATATATATTACTTATATAACATGACAGTAGCTGATTTATTGTCTTACCTGAAGCTAGCAGTATATGGAACCACTTTTAAAATTCTTCAAGAAATCCAGTCCTCTTCACTAACATCAGTTGATTATTTTCCTTTGATATTAACAGAATGAGAACCAAGACTTTCCATTTAGTTGTCTGTGAATTCTTTTTACCAATGGACTACTTGTACATTTTAAGGATTAATAAATTAGATTTCCATGTTAAAGTACAAATTGTTAAAAGGAAATACAGAGAAATAAAATACTAATGACCAAAGAATTGAGTGGACATAGCTCTGTTGAATGGTGATTTTTTTCACTTGCTGGGTATGATGTTGTTTCGTGGCAAACATTACACTGACTATAGCAAGCATACAGATGTGAGACAAGCTATACTGTCCATGTACGATTGTCACCAGAAAAGTGACAAAAATCTTGCCTGATATATTTCAGCTTTACTAACAGTGTTTTTATCAGGTAAAAGTAAGAATATACTGAAAATCATACACAACAAGTCTTATAGTTTTGGCATTTATTTTATAGTTTAATTAGGTTTTGGAATATAATGCAAGGATGCCTAAAGAATGTTAATTGTTCAGTTGATATTTATAATTGTATACGATAGTAAGACCAGAGTTTCTATTTTTTTTAGTGTTTTCCTTTTTGTGTATCTGTTTTCTTTTGTGATTCCCTTTCTTTTATTTGCACTGTAATTATTTTTGCCAAAGGCTTGACTTGTATGTGTTTACAGAGTACTTAATGTTAACAATTCTGACTAGTTGTCAGCTTTATATATAATCCTTGTACAAAAACTTGCATTCATTCCTAATCTCTAAAATAGTAACATAAATTTAAAAAAAAAAAGAAATCAGCAGAAATAAGACTCCTTATGGGTTTAGGTTAAGTCTAATTTGTTAAGAAATCATTTCTTTTTCCCTTACACTTCCTTGGATTTTATAAATTGTGCTGTTTTATTATCAAAGATACAAGATAAATACATTATGAATCTTCTGATCTCAATGTTTAGAGCTGATAATTTTTGAAAACAGAACTTTGTTCACTACTAGTAAATTAAACCATCTAAATAATAAAGAAAACACAGAAAAGCTGTAACTAACTAGATTTTTCGACTCCGTAAAATGTTTTGCGCTCAGCCCATTCAAAATGCAGAAAAATAAGATAGACTTCAGATCCTTTTTCCAATAATCCAAGCAGTCACCTTTGATGTGGAAGAGTCAAATGCTAACTCTGTATTCTGCATGAACATAGGTGGTCCAGACAAGGGAGTTCTTACTTCCACAACCCAAGTAAATAATCTAACCACTGGGTTTATGAACTTGATCTTTTTCTTCCTGGTCCAATGAATATTGAGCTATTTGCACAGTTGTCTTTTAAGACTTGAGGCATTGAAAGTTGAGATACTTCGGGCTAAGAACTGGAACATCTACTCCTCTTCTAAGGTTCAGACTGTTAAGAATTTTACTAAAAAGATTTTTTTTCCCAAACATCACAAATTTTTTGCATTAAAAATTCTTGAAACTGGTGGAGCATTTCAAGGAGAACTTTGTACGTTAACAGATCATGTTTTTTGACCAAAACACAAAAAAAACCCAAACCCTCTGAATTTCTGCTTCATTTGGGAAAAATTCTGCTCTAACTAGCTCAGAAATTTATGAAGACATAAAGACATGGCTGTTTATTTGTTGTCTTTTTTACCCCCAAAGTCTTGTAATTAAAATAAGTGATACAAATTTAACAGGTTGTCAGAGCTATCTGTAGGGAAATTCTTTATTGCGATAACATTCTACTATCTTGATAACTTTTTATACATTAATGTGTTCTAGCATCCATCTGTCTTTGCTAAGGATGCCTGTGAAAATTTTACACTTCCTGAAAGCTCAAAATACAAAATAATAATAATAATAATAATAATAATAATAAACAAAATTAACGAACAAACCAAAATCAAACCAAACACAAACAAACCTGCCTGAAATTTTAGGCTTGATCTTATATAAAAGTGAAAAAAATCCTTTATTTTTTGGCAATTGTAAACAAACATGTTAATACTTCACATGCAAAATCCATTAATACTTTTTCTTGCAGTCTGGAACACAGTGAATTGTTTCCTGGAAAAATCTGCACTATTTGTAATGCTCTGTGTCCATGTATCTGTTAATTATTTGCCAGCTCTGATCCCCCATCCAAACCTAAATCTGCACAAAAATATTTTTAAAAAGAACTGCTTTCTTTTTTATTAAATTACATTAATTTCACATCACTGGGCTTTAAGTTCTGTTCTTTTAAATTGCTATGTAAAAAGGCACATGGGCATTGGGTCATTGAGACTTCTTTCTGTTGATGTCAAAAGAATTTATATGCAGGGAAACTGAAAAAATGCTGAAATATAGTAGTATAAATACAAATAGGCAAAATAAGTACATTTTAAAGTACTCTATAAATCATAGTTAATTGGACTAGAGCTTGCTTTAATTTAATTAGATGTAGCTCTCTGGCACTAATGCCCAGAAACTTTCTGGTCTTAAGGTCATTGTTTCCATAAAATGCCAGGATTCTATTTCAGTTGTCACTGCAACTGTTCATTCTTGTGGTTTGTAGGGTTAAACACTAGGAACTAGAAAAAAAAAAGTGGTATTCCTCTTATTGTAAGTTTTGGCCAGTAATAATAATAATAGTCCTGAGATGAGAGAACTAATTCCCATTGTCTCCCCTGGAGAATGCAACTCCATATCATCCTTATGCTCTTTACCCCAGAAACAAGTTTCAATGGAAAAAAACACTATACTGGTTAATATATCTTTTTTTTTAGTTTATGTTTCAATTTCCCATTGTCCCTTATCAGATTTTAAGCTATGAGACATAAACTGCCATTGTAAACAAAGCCCTAGTAATAATGATGCCTGTAAAGAAAGTACATCTGAGAGCATAAGTTGACAACAGCTCAATTAAGATTTTTTTCTTTTTTTTTTCCTTTCTCTCCTTGTCCTTATATGAAGTATCACTTCCATCTAGTGTAACTAAAAAGAATACTTTTCTGCTAGTTATATCTGGTGTCAAATGTGCACATTCAATAAACATAGGAGGATGAAATTCTCCCAATATGAGAGAATTGGCTCAAGTTCATGGATGAAGTAGAAAAAAACTGTCTCCCCAAACTGTTCCCAAAACTGAACATGATAAAACTGGAAACATCAAAAATAGACACAAATACAGCAGAGAGTAACTTTTCAAAACAAAATCTTAACCTCAGGTGAGTTCATATTTGTGTATTATTACTTATTTGCAGTTATTGTATTATTGGCTTTTTGCTAGTAGAAAGATTCACTTTACAGAAAAATAAAGAAATCTTACTTGAAACCTGGCAAAAAAAGCCCTAAGCAGATGCATGCTAAGTCATATAAACAAGCTTTTTTTGGATCTTTTGTTTGTAGCTATGAAAGTGTGGGGCTGAATTGCTAAGGCGTATCATATTTTAGAAAACCCCAAACCTCAACAAACAACCTGTAAACCAAAAAGCAACAAGAGAGGGTATCACATTATTACTAAGGACTTCCACATATTAATTTCTCAGCTGAAAAATGGAAATATAACTTTGAAATTTATGGCTCTGCACACTGTTCTAGGACCTAAATGTTAAGTACCGACAAGGGGTGTAAATGTATTCAACCAAACAGCCAAGATGAACAGCTCTTTTAATGATTTGAAGCAGAGTAAGAACCAGAGCACTTACTAAAAGATATTATCCTGCAATTCTAAAAGCTACAGTCCAGTTCAAAATGATTAGCAGATGGAAAGTTGTCAGAATTTAATAATTCCACGGTATTGTTCTAAGGTGTTTTTCTTCACTTCCAGTTTGCAGTTTCACTTTTCCACGATTCACTGTTTTCTGGTGATTTTGACACGAATGTAAATAAAGGCAAATCTGTTTACACTTGACATTTTGAATAATCCTTTTGTCTTGGACATGGTGAAGGAACACAAGATGCAAGAGAATGCTATAACTGCAAAATTTAGCTATTAATTCTTCTGAGAACTGCCAGTAATTTCTTTGGGGAGGTCATAATTTCTTTCTTGCATCTGGAAACTGTTTCTAGAACTATTGTGAGAGCCCTATTGATTTGTTTCGCCTTAACAAATTGAATAAAAAGGTGTTTGTTTATTTAAAAATCATATCTAATGGCACATGCCTCCTCACAGATGTTTTTTTTTTTTTTATTGTGGATCTTAGGTCCAGTAAAATTCTGATATGAGAAGGCTATCTTTAAGAGCTTCACCGGACTGAAGAAAGTGCCTACACCAGGACTTTGCTCTACCCCCAGGTTCCTAGGGAATGTGACATTTTCTAGGTAAGCATTTTTTTTCCTGTATAGAGTCATGTATATATATTGCTTCTGAGGGTTCTGTTTACAAAGTATGATGGGAATTTTTGGGTAAAGGCTAACTGGCTTTACCTCAGCCATTTGTCTTTGTTTTTCTTTTTTTTTTCCCATGAATAAAATAACCCTTCATTGTATTATATATGTCATTATTTTGACACAGTAAAACTAACACAAGGCAGAAAAAAGAAATCTCTTTAGTAGCTGACTACTGCTGCTTTGTGCCCAGTCTCGCCTGACTGATCAGCCCTATGTCAGAACTCTGTCTGCAGCTGTCTCCGAGAGGTGCACACATTGGTGGGAGTGAGAAGTGAAGAATTTGAAAGTCTCTTTGCTGGAGAGAAGCCATTGTTGCATTAGCTCCCATGAGGTCCTCCATGACATCAATGTCAAGTGAAATCTAGCTGGAAAGAGAAAGGTTTTTGAAAAATCTTGAGTCTCTAAGAATAGATTTACTCATGCTTCTTTAATTCCTCTGGCAATGATGGAACTGTAGTGATGGGAAGTATGGGAATATGAAAATCCTATTGCAAATGTGGAAATTCAGATCAAAATGTGACTGTCTGCGTAGCAGAACTGTCTTCTGTGGTAACTATGAATGTTGACAGCAACTACCTTAATAAATAAGCATACATATTAAATCATAAACATATACTTCAAAAATTAAAGGAGTCTAAAATACTTTGTGTTCATATGAATATGACTACTTATTTCCTCTAGGTTTTGAAACTGTGCACAAGGGTGCTGTAAAAATGTATGAATATTATAAGTTCATTATGGATGAAAAAATTTTTTTTAGTTAGACTGAACAGCAAATAATATTTACTCTCATCACAAAATATATATTAAAATTCACATATAAAAAAGCAAAAAAATAAAGTGTTTAAGGTCATTATACCATATATTTGTAAAGTTTTGATTTTATAGGTTTGTAGACTTTCATATAATTTCAGACGAGCTTTGTTGCTAAAGTGAATAGTTTACATAAAAGTCTATTCCAGTGGATCCATTGCAGAAAACTTACAGAAGAGGAGTAGGTCTCTAAACTGTCACAGTCATTTTTTCATTTCATTGTGACACTCAAACTCATAGTCTCAACAGAATTTTTCTGTCAACATGACAAGATCGTTGTGACATCTTACGAGCCACTGAAGTTTATGGCAAATTGATATTCATACCATCCTATAAAGGGACTGTGGTAGTATGCAGTTAGTGATTCTTTTTTTAACTCACTGTAACTACTTTGGCCATTGTATATCCAAAGCTCTTAGAATTGTATGTAGAAAGTATTTATTTGAAAATTTCATTCAAGCTATTGATATGACAAACCAACTATTCTCTACAGATGTGTGAAACCAATCCTGGTTTGAGGATTTTTTGTCTTGTCTTAAAAATGGAGTAAAAATGAATTTAGAAGAAATCAGTGTAACATTTTGGAAGTGGGTGCAGAAAGCATTAACATAAGAAACATGCAGTGTAAATTGAATAGTATGTTTTGTTTGCTTTTCTGAAGAGAAGCAAGATGGTTCTACTTCTACCCTTTTGTTAACTTAAGCATAGTTGAAGGAATAGCAGAAAGGCTGTGAAAAGCTCATTGATCAAATGTATTTTATAAAACAAATTGCAGGTCTGGAGAAAGCATGTTGAAAACAGTTGTAAGTAAATCTCATTATAGTGTTGCTGATTTGTCTGCTGGGCTCTGAGTTTCATGTTTATACTCATTCTATAATTTGAAACCTTTCTAGATTGCAATTCACTCCATGCTGGCTTTTTGGATCCTTCTTGGACTCTATGTTCACGTTCTGTGAAGACTGGCTGTCCCTTGCTCCTCTCATAAGGCTTTTGGTCTCTAGTTTACCCTCAAACATCTTTCCTGTCTCTCCTTGCCTTTCCCCATTGTTGTCTTTGATTTCCTTGGATCTGTGGCATAAGGGAGCAGATGCTTGGTTGCCCCCAGAGAAGAAGTTTATGGCTATGTGTTTCCAGGTGGTACCCAGGGAAAAGCAGCTTCTGCCCAGCTGTAGTCTTTAAGGCAACACAACAAACAGCACTTGGCTGCTGTGCATAGTCCAGTTCAAGTACACTGTGCTGTGCACCTGGGATAAGCACACTGTGATTTTGATATCAACATCACTCTTAATTCAGCTTTAGTTTTAGCATTTTCATGGGGTTTTTTATTTCACTTAAATCAGCTTGTAAGCTGAAGCTTTTTACAGAACCTTGAGAATTGTTCTGGACTGATTGTCTGATACTCTGGAAATCAGTACCCTTAAAGAAAACCCCTTTGGTTTTTTTCTTGTGTATGCATGGAACCACTGGGAACTGAAGTCTCCATCTGGAAGAAAATGCCGATGTTATGAAATAATTACTGTTCTTAGTCTGAGGTTTAACAGCACTATATTTAGAGGCTGTGACAGAACTGATGTTGATTTGTTATAGAAACTAGACTCAGTCATCCACTGACCTGCTCATTGAACCGAAGGCAGATGAATATGATGAAGTCAATGGAATGAGAGTAGCTACAAACAGTGGTGTATGTTTAGCACCCTGTCCATATGGTTCCTGTAAGCTGTGGGAGACCTATGGCTTTGGGTTCTGCCTTGATTTTGACCAGTCCTGTTGCAAGAGAGAATTCTTACTGTTAACTCTGAGAGGAGAAGGAATTCCTATTTACATTTTCATTTACATTGCCTTCTAGCAGAGGGCTGCAATAGAGAAAAAAATAGTGATTTATTATATTCTTTGGCTGTGGATTATTCTAGTGCAATACCAGCTTCCAGCCTTAAGAAAGGTCAAAGCTATAATGAATGGATCCATTTCACCTCCTACTGAAATAAATGGGAAGACTTCAGTGACTTCAGAGGTAGCTTAGCTAGCCTGACAAATTTTTCCTGAGAAGTACGATGTGGCCTAGTTGAAACCCACCAATTATAAAGTGTTTTGCTGCAATGTCTGTGTAAAGCCAGAGTTATACAAGTTCTCTATTTAGTGCATGCTCCTACAATTCAGATTATGCCTAGTTAGCACCAAGTTAGACCCTAAAATATATAACAACTTTGGTAATCATTTTATCTTGTTTAACAAACAAAAGGGGCTTATTTTGATTTAACTTCTCATTTCACAGTAGTAGTGGTTGACATTAGACTGAGCTTTGTCCCACAAGTGCATAAACGTGTAAGTAAAGCGAGTGATTTTAAGAATTTTCTTGAGCCTAAGTACAGATTCTAGGACAGTCACTCTTACAAATATGCTTATGTCCTAACTTCTCCATTATTCTCCAAGCATCCTGAAGTGATGATCATTTGTAAATGATTTACTTTGATTTTCTGTTTCAAACTAATGTTTTTCTTGGTTCAAGGGCCATGGAAAATTTGTCATTCCAATATCTTTTTTTTCTTAAGGCTGTGTGAGATATCTTTGATTAACTTCTTTCTGAGGGCATCCCTGCCTGGCAATAAATAAATACATCTCTGGTTTAATGTTATTTCTCCCCTAGGGTGTCTTTCAAATGCTTTTAACTAGAAGAGGTTTTGCTGAAGTAATCCATCAATACTAGTAATACCTCGTTCATATTGTGGAGGCCAGTAACAGCAACATGACTGCTGACTCTCAAAGAAGTTTAAAGTATGTTTACCATGCATAAAGCCATGTCTATTTCTCATAGGGATGTTAATCTAGGTATGAAAATTTTAATTAAGGAAGCAGAGCAGAATTTGGAAATGTTTCCTTGATTTTTGCTAACAGTTGGAAACCACTTTGAATGTAGATGAAAGCATATGCTTTAGTTGCAGAAGATGAAAATGGAAGAAAATAAGAAAACAAACAAACAAACCAAAATCCCACAACAACAAAAATACCCCACCAAAACCCCACACACAAAGAAAGCAAACCTTTCTCTGATATTTTCTGCCAGAGAGTCAATTGTTAATGCAACTAAAAAAACTTTTTATTTCCCTTCAACTGATGTGATAACAAGGAAAAGTCAAGTATCAGGCAGGAAAATTCTTGGTTTTCTCCATCTAAGAGAGTTTTGATTTTTCAGGTTTTGAATCAGACAAGAAACTCTTATGGAATCAGACAATGAATTACTATATGTCTTTAAAAGTAATAAAACCCCCAAAAGCTGATACTGAAGTTTCAATTTGGAAATAGTTTATAGTTTTCTTAATAGTTATGAAGGCGTATATCCCTGGAGTTAGACTATAAATCAGCTAAAGAGGAAATCTGAGAATGATAAATATTATTTTGCATGTTTATCGTGTTTTATGCATAGTACACATTTTATTTACCTTATTTTATTCCTGTACTATAATGGCCATTGTGCCCTGGATATTTATGTGCATCTTGATAAGCAGGTATATTAGTACTGTTCTTATAAAAGAATGCTTTTCAGTTATTTTGTAGTGATAAGAAGACTGAACGGCTGAATAAACCAATAGGTCTCTGAGGAAAGAAAGTGTTTCATTATAAGGAACTTGTAGGTATCCAGATACTTAATGTTCAGCAGATACTGTTTCTGGAGAGACTTAGGTGCATTCCCATTACATCTTGGAATTTAATGCCAGGCTAGAGCTAACTACGATATGATATGTCAGGATGCTTTACCACAGCTGTGCTTTCCCTGTGTACTTTTTGCTTGTTTCCACGCTGAATGAAAGCCTGCAGACTAAGTTACCCTGTAATTCTGGATAATTGAGTTATTCATTTTAAAATCCTCAGATGGTAGAGGGAAATAATCGCTGTGCCTGTATGGATTGGAAAGGTGCCATTCCATTGAAATCAAGGTGAGATATTTGGAATACCAGTGAGAATGGAACTACTGGAGAATGAATACCTTTTTGAGATAAAACTAGACTAAACAGCTTTAAACTTCCCTTTGCTTGTTGGTGTCTGCAGTTCTGAACATTTTTATTGAGGCTTCTCTTTTGTTCCACATAAAAGAAAGCTTAGTCTATTCTTTTGAAGTGAAATGCTATTTTGCTTAAAAGAACCCTTTTTGATACTTAACTGTAGTGCATTATTTAAAGCATTTGGTCCTATCCTTAGCTGGTGTAAAATCAATACTGAAATTAACATGAACTACACACCAGAAAAGAATCTAATATTTTACTTTTCCCATTACATTTAATTTATGAGAGAGCCAGCATTTAATATTATTGTAATGCAAGCAACACCATGTCGTGTATCATACAAGTGATTGTATAAGTCCTTTTTGATTTGTGAGATGTGAAGCTTTAGACAGTAATTAAAAGGTCTGGCCTTGGATGTGATGTTTCTGCTTTACTTTCTCTCCCTTTGAAATATGGATATATTCAAGTTTTTAAAAAAATGTTTATAGTTATTCCAGACTATAATCCATAAGTCTAAATACCAGATATTGTTGAAGTATATCTACTTTAATTTCTTCAGATTCAAGCATCTCTAAGCTTTACTGCATGTCAGAGAGATCAGTACACAGACAACACTACTAATATTTAAAGCAGAGCATCTAAAGATTGGCTTTATTAATAAAGCGTTCTGTCACCAAACAGTAGAATACATTTTCAAATCCATTATCAGATGTTCAACGAAAATTATGAATTCTGAAGAAAGTAAGATGATGTTACTGTTTTCAGATAAAAGACAAGTACTTCAGGGGGTATGTTTCCTTTTAGATAATGGCTAAGTTTTTGCACAACTATGCAGAATACAATGAACTATTGAAGGGAATATGAGGTTATAGCTTCAGTTGTTGAGGATATTTCATTAAATGTGAACTCCCTAATTTTAGGAACAACTTATCATAATCTGTAAAATCTTAGGGTAAGCAATTTTTTCTTTGGAGTTGGTCAATATCATCATTGCTGTTGAATAGCACTGACTTTAAGCAGCTTAAGACATATGGAAGAATCAAATGCTTAGTGCATGTACAAATAGGAAGCCCATGAATAAGAAAATAGAATTATGCAAGTTTCATTAATTCAAGGAATAGTCACTAGACAAACAGTGAGTTTAAAGAGGTTCATATTAATGCATAACATTTACTTTGTTAAAATGAGTGTCTAGAAAATATACTGTATATAACTATTAATATTTAATAATATGAGTATATTGAATGGTGTTACCTGTGGGCTGATGATAATAGAGGATGCTTAATTAAACCATTTCTCAGTCATGCAGGAATGATAAATGGAGACATTTTAAGTAACTGTTATGTAAATCTCAGGAAAAATATATCTATCTAAGAAAATAAAAATGGAGTATAAGAATACAGAAAGAATGAGGTTTTCAAAGCTGCACCATCTCTTCATAAAAAGTACTCTTAATTCTAAAAATTCCAAAAAGTTTAAATATAAGAGTTCTGGCTATTCTAAATAAGATTAATAGGGAAAGCAAGGGCCTTTCTACCACCTCATGACAATTACCACTTGCAATGTTGTCCAGAAATGCAACACATGCATTAATTGTCTCTTGACTCGCACAGACTTCTTTCCGTGCGCTTTGCTTGGACTCAGCCTGCTTGGCCTATTTGCCTTGACCTTGATGGACCAGAATTAACATTTTAGCTGATGCCTACTTTTGCAGTCAGTGAGAATTGATGATAGCAGCATCAATTCCAGCTTCAGTTCCAAAGTCAGTCTTGAAACAAGAAGCCTGGAAGGATACATCATTGTGCATTATGGAAACTCATCTATAGCAAAGAGCATAAATCCGTGATTTCTGCCCCATTTGAAAATGGGAGCTTCTGGAGGAAAGAGGTAGGTCCAGGAGCTTCTGAAGGTAAATTGTTTTGCTTCTCATTTTAGGCTATTTAGCAACTATATGGGAATGCCTCAGCAAGAAGTACTGTGGAAATAGGGATATTAAAGAGAACTAAAAAAAATAAGTATGATGTTACATATGTGTGTGTATAAATATATCCATATGCAATCAAAGCTACTTTCTAGCCGAATGGTTCAAAATATCTGCAGATCAAAGGACAACTCTGTTTTGTGTGTGGCATCCCATAGTCAGGGAGGAGCAGGAGTGTTTCATATCAGGTGGAAAACTGGTTCCTACCATCAGGAACCTTTATTAATGTAATGCTTCTTCCTTGCCACAGTTTCTCTTCTTTGTCATAAGAACAAAGGAAGTCTTTGATCCTATAGTAATTTAGTAGAACAAATAAAATACCAAGGGCTTGTTTTTTTCTTATGTAAATAATGGATGGGACAAGAATGCTGCCTGTTTCATTTGTATTTAAAAGTGTGATTGTCTTGGAGATGTGCTGGTAGAAAGCCTGTGGAGCTGATCATAAGATTAGCATTTACACCAGCTGCTGGTGCTACTGAGTGAGAGAAAACCAGTTCTAATCCAACATATTTTTTCAGCACTTAAAGTACCTGTATAGTTCAAACAGGCTCTCCATAAGTCTGTTCCAGCTCCATTTTCACTGAAATTTAAGAAACCTTTGAATAACAGTTTTCAAAATACATATATTTGTAGAACTGGCTGATGAATCCCTTCCTGAAATGATATAGACTAGTTTATCACTTCATTTTAAACTAGAACAAAAGTTCATAAAGGCTAAATATGTTTTAGAAAGGTATGTCTAGAAATAATTTAATTTGAAACAACAAATTTTCTTCCTTTCTGGCTGTTCAGTTGGAAAACTTGTACTGAAAATCAGGGAATTAAGGGTCAAAAGTAATTTATATTGCCTCAAGTGAAACTTTAAAATGCATTTCCACTATAATTTGTTCTTTGAATGAATTCTTTTAAGTAGAAAAAAATACTTAAATAATCTCGTATAAAAGTTTTTAAAATTAGTACACCCTTTCAATGTATGTATCTTGCTCTCATGCTTTAGGGAATAGAAGAGTCTGATTTTTTGTACTATGTAATAACTCCAAATTAATTAATTGCTGAAGATTCAAGGGGACAGTGTGAGAGACTGAATACTCATCTGAGAAAGGAAAAAATGTCAGATACCTTGGTAGAGAGACAGAAGAGCCAAAGATGAACTCATCAGAATAGGACTGGATTGAGAAATATTGCTATGATACTTAAAATTTCAAAATTAATATTAGGGGGAAAAAATCCAGTATTGATTTCAACATTTGTGCCAATACTGGAAAAATAAAGGTAATGTCAATAGAACTGGGATATTGAATTATAAACAAATTTTCACTTGTCACAATGTTAAGTAATCCTGGTGACCTCTTTTCTCTGCAAGGATATACCTACAAGTTCCAGAAGCCAATCCAGGCAAAGTTCATGAACACAGTTTCCTAATGCCTGTTATCATCTGCTTCCCTTGGGAATAAAGGTGACCGTATATGACCACATTTCAAACCTAGTAAGCTTAAATTGAATCTCTTAATGATTATTTCAATATTACCACAGATTTCTGTTATGCTTGGAACTTATATGGATTCCTCTGATTATCTGCTAATTGGAGTCTGCAGATCTGTCATGTAG
This sequence comes from Sclerurus mexicanus, assembly GCA_013396755.1. Lineage (NCBI taxonomy): Eukaryota > Metazoa > Chordata > Aves > Passeriformes > Furnariidae > Sclerurus > Sclerurus mexicanus. The sequence continues at coordinate 57,434 of VWZF01001883.1, read as the reverse complement.
CCTTAGTTTGTTGTTTTCCATCACCAGAAAAAAAAAATAATAAAAGAATAAATATATCCTCAAGGTTGGAAGAGACCTTTAGGGTCATCCAGTCCAATTGTCAATGCAGCACTACCACTGCAACCCCTAAATCGTATCACCCAGTGCCAGATCCCGTCACCTTTAGAACACCTCTGGGAATGGTGACTCCAATGCCTCCCTGGGCAACCTATTCCAATGTCCGACCAGCCTACCAGTAAGAATTTTTTTTTTCTACTATCTAGTCTGAATCTCCCCTGTCTAAGCTGTGCATAGTTCCCAGAAGTTGTACTTCCCTTATACTTGATGGCCTTCTCACTGAGAATAAGTCCATGAGCAAGGAATCTGGTGAAATCTAAGTTCCTGTGGATTTTTACCTAATGACCAAACCCTATGGTATTTAGTGTGAAAATTCATTTGGTAGCTCAACTCCTTTGACAGAGAAGCCAGAAAAATTTGCATTTCACAAATCTGTAGAAATTGAGATCTTTTGAAAACTAAGGCTTATCTCCAAATAGACTTAAGTGTAACAGTGATTTCAGAACTGTTAGAGAAGTGGGGGACAGATGAAGTTACATCTGAGGAGTGTATCTGAATGTTTTATATCTTGGCCTAATGTTTAATTTCATGTATGTGCAAAAGTCTTGCTGATTTTAAAACCTGGAAAATAGCCATGGGATTTAGCTTCCTTATCTCCTAATTTAAATTTAGTGCAGAAGATGAAAAATGGCATTTCAGTGCAAATACTCAGCAAAACATGGGAAAGTAAGTTTAATTTAATAAGCAAATTATTTTCCTATTAATTAAATGTGTATTGATTGTTGCAAGAGCAATTATTGAGTTTAGCAAGTATGAAAGAGATTAATCTAGTTGCAATATAATTAGTTTAGAATTGCATGGGCAATACAAATACATAATTAGGAAAAACTGCATTTGCAGGCAGTTAAGGATTTATTGATAAAAAATGTTCTGTTTGTATGAGTACATATTGTAGAATTTACATAAGAATTCAGGTAAGTAACAGTTTTAAAAAAATGCTAGTTTACCATCTCTCCAGGAAAGAATATACAGAAGAATACACAATTAGACAGGTACCGGTCATGCTTATCACCTATGTCTGTATTGAAACTATTTATTTTAAATAAATAAAACCCAGTTTCCTTATCACCAAAGGACAGAAAACCTGCAGTAAAAACCCCCAAAAACAAAACAAAACAACCAAAAAAAAACCCCACCAAAAACAAACCCACAAAAAGCCACTACACCAACAAAAAAAGCTCAAGACAACAAAACTTCCATACTTCCAGTAAATGTATAAAAGAGAAAATAATTAAAGCAGCCATTAAAATAAGGTGTTTCTTTTTGCAGAGTAGGGCAAAGAAAAGCACAGGACAGTTGGGCTCTGTTCTGCCAGAGGATCTCTATAGGTGAGAAGCCTGAATAAAGCAACACAGTGATTGTATTTGTGGAACAAGAAGGCCCCTTCTCCCTCCACACGTACAGAGAGTGTTTATGAAAAACCTTACATTGTATTTCCTAAATGTTATTAAATTGAAATGTTTCCCCTAACAGGGCTGAATGATTTTTATACAGGGATTTTGAAGTAGATAGAGCATAAATTTTAGCAAGGTTTGGCACTACTTTATAGCTCTATAGTCCAAATGAGGTTTGTGGGTCATTTTGAAGCCCTTGCCGAAGAAACAGGAAAGCAATGTGTTTAACTTTATTGTCATTAATGGAAAGCAACTGTTGACATGTGTCTCATAAAATGCTTAGCATAATTTTGAGAAGCATTATGTTTAGAGCAAAATAAAAACAATCAATCAAGGAGAAAGGATGAATTAATCTTGTTGCTGCAAGATCATGCAGAAGGGACTTAAAAATGACAGGTAGTTAAGCAATTAAAATTTTTCGGGTGTACTCAGAAAAGAGCACATTTTATTTTATTGATAGAATTAAGTTAGCTGGCTGGCAATTGGATGCAGTAGAAACAGAAATGGAGAAGAAAAAATAAAGAAGAAAAGAATTCTTAGAAAATTTGAGCTCATTAATGAAAGAAAAGACACATGAAAGAAGACACTTTTCTCAGGCACATAGTATGGAGAAATAGGGTATTTGTAAAGACAGAATAGATAATTGAAAAATAAATTGTTTTGTCTGAATTGTGAGGAAACTTTCTTCAAGATTTCATTTTCATTAGTATTTTCAAGCCAGTATCAGTCCATAAAGCTTTCCCAAACATGTCACAGAAATTTCTTAGCCCTATTAGTAGCTGTGTTTCAGAACATACAACAGTAAAATGACTTGTCAAAGATCAGAGTGGATCAATAGTGTCAGTGGGGATCAAATGCCCCAAACTTGTTTCAGTTCTTTGCTTTTGTTACTAAGCTGTTTCCCATCAATTCTTTTGGATAAGACAATTCAAAGCCAGTCAAATAACTGTGCACATGTCATCCTTGCTTATCCTTTGTACTCTCTTCAAACACATTTATTTTGCTAAATGCAATGAAACTCCATCTGTCTCAATTTGTTTGAGTTCTCTCTCCTTCACACTCTTCCCAACTAAGTATTCTAGGTCATAGGCTCACTGCAGATTACTGGCTTCTTGCCCATGTCTTTCTCTCCATTCACAGTTCCAGTGCTGTGAGAGCAGTGGGCAATTAGTAGCCTTCTGCAGCAGCTCTTCCATCCACTGAAGACACAGACTGTGCATTACTGGCTTTTAGAGTGAGAAACTCAGTAGTATCCCCTGACCTATCACTTGTGTGTCAGTAAAAGAAGCTAAGCAGCTGTTTCTCAGAGGACAGCAAATGTATCAACAAAACACTTTGTTGATATAGCCCTTGTAAACTGACGTGGCAAATAAAGGCTATTTTGGGTTTTCAAATATATAATAACTCGTGTGTAGAGATTTGTAAAAAGCAAAGTTTCTTCCGCACAGCTTCAATCTTTTCAATGTGTAGGACCTGGGAAAAGTTGATGCTCTTTTAGGTCAAGATGTGATTTACAGTGTTTTCACTTAGGGCAGCCTTTGTGAAGGAAGGTAGGATCCCTCTGCTCTGGGACTGTGTGTCCTGACACAGTTGCTGCTCTGTCTCCCTGTTTCCTTTCAATTTCCCCCCTGCCCACCCCATTTCTCCTTTCTACTTGTTCTTTTTTTGTTTTTTTATTAAGTTAAGCTAACTTTTAAAACTACTCAAAACTTGCATGCTTCTCCAGGTATGAGCAGACAGTGGTGGGCTTGCCAACAAATGTTTTACATGTGGGTTCTTGCAATTGTGTACTACAGAAGTTACACCAGGAGGAGGAGCAGAAAGTACTACCTTTCATATAGCTGTATTCTTATATTTCTACTCATTACTGGGATATTCCTACTATAAATTAGAACTCAGTGAAATTATCTTCCTCTTTTATTTGATTGCATTTCCTTTTAGACATTGCTGGTCAAAGTAACACCTACACGAGAAAAAAGCAGTATTCAAGGGGTGAGAAACTGACACAAACTGTTCCACATTCAAAATGTATGTATTCAAAGGAGAATGGATGAGTAAGAGGGAATGGCTAGGCAAATTATTACATCCTAAACATACTGCAAAATATTAACCCAGCTAATCACTAACTATTAAGAATCAAATACCGTGTGTTCATATTATTTTTTCAATGAAAAACAAGAAAAGGGTCTTGTGAGCATCTGTTTTTAGGACAAATGTTTCAAGTGAGAGAATATTTGATGTTTTGAGCATATGTATGATGTTTTAAAGAAATACCCTCTCAAGCTTGATTGATACTGTGTGATATGGTAAAGTAATAAAAATGTATTTTGAACATATGTCCATCTGCAAAAATCCAGATCCAATGTTTGTATCATTTTAAAACAAAATCTCTTAAACCTGTTAACATAGGAACAGTTTATTTGATTCATGTGTAGGTTTGCAAGCAAAAAGAATTCCAAAATTAGAGACAGAAATATATGCATTTCACAGTGGGAGTATCTTGTAAGGAGGTGAGAAGCTGTTCTTTAATCATGTAGCTACAACTTTTAGCTACAAAGAAATGTATTTCCATCTCTAGTTTCCTGTAGGCACAGTAGAATGCTGTAAACCAAGGTCATTATATCCTACAGTACAGATTATAGATTACAGGAATCCAGCATCTTTCATCTGGGAGTTATTATAAAGCAGCTATTGACAAGTGCAGAACCTCAATCTTTTTGAAAATCTGATTTGTTACTCCTCAGAGCTTGTGGTGCTAATTCAGACTAATTATTGACAAACAGTCATGTATATTTTTTTAAGAATATGAAATTCAAACTGTAAAGTCTGAAACAGAATTTTTACAAAGCAGTTGGACAATAGAAAATTTTATTTTACTGCTATTTTTTTTACATTGCAGTAGAAGGTCATATTGTATGTAATTCACAGCTGCTGTTATTTAACCCCAGCCAGCAGCTGAGCCTTGCACAGCCACTTGCTCTCGCCCTGTAGTGGGATGGAGGAGAGAATCAGAAGACAAAAAGTGAGAAAACCCATGGGCTGAGATAAAGACAAGTTAACAGGTAAAGCAAAAGCTGCACATGCGGGCAAAACAAAAGAAAGAGTTCATTCACCACTTCTCATGGGCAGGCAGCTGTTCAGCCATCCCTAGAAAAGCAGAGCTTTATCACATGTACCAGTGAGTTGGAAAGACAAAATGTCATCACTCTGAACATTCCAGTCTTCCTCATTCTTCTCTAGTTTTATCTGCTGAGCATGACACCATACGGAATGGGATATCCCTTGGGTCAGCTGGGATCAGCTGTCTCAGCTGTGTGCCCTCCCAACTCCTTGTGCCACGTCAGCCTGCTTTGGGGTGGAGTGAGGCAGAAAAGTCCTTGACTCTGGGTAAGCCCTGCTCAGCAATGATGAAAACACCTCTGCATTATCAACACTCTTTGGATCACAAATGCAAAACACAGACACATGCCAGCTACTATGAAGAAAATTAACTCTATACCAAGCCAAAACCAGCACAACAGCATAAATGCTTTTTGATATATCCCAGCCTTTCAATATTTCCTTGAGTAAAGCTTATTAAGACTAGGAAAGTTCTCTAGAGAAACAGAACCTATTCATCCTGAAGACTTTCTCTGTTTGGGAGAACAACTGAATACACAGAAGTTTCAGGAACACACAGAAGGTAGAATAAAGCTCAAAACATATGTCATGTACATGAGCAGTACATAGCAGAGCTATTCTAATTTGATTGGCCCCATACCCTGGGACTTACAATAAGTATATCACTGAGAAGGAAGACTGAACAGGCATGTGTCTGGCAACGATTTTGGATCTTCCAATTTAGAAACAATCAGTGTTGTCTATCATTTTCTCTGATAGCAGGGGAAGTATTTGTAGGATTCAATCCACGTCTCAAAAATTGAACATTAACTTTGTTTGATCTCTTGATCTTATTTTCTCCCCTACTGCAGTTTTTGTGGTTCTGTTGTTGAATGTGGTATCACAAGGCTACAGATATGTAATTAAAGTGTGTTCTGATTCACAGGGACAGAGTTAAATTCTGTTTTTTGACCATCATAAGTCAGCGTGCTGCTCTGACGCTGGAATTTTTCGGGTCTGTAGGCAGAAAGACTGATGAACTGAAAAATAAAATAAAATGTACAAATCCTTCAAAGTGTGAAGGGGAGACAGAACATGCTCATTTTTGTAAATATGTTTAGCTAGAGAGGGTCTTACAGTATTTAATTTTGATGCTGAAGATTCTGGATGCATTTGTTTGAGGTTGTTTTGTTTGTGTTTTTTTAGCAATGTGTTCAACTGTACGGAATAAATTTGTGTTGTATCTTTCTCAGGAAACAGTTTAGATATGAAACAGAAAACATCAACGTTGCATGTGTAGCTGTCACTGAGTATTTGTGCTGCTTGTCTAAAGGGTAAAAAATAGTGAATTTATGCTGAAAAAATCTAGAAAGATGCCATAGTAAGCAATACAAAATACGTTACTTAAGAAAATCCATTAAGCAGAATAAAGCAGACAGAAGGAATATTTTATTTGTAAATTAACTGAAGGTGAATGTATCTGCAGTACAAAAGGTAATATTAGTACTTTAGAAAATAAATGTGTAAAAGATACACTATTAATGAAATATGTAGGATATGGAGTGTATTTCCATGTACTATACTCTGCCTAACAACATCCTATACGTACTGTCAAGGCATTATCTGTCACTGTATTTTAGCATTTAATTTTAACTATTAGAATGGAGGAGTAGTTTTAACATATTCTTCAAAATTATCTGATGAAAATACAGCATCTACGTAACCTTTTGTCTAACAAATAAGGTGTGTTGATTTTTATAGTTATTGCCCTCATTCCTACAAAGAAGAAAAAAAAATGTGGGTTGTTTTTTTTTAATTCTACTCTAGATGCTATATTAGAAATATACTACTATAGCACATGTCATTTTGGGTGAAACTGTTAATTTTTCTCAAATTACTTTCTACACTCTGAATGAGAGCTGTAATCTCTTTAGCTAACTTTAGTTGCCACCAGAAGAGCAACACACATCATGGTGTAGTACACTTTGCCTGGGAGCCCCTTAGGTTAGTGATCCTTTGAATGCTGCACATCTAGTTCATCACAAACACTGAGTTGATTTTTTTAATATTCAGCTATGTTTTTTTTAACAGAACTATCTGCTGCCTTCATCTTTGATTTTGATGTGCAACACTAACAAGGAGAGTATTTGTGATAGCAATTGCCAAACAAGGAGTTTTGAAAATAGATGCTGACTGGATAGCCAATGCAGCTAACAGATGGTCTTGTAACTCGTTCTTTGTATCATTAAAAAAGAAAAATAAATTCACTTGAGCTTTTTTCTCTCAGCAGACAAGCTCTGTGACAAACAATAGAATCCTTCTCGTTCTTTAGTCAATTGAAAAAATACATTGTGTGCCTCTGGAAGACAAGGAGAAAGACAAATTTCCTAGGAAGAGGAGCCTGCAGGTGATATTTGCTCTCTTAGTCTAACTCAGTGTTCCTGACAAGAAATGTTGAAAACCAATAGCCAGCAGTACACCTATGCTATTGAAATGCTGTGTTAATGCTTTTTCTTTATCTGTTCTTTTTAAAGCACTGATTATTCCTAATCACAGCCTGCACACAATTAATCATTGTCAGGTGACAGATGGCAGAAGAGTTTGAAAAATATTCTCTTTATAAACATTTTCTTTGGGTACACTCACATTTTCTATACTTTATTGCTTTTTTAGCCATCAAAAAGAGAATTAATATAAACCCAGGATCTTTTGTTTTTAAAACCTCAATCTGACTTGCTATTCATAGCCTGTGGCATGAACAGCTACTGATGTTGTAACAAACAAGATGGTAACTTTTCTGAATCAGCAAAAAGAGAACATATGAAAATACCTGGAACCCGGTTTTCTCATACTGTACCCCATGAAGTGATCCCTAAGTAATAGCCTTCTGCAAGTTTCTGATGTGTTGTGCTTTGTGAATACTTTATCTTCACTTTGCATGAATGCCAGCAAGATTTTCAATGACAAATCAGGTTTGTCATCTGTTTTGCTGTTTTGTGAAGTCTTTGCTAAATAAGGTTGTTCAGTTATTTAAGTGAGCTCAGTCCTGAGGTCATGTTTGCCAAGTCTCAGTTTCTCAGTTATGTAGTTAATTATTTAACTATGGCTTAAGGAATGCAAAATTTAGGCTTTTGCTTTCATATGCTTCTATTTTTAATAGAAGAAATAGGACTTTTCAGAACTTTCTGAGTCTGAAAATGTCATCTAGTCTTTAATGAACAAGACTTTTAATAAACTTCAAACTCATCCTAAGGAGCCGGGTGATAAAACCATTCATTTGTTACTGGGTTATTAAAGATATAATTTGCTAAGATGAAAGGGCTCTTAAAAGGCACTATTTTAACAAGTCCACTCAATTTCTTTTAAGGCTTGGTTAGTGAGCTTCATCCATGTATCAGCATAAATTCACCAAGTCAAGTGAAACGCACGGCAAGATGTCAGTATTGATTGGCAGACTTGGCCTGTGAAGCTATTATGGGCATGCAGTGAATTTCCCTTTCAGAGAGTGATTGACATCTTTGTGGCCATAAGCAGCTTGATGAGGGCTAATGTGAGGAGGGATGAGGTTACAGCTTATGTCCTTGATTATATAGGTATATATCTATTGATTTCCAAATGGAACAACAATGTCAGGGTGTTGTATGTGTGCTCTGTGAAGCAAATAAGGTACCATGTTCTCTAGGGGGAGATGCCTATCTCTTCCTCATTTTGTCATTTATTTTCTACATGTTTCTTGTTTGGTTCTGGGAGCAAATTTTGATAGTGAAATACTTAGGGATGTAAATTCAAGAAACAAAATTTCAGCTTCTTGTGATAGCAGCTTCAGAAGATACTGGAGATGTCCTTAGAACATAATACTCATAGCAGAGACAAAATATGCATAATTTTCTATGAAAAGATGCAGATGTTACAAAAAAATGAAAGCTGCATCTCAGTGTCAATGAGATTTGTTTTGTTTTCCTAAGAAAAGAAAAAATACATTATTTTACTTCTGAAATTTTAAAATTATTGATTTTTTAATGTGTTAGATTGCCTCTTGTTCTGGAAGGATTTTGTATTTGTTAGTCAGATGCAAAAACATTAAATTGAGGAAAAACATTAATTTAAAAACATTTTTAGAAATTATTATTATGAAATAAATTATTGTTTTCCTCACATTACAGACTGAAATAATTCTGTGAAAAGCCTTAACTTCTCAGTAAACCAAAAGCAAAACTGGGCTTCTTTCCTTCCCCCACCAGTTTTCTTTATAGTAATATATATACAAGAACCTGTAATATTACCATTGTAAAAAAAGAAAAAAAAAGTTGGTATTGCTAATTTGGAATCACTTGCATCATTATGCAGATATGCTACATATGCTCAGATAATAGCCTTTACCAAGGTCCTTTAAAGTTTAGCTGATTTCTAAAAAATAATTCACTTTCTCAGCATCAGAGATCAGTATAGATGTCAGGTTTTTTTTCCCCATCACTACCCATATCTTTATCCTGTTTTCCACGTTTGTCTGCCACAGGAATATCTTTGTCATACTGGCTGCATTCTTCTATTTCATCATCAATTTCAGTAACTGTTTTAAGGAAGTAAAACTTCTACTCTGTAGTGGTTAAAAGTCCACAAAACCAATAGATTCAGCTCCCCAGTCTTTGAAGTTCATTCATTTCTCCTTCAAGTTAAAATTATGTCTTGGGGAGTGGGGAGGTCTAAATACCAAAACAAAACAGCACCTATATATAAAGAGAATGAAAATCCTTAATTACTAATCAGGGAGAAGCTATTTTTGAAGGAAATATCAATGAAGAATAAATACTGTGCAACAATAAATGCACTCAAAAATAACATTGTGTAAGTGATTTAATGAGAAAAGAAAAAACATCACTAGGTGATTGATCAAGATTAATGATTTTTTTTTTTTTAAATAAGAGTAATATAAACATTTATACAAAACATTTTTTCTGTTAGTGCCGGTTCGAACTGAATGCAGTACCTTATATTTTGTACAAAATATATCCGATTAAGCTTTGTTCCTTGCTAGAAAATAAAAACCATCTTTACTCTTCTCACAACCTCTGCCAAATAATAATTCTGTGACAGAAGTTTGTATTTCATAGTCTTGGCCTCATTTCAGTTGATTGACCCTAAAGAACTTTGCTCAGAGTGTCTAATTTACCTAAGAACTTTCTACCATAGGTTTTGTGAAAAACTGTAAGATCTGTACTCAGCTGACTCATTTTTCTTGAATGTCAGAATATAGCAACTTTTAGAAAAGCAGGGATATTAAGTTTTTTGAAAAATAAAAATTTGCTAATGATACAGACCTTTTATTCTTACAGAAAAGCACTTAAAACTATTAGGACATATATTGACATGTAATGTGAGAAAATTATGAGGAACAAGAACATACCCAAGAAGCAGCTCGCTATTTGCTGAAAGTTGGCCATGGGACAAATAAGACTTTTCAGAGCATCTTATACTGTTCTAGATACACCTTAGTTATCTAAATGTCATTTTAGTACCAAACTAACCTCTTTCCCTCATTGTTACTTAGCTCAGTTTTGACTTGTGCTATTAGAAAGGCAACCAGTCCTACCTTAACTGAGTTTGGAGGAGTTACTTCGATTAGATTTTCACACTACCCATTAAATCCTCCCTGCCATTTTCAGCTCTATCATCCCACACTGTGGATATCATTCCAGTGGAGTAAAGAAGGGAGTGTTAGATGGTTGAGATGGTTACCGTCATATCTCATAGAACAATTTTTTTTTTGCACAGTAAGAGCTGCAGAGTAGTCTGGGAGATCCTGCAGTTGCTTATTACTCGTAAAGAAATAATATGACACAATTTTTTTTTAGCTTTAATTATTGTTTCTGTTGGCAGTTTGGGAAACTGAAATTGGTTCTTTCTATTTTGGTTTCTACCCACATATAGAAAGTTCTGCCTCTGTCTTCCTGGTGCATTGGTGGTTTTGAAAAGGGAAACTATTATAATCTTATTGCCACCATTTTCTGCTAGTTTTGCAAAATGAGGTTCACAGACTCTATTATATGTTGAACTTCTTGAGGTACTCCCATAGCATCTAGTTTAATTCAGCAGGTAAGTGTTTCATGTGAACCTTTGCAAAGGTTAAGATTCTGATTTCAGAGTACATGTTACGGTACATGGAATTTACCCTCCAAGTCATTGCTGTTCTCGTGTGTGAAGGTTTAGACTTGTGTTCAGAAGTCAAAATATGCTTTTAAAATATGTTATTTTTCTCTAACCCCACCCCACAAAAAATGCCCTTTCTAACATTTATGGCAATAAACAAAATAGTGCTAGAAAACTGTACTTTTATTTTCTTACAGACAAAAGAAAATCATGACTATCTGCATGGAAACAAAAATAATAGTATTATTATTGTTGCTCTTCATTGCTTAGCATCTGTCCACATCTTATTGTTTCTCTCTCTTTCATCTTAATCCATTCATCTCATTCTCTGGTTACATTCTTTCTTATTAAGAAGATGAGATATTGCAATGAGAGATTACTCATTGCTATGTTGTCCATATCAGCATAGTGACCAACATCATGCCTGGCTGAATGCTAAATTACTTACCAGACTGAATGTATATTTGGTTTCCACCTTTCAAGCTTTGTATCAACCATGGCAAAAGTCCCAGAGATGACAGCTTCATTCACTGTGTAGCCCTAATTCATCCCTCGAGCACTGTCCATCCTGCACAAAATGCAATTAAGTAATTAAAAACTGCATCAAAATGCATACAGGCAGAGGGTACTGGGATTTAAAAATGCACACTCAGTGTTAATTCTAGCATTTCTTAATTTTTCAGTACTTGACTTTGCAGATTAATGATCTTTTAATGGAGTTTTTGCATATAACTTGCTATGTTTGTTAAAAAGTAAATTGAAAGAAACTCAGAATGGCTGTCTTGGGAATAGGAGAGAGGCCCATAGAGCTGCCCTTTAGAGGGGTCAAGTCAACAGTTCAGACCTATTTCTATTCAGCTAACGAGATTTATGAGCAGTAGAAGTTGCAAATTATTACCCTTCATGAAAATCAGTTATAAGAGGAAGATATGGCATGTATTTTTCTCAAGATTTCGTTATATTGTTTGATAAAAATATACTATCTAAGAACTGTAGCATATATTCCAGATTTTCCATATATTCAGTCATCTCTTGTTTTTGTGCCAGCTCTGGGTAGTTGAAACACTGTGTGTCTTCTCTGTGTCTTATACTCCTGAGTTCCTGTTCTGCTCCCTATCATGTAAGATTATTAAGTTTAATAGCATTAATTGTAAGGTTATTAATTTTAATATGACTTTCCCCTGACCTCTCATATTTTAATCTGACCATGACTATGTATGCCAGGTGTGCATAGTCTGTCTTTGTCTTCTCTATCTTTGAAGACCCTGACAGGGGCTAAGACCAGACTCAAAATTAGTGGTATATGTGACAGTATACAAATACATAGAAGGAGGCAAGAAGGTACTTCCTGATTTATTCACAAAATAAAAAATAATCTTGGCTTTATTTACAAGAGTATTAAAGTGGAATGTTATGAGCATCTGTCAGTATGGAATCTGCAATAAATACTGTTAAAGGACTGTGGTGGGACTGCTAAGACTTCCAAGAAGTTCATAATCCAAGAAAAACACAACTACGTGCACTGTAGTGGCACTGTTGGGAGCATCAGTGTGACAAGTGACAGAGATTTGGGCATAAGGTGGAATATTATTTTATCGTTTCCAAAAAAATTCTATAATTCTCGTATTCATCATTGATGCCTTAAAGAGTGAGGAAAAAAAAACTCCAGGCAACTTTTAGTAGGAGATAAGTGAGCAGGAGCTTTAATGAGCCTCCAGGCTCCAGGAATACATTTACACAGGATACTCCCCTTTGACCCAGGTTTCAAGACTTTATAATAATGTCTATCCAATCCCATTCTGTTATTTCCCCCAGTCCTGCCCTGTTCTGCCCCTGAACACCCCATCAGGAATTGGGTCTGGGGGCTCAGGAACCTTCTTTCATCGTTGTCATCTTCTTCACAGCACGTTGGGTCCTTGGAGGCCTTCCAAAGCTTCAGATTTGAAGGTCCTTCTGTCTATGTCTTTATCTTGTGGTGCAGGCTTCGTGGTGCTTTTCTGCAATTCTACCTTGAAAAAGAGACTAAACAGCTACTGGAATTTTAAGGGATTGATATAGGATGGGGTTGGTATGTGTAAACATTAAGCTACTGAAGTTATTTGAGTAGTACATTAGATCTACAATAACTTCTAAAATCTATAAAATTAAAAAATCAAAAATCAAACCTTTAGGCATCATTATAACGCTCGCTAAACTGACATCTGTTAAAAAGAGAAAAAGTTTGCATTTTAATTGTTTTTCCACTTTATAATTCTGCCTTTGAAGCACGTTATCTGACCTGGCTGTCCAATAAAATTACAGTTTAAATGAAAACCGTGGTAATTTTCATGGATCCCTGCAGGCTTTAGGTTAGAACTGAATGTGCTCATTGCAAGGTGCAGTTGCTGTGTAGTCCATCAACACAGTGATATTGGAAACTGGTTTTATTTAAGCTCGTTTTTAAACAAATAGTTACACTTGATTTAGAATCTATTGAATCAATGCTTGTAATCAATATTAGAATTTTCTCTGAAAATAGTCTGTAACTTACTGAGGAGCATAACAAATGTATGCATGAGTAGGCAATAGCCTGAAACTCCTAAAGCAAGAGGCATGGCTTGACAGGATAACATTAAAAGAAAATTGAATCTAATTGCACTAATTATGATGTCAACAAAATATTTTTAGAACTAGCCTTTCACTGAAATAGTATAAAATGTTGGAGGGAGAAAAATAACCTTTTTTAATTATTGTTTTTCTGACCTAGGTCTTGCTTTGTAGATTTTGAAATATGTAATAGCCCTCAGAGGGGACAGTGCTGTTCTTGAAACGTGTGAGTCTAAGGCCTGTAGAGATGTTGAAAGGAATGACAGACAGATGCCTCTTTGTACATTTGAGTATAATGCTACTTAAAAGAAAATGTGATGTTTAAATGGTCCCTGGTTGTCTTTTTGACATATTCAGGTAGTAGTCAGCTCTGGAAGGAAATTTAGCTGTCTGTTCTGTCAGATGGAAGACTGGGAATTATACTGAAGTTAACAGAAGCCACAGATGAAATTTGCTTCCACAATTACATGATAAGTTCTATTCAAAAGAAAATATTATATTCCATTTTTAATTTTAAGTGTGAAGATTCCATTCTGCTCCCGTCCTGCCAGACTCTGCTGTTAGCCTCCCAGCTGGAGTCTGCTATCAATGGGAAACATTGACACTGACCCCAGAAGTGGGCAAAAAGCTTGGGACACTGAAGACATGAAATTAAATATAATTCAGAAAGGATATTTACAATGTAATGAGTCCTGGAGGTCAAACTTGGGGTTAAACTTTAGCTTTTTAATATGTGTATGTTCTAGTGATGAAGTGTGCATAATAGTGAGAATTATTCTGTACTGTTTCTAGACTTTCCCTAGTGAAGAACCAGGACACTTGACTCCTTGCACAAGACAGCACAAAATTACTATCCCTGCATATTGTAATGATGATGTGAAACTTCAAATGTATTTTAATAACAAAAGTATTGTCTACATTTCATCTATGTATGTTGTGTATTAGTTGTGGTTTAAATGCTGTTGAGCTGTTAACATGAAGACTCCCTTAATCTTCATTGCTTTTATGAACATACATAAATAACTTGCCCTATTTAACTTTTTACGTTCCAGGATATTAGCATTTAAGAAATTTATATCTTAGGCTGAGTCCTGATATGCTAACTGTGAACAGAATATATAGAAGGGGTTGTTTGGTGTCTGTTTTAAAACAAAGAGGAGTGAATGGGTCATCTATCTCAGAAAGTCCCTAAGCTGTGATCTGGATAGTTCCACATGGTGAAGTATCACTAAAACCTGCTCTGTTCTTGTGTTCTTACTCTAAGCACCTGATTATTTGTTTCTCAAGGTCACAGTAGTTATGCACATAGAACAATATGTGTTTGATGTAGTTAAAAGACTAAAAATTTAATTATAAAGTTAAGTGTTTCTATCTTTGATCTTTTAAAGAAATGTTTCTTTGCAATTTTTTACATCATTATTTATTGATGACAAGAGTTAATATTCCTAACAGAATTGTAGATGGTATTTTTCTCTCTCAAATATGCTAAAATCACCAATGTAGTTTAGCTCAAGTCTTATAGAGAATTCTTCACTTCAGAAATTATATTTTACACAGTGACCACAATGACAGCATTGTCTGCAAGGGCAGAGAGAAAACACTCCTCTAGTGAGTAAAACACTGAGTTATAAGAACAGTTGAGGGCAGGGATGGAAGAAATACCATTACTAAACTCACAAAGACATTTGGTGTGACTTACCATTCAGTAGAATTGTGTCAGTCACGATTCACATCCCTGTTCTCCAATAATTTGTGATTGGTTCACCCCAGCCAATCTACCATCTTCTACATTTGACTCAAATTTTTTGTTTGCTTTGGGGTTTTTTGGTGTTTTTTTTTTGTTTGATTTGTTGGGTTTTTTAATAGAAGAAGCATGAGGCATGGGAACAAATCACTTTCAAAGTGATTTCTCTTAGTCAAGATTGTCAGCTGATAATTTTTTTTAATGCAAAGGAATTAAGCTGACTGTAAGGTGGCATTTTTCTACAGTAATTATAAGGCAGGTTAAATAGTGTCTATTTTAGAATGGGTGCAGTCTTTAGCTTGTTGGCAAGCAGAGCGGTTCCATTTCTGCCTGTGAATGAAAGAAACTAGTGTTTGCCAATTAAATCAAGCAGCTGTTTCACAGACAGTATTGCTAATAGCTACCAACTAAACTCCAAGCTGTTACTCTGGATTGTTTAATGAACTGCTTTTAATACATAGTAAATGCTAACCTCTGTATCTCAATTTACTGAGCAAGAAGGGAGGGATATTTAAAGGCACATCCCCCTTCAAACTTCTATATCCTCATAGGAACCACCTGTGCTAATGAAGCACAGAGATTTGAGACTTACACTATTTATAAGGATCCTGAGGAGAGTAGCGCTAGCTAAATTGTTTTTGTCAGTGTATGAAAAAAATTGCTATGTTCTAATGCTATACAGTGACTGTAATTTTCTCTCTTAAGAGGATATTGTAGGCATGTTATGTAAACTTGCAGCTTGTGTTTTGCAATGTTAACTGCACAAGACTGATGATAAAATAAAAATGCATCTCATCTGGACATACCAATGTATGTAGCACTCTAGTGTGATAAATGAATAAAGGTATTGAAAACAGCATATAGATTTCAAAACAAGAATTCTTTCCTGAAAATATATATATATATTACCTTTTTCCATTCAAGGAATAACCTCTGGTATTTGTCTCCTTTGCTCAGAAGGCCTTCTCTATGTCAGTTTTTCTCTGATAATAAGCATAGGGAAATAAGGTATCAATGCTATCTCTCCTCTAGACACTAAAAGTAACTAGTTCAGAGCTTTGAAAACCAAAGTTTCCTATGTAAACAATAGTTTGAAATCTAACTCAATACTGCTTTTCCTAGTAAGTCTCTTGGCTTCTCAGCTGATGGCTCTTTAACATTACATAACATTATGTTTAAATGAGTCACCATCTTCCAGCTGTAAATGTTGGTGGTACTGTTTGTTCCTTGTATGTCTGAAGATATCTTTCTAGAAGTGGATGTAGGACTTTTGAACTGTCTTGGAATGGGGCTATTTTATTTTGTTAAGCTTCAATTGTCCAGAAAATTACAAAACTAGCTTAAGAAAACATGATAAAATTAATTTATACTTTGAATCATAAATTGAGAGGAACACTAAGATTGAGCTTCAGCTCAAAGAAGCAGCACACAGAAGAGGAAGGCAGGGAGAGCTTACCCACGAAGACCACAGAGACACTGGGCGTGGAAGGGCAGCATTAGGAAAGTTAGGAAAATTACACCTCAGATACAAGTTGGTTTGCTTTTTTCCCCTGATTCCTTAAGAGAAATTCTGAGTTGACAAAATGCGTACACAGGGGAGAATCTCTAGTTCACACCTAAATTCTAATGCCATGTTACAAAGATCTAAACATCTTTATTGATACTAACTACGTTCTACAAACACTTTCATAGCAACTTAAACTGCAGTTAGTCTTGCTTGCTATATTTCTATGACTAACGTTTGCCTTCACCATACAGAATCTAGGAGTAATTGGCATTTTTACTTTCTCAATTTTAAACTTTAAACAATCAGACAACAGTGAGAAAAATGTTTTCATTTTTTTCTTGTTCTTCCTTATGTCTTCTACATCACTTAAGTGCAACAGAGTTTGAAAAATATAAATATTTCTTAAAAGCCGCCTCATTTTCTATCCTTATTTTCAGAGTATATCTGTCTTTGAAAGGAAACAACAACAAAAAATACAAGAAAGGAAAAATTAATGAAATTTCTATAGACCTACTGCAATCACCATTCTCTGTGCTTTTCTGTTACTGTTTTATAAATAAAATTGACTAGAGAAAATACATTTATAAGCTGGTGGGGGGAGGTGGGGCAACAACCACAAACCAACATACAAAAAACAGAGATGCAAACTTCTGACTTTACAGATGGTTGTTTTTCTTAATTATATGAATAACAGTTTAGAAATACCTAATTGGTCATGCTTGACAAGTAATAGCAGTTTTTCCAAGATAAACAAATGTTCACATTTTTCATACTTAATCAGGGAGTTTATGTGCAAAAATGACCAAATGTATCATCTATTCTAAGCCTCCTATGTTATTTTGTAATAAACCACCATCTGTACTTTGATTTTACAGAATCTGTGTGTGATGACCATAGAATCTAATTATATGGCAGATGGGTTTGAGGAAGAAACTAGGGGGTTTTTTTTCTTGTTTTCTTTTTTTTTTTTTTTTTTTAAAATAACTGCAAAAGCTCAGAAATGTCCCCAAAGCAAGTTTATTTTGTTTTTATCCGGTAGGTAGTGCTCTGAATACCCAGTAAATGTCTTAATCTTGTTTTCCTCTGTCTTCCAAACTCATAGATGTTTTTTGATGAGTTTGTGATGTTCTATATTTGTTTCTGAGGTGTATGTTTGTGTATTGGTTGTTTATTTTCTGAGTTATTTAACTTTTAGTGAATAAATTTGTCCATTATGATTAAGATATTAATTTAGTCATAATCTGAGAGTTTGGCAGTTTACATTATTTTTTTCTTGTTACTAGTTTTATGAAATCTCATAACTCTGCAGGTTTTATTCTAGTGAGTAAATATGCCTGAAATAAATATTCTTTACTAACTTTCTTTGGTGAGAAGTTCATCTTTCACACCAATAGCATTTCTGGCTTTTATGAGTGATTAATAGAAGTTAGATATTTTGAAAATTAATTTAAATAGTTCAATAATTTTAAATATTTAATTATGTTATGAATTATAGGAATGTATATAATTTATTAATTTAAAAAATTAATATATATTGAAAGACTACTTCCTCTACTCAACCCACCTTCTGACCATGCCTGCCTCAATTCCATGAAAAATGGAATTTTATCAGTGAAACTGTGAGGAAATTCAGCTGCTAGCTCTCAGCTACTCTGAAAAATGCATATAGTCACCAACAGTCACTTACACTGTCTAGCTACACACTTTTTCTAACTGGGATGGGTTGATTCTGGGTGGATGTCAGGTACCCACCAAAGCCATTGTATTGCTTCCCTCCAAAAGTGGACAGGGGTGAGAAAATGTAATGAAAGGCTCGTGAGTTAAGGACAGGGAGAGATCACAAACAATTTATCATCATGGACAAAACAGATTCAAGTTGGGAAAATTAATCGGATTTATTAATAATCAAAATCAGAGCAGGATAACAAGAAATAAATCTTAAGAAAACCTTCCCCCCACCCCTTCCTCCTTCCTGGGTTCTGCCTGAGCATCACAGGGAGACAGGAAATGGGCATTATGGTCAGTTCATCACAAGATGTTTCTGCTGCTGCTCAGGGAGAGGCGTCCTTCCCCTACTCCAGTGTGAGATCTCTCTCATGTCAGACAGTCCTCCAAAAACTTCAACATGAGTCCACCCCCTGAGCTTTTTCTCATCATCCCCTGAGATTTTCTCAAACTGCTCCACCGTGGGTGCAGTGCTTCAAGAAGGATCTGCTCTAGTGTGGGTCCCCAAGAGTGTCATAAAGTCACAAGTTCTACCAGGAAACACTAGCATGGAATCGTCTTCCACAGGTCTGCAGGTCCCTGCCAGTAGCCTCTTCCAGCACGGGATTCCCAAGGGTTCACAGCCTTCTTTCGGCATTCTCCTATTCCAGTGTGGGTCTCCTCCACGGGCTGCAGGGGAATCTCTGCACTGCTGTTGACCTTCACAGGCTGCAGGGGCACATCTGCTTCACCACAGGCTGCAGGGGAATCTCAGCTCCAGCTCCTGAGGCACCTCTTTCCCCTCCTTCTTCACTGACTTTGGTGTCTCTAGAGTTGTTCTCACAGATTCTCACTCCTCTTTTCTCTGGCCACAATTACATCTGTGCAATAACTTTTGTTCCCCTTCTTAAATCTGTTATCCCAAAGGCATTACCACCATTTCTGATGGACTTGCCCTTGACCAACAGTATGTCCTGGAGCTGGGTGGCATTGCCTCTGCTGGAGAAGGTGGAAAGTTCTGCCACCTTCTCAAAGAAGCTACCCCTGTAGCCCACTCACTACCAAAAGCTGGCCACTTCAATCCAATACATCAGCCTTTCTTTCTGATCTATTTGGTCTGTAAGAGTTGCTCTGTCTAAATTGTGCTCCTTAGGATGTCTTGAGCATGCTGCACTTCAGAACAATTTTACTATCTACTCTTCCTGCTTTCAGGAAGATTAGATAATTAACTCTGATAGATGTTAACAAGATTCCATGTGATTAAAATTTCTGGTGAGTGGAGAGTCCCAAATGAGAATAATCTTGGCCTGAATGGTCATGAGACTGTAATCTTTCTCCCCTGTCATGAGCTAATTTAAGCTGATTCAGGTAGTGTGAAATGACAAGATTACAGTGGAAAAGTATTTAACCATAATATAAGATTCAAATTTCAGGGCAAATTCCAGTTCATCTGTTTTTTCATCTTATGCCTTAAATGTTTGCTATTTTAGTAATTGTAGATATAAAGAAAAATGGAAAACTGTCATTGAAGGTGTTCACAAAATGCCTGAAAGGATAGATGGAGAAATTTCATCCTTTACTTTTGTAGATGTTTGTTGTTTTTTTATTTTCCCTCTTCTCCCTTTGGTTGGCTGCTACTCTGCTGTTAGAATTGAGTTGAATATTCCCAATAATATCTCCATTTAATTCAGAAAGCATAAATATATGCAAAATGGAAATTTGCTGTTAAAAAAGTGCATATCATAGGCTGGTTCATATCCTCTCTGAAACTCATTAAGATCATTGGCCTTTTCTTCACACTTAAGTTGGATTTCAAATTTGCAGCCGTTATTTTCAAGTCAAGTTCTGTATTCATTGTATTCCATTAGTAACTTGAAAGAAGTTCAAACAACTTAATCTTATCATCTTAAATCTTTGGAAGCGGGCAAACTGTTCCCACGTGGATTAAAACCATTAAACATCATTTAGATATATATCAAAGCTCGAAACACTGAGGCAAATGCCAGAGGAGCAGTCGAAAGCTCTGTTGTGCCAATATACACTAGAAAAGCTTGAACAGGATCAACTTGATAAAGATTGAACAGACGACTTGTGTTGTTGGATATCGTCTCTTTTTAGATGCAATAAGTAAAGGAAAGTAGAATATAAAATTAATACCTATTATGGTTTGGAGACATGAGTTCTATTTAATACATTTGATTGTATTTTTTGATGCTCTCATATGTTGGTAGATGCAAATGTTGATGTCTGCAAACCATTTGAGATTTCTGTTACTGTTGCATGATATTTTGATTTAAAAAAAAATACTGCTATAGAATACCAGTAAACCAATATTACTACAGGAAATATTCCTCCAACAATGTGTTTCAAGTTATATTCTTCAACAATCTGTTCTTAGCCCCATTATATGCATCTTCCACATTGATTTAAAAAATATATAAAATTAATTACATGTAATGTTTAGTCATCATAGGACAAATGATGGGACAATGAATAAAAATAAATATGTACCAGCTGAACTATATTCTTTGGTAGTATAACAATTAAACAATAAGATCAAACACCAAGTCATGTATCTTGAAAACCATAAGCAGTCATTTTTGTATGATAAGAACAATCATAAAAATAAGTAATTTAAGACATATATATTCATTATATATATATAATGAAATAAGATGTAGTTAACACTGAATTTAATGTTTAGGAGTACAAACAGGAACATGTCAAATGGAAGACACAAGAAAAAGATATTTCATTGTACGTGACAGATGAGGCAATTACTAAAGAGTTCATGAATGTCCAACATCCACAGTCTTGAAATGAGATTGCAAAATTAAAAAAAAAAAAAAAAAAAAAAAAAAAAAAAAAAAGTGCCTGTCTAGAGTGTTTAGATCTGTTTAGTATTGTGAAGAGTTAATGTTTAGCCTTGATCAGCAGAGTGTTGATATCCTTTTGGGTGGGAGCTTCTTTAAGAAGTTTATGACAGTTAAGGGTTGGAGGGCAGGGTAAGGAAAGACTCAGCAAGGTCCATAGATGATCCACTTTTTGGGAGATGGTACCAGTCAAATTAAAAACAGAAATCAACAATTATTTTTCCATAGTGAGGAAAAGTAGTCTGGAATAAACCAGAGATTCACTTGAACTCTTCAAGACCTAGATTATTTCTAAAATACAGTCTCAATGTAAATATAATTTGTCAGCTATATAAAAAACACTGTGGTGCACCTGAGTGATGTTAAGATTTGTCAGGTCCTAATTGATGTTTATTCTGAGTTGGTAAAACCACCACAAAATCTCACAATGCAATTTTGAGAAAACATTATATGCATGAAAGAAGCACAGATATACTCAGAAGGTAAACAAGACTTCGCAGGTTCCTGTTTTCCTCACAGACTTTGAAAAAAAGAAAATTAGCTTAAAAAGCACAAAGTGAAAGTATAACTACAGCTCAGAATTGAAATTGCACACAAAAAACCCCTACCCCATAAGTCTGGAAATGAAGTCATCTTGACCAAAAACACTCTAGATTAGTAGCTGGAGTAAATTATATTTTGCAATGAACAAGCATTTATGAACCTGAATTTTGTTTGTTTCCTTGAAAGGGACACCAAGTTTTCAGCTTATTGCTTGATAAAACTGTCTACCAAAGGGCTTTGGTACTTATTAAACCTGGTATTTTCATTTGACAAAGAGCTAAATTTTTTTTAACAGAAAATCACTCCAGATAAGTAATATGAAAAAACGCATTCACAGACTCTTGTGCCATCACTTGATCCTGGCAATCTTAGAGAATAAAGGATGGGATCCTGCTCTGAGCCCCTCAGAGATGCAGTATAAGTCCCACAGCACAGAGAGGTGATGCAAGCCAAGCCTGCCATTCGTACAGCAGCAGACAAGAACTCCCATACCTGTCTCTGAGACCCTTGTGAAGTGATTTGAGCTGACAAGAAATCGAGCAGGGTTAAATATTCCTGATTTCATCAGTAGCATTCAACTAAATCAATGCAATCATTTTTCTTAAAAATAAATAAAAATTCTGTTTTCTGTAAAGATATAATACTGCTGTACCCTGGTACTGGACAAAATCCACATAAGAGGAAGATAAGTGAGATTTTCTTCATGGAGCATCTTTGTTCCTCAGTTGTTGACTGTTCAAGTGCCATTCAGTACAAGAACTCTGGGTCTGTAGTCCAGTGCAGTTAAGCAGTCTTTGACAGCTTTTTATCATTTCATTAAAGAGCTGCAGTCGCTGCCTTTTGCTTTGATCTATTCATCCTGGTCACACTATTATTCACATTATCATCCAAAACTTTAATTTGAAATATCGTATGTACAGAAGCAGAAACTTCAAAGATGGTAATGACTCTCAAAGCAGCCCGCTGTTCAGAGCAAAACAGAAGACCTGCAAAAAAACATCTGTGATCCAAATCTGGTCTAGCTGTGTTACAAAGCTAACAGTCCCTGCCTTCAGCAGTAGAGGACTCTCAGCAGAGAGTTTCATCGTGCTCTGTCGTGAATAAGGAACTTTGCAGAGGATCCCAATGCTAAATTGCCTCAGTGGGTCATCCCTTGTGCTTTCACACTGCAACATACAAGATTTAGGTATGTGAGCACTAATTATGTGGTTGCACCATAGATCTCATGCACAGTAGCTGTTGTTTCTCATATTTGCCTGTAGAAAAAGTTAATCGTACTGAGCTTGCAGTATTACTGAGCTCGTATTATGTTTCTGATTTTCCTCACTCTGACATAAATTGTTGTAGATTAAGATGTCTTTATGTGTAATATATATTAAATATCAACCTCTCCTGCTGTTAGTGTTCTTCTGATACCCCCAAATGTTGTTTTCATGTTGAGAGATTTCCCTGTGCTTCTTAAAGCCCTGCACATAGTATACCAACAGATTGTACCTAAAAGTGTCTCTTCTTTTTTGGACATTAGTTGTACAAGTTTAGAGATGCCATTATTTCCTGATTCCTGTTTCTCTTCAAAAAATCAAAATATAATTCCCTTGGGCAGCATTCCTATTACTATGGTGAGGTTTTATGTGAAAACCTAGAGGGTGTTACTGTAAAAGCTGCTCAAATATGATTTTAACAAACTTTTTCATCTTACTCTTTTTATTTTTTAACAATATTTTAAAGGCAAGTTGTCTAGTACAAAAGGATTCCCTTCTGTAAACTTTCAAATCTTGTTAAAAATTAAGTTCTGAATTCTCCTAATCAGAAAGCATGTACTGTCCTACATATTTCCTACTTAATATAAAGAAAAATGAATGTTTCTGTTGTCTGAACCAGACATAGTCTGAATCAGACATTGTTTTGATGATATTTTCATACATCACTTTGTACGTTCATATATCACTTTGTACTTTCCAATAATGTTTGTACCTTCAAAAGTATTTTGTGCATTTTGACAGCTAAAGGTTCAGGGTCATTCTGAAATTTTGCTTTTCTGTTCTGCATAGCACAGAATTTATGTAGTGAATAGCTCCCTATTACTAATTACAGTCATTTATTTTCAAAATTTCTGTCTTGTAAAGCCTACTTCAAATTTATTTTTACGAGAGGAACAGAATGTTAGAAAAGCATTTTGATGTGGTATATCTGCATAAGATGAGGGCTGTATATGTGCCTTGATTTTAAATCTCTGAATGCCTACTTAATAAGGCAGAAGCTTTGTTTCTTACTAATAGCTAGTCTAGGACAATATGTCCTGGTCTTTGGCTTGGTATGAAGGTGCTACTGCAATACAAATAAGTGATAATATAAGCTACTCGTCCTGCTGAACTTAACCTATAACATCCCATTTCTTTAGCAACAAGGCCAAGCTCTTCTGCACTAAATCAATTCTTCCTCTCGTTTGAACCTTCTTAAAATTGCGTATGCAAATTTCGAGTTAAAGTCATTACAAGGACATATCCCAGAGTTTATTCATTTGAAGGAACACAAGGGAATAAGTGGAAGCTCGGTACTTGCCTTGATATATTTTTATTTACTGATCTTCTGTTCAGTGCACTTAATTTATGTCAGATAAATCACTTGAATTCTTTTCAAAGATCAAGTGGGGAAAATGTCATAGCATTATGCATAAGTATCCATTTTTTTTTCCTAAAGGTCTTGTCCCCAGGTACATGCATGTAGAAGGTTCTTGAAGACAAGAACACACTCATTACAAACTCTTGTTGTGTGATTTTTACAATATTCCAATCTGGTTCATATCTAGAGTCAATTTACACAAGAGAAAATTAGCTCTTTTACTTAAAATAAAGATTGCTAAGATTAGTAGTTGGAAAAGAAGCATCTGTATGCAGCTGTAAATATAGGTTGTTATTTTCTCCAATCATCAAGACTGAAGTCACCAGGTGGTGCTATTACATAGTATTGCAAGACCTTCCTCTGTAATTTGTTTGTTGGTTTGGTTTTTTTCCCCAAGAAGTGTAGTCTTCTTCCCTTTGCCTTACCTTTAAGAGAGACTATAGCAGCAACTGTGGCTTTTAGTCTGGGAGGAAAACTTTGTGGGAGGTGGGCATGGGTGGCTAAGGTTGTCTTCCTCTAGAACAGTATGGTTTCCCTTCAGTTTGTGGTGGTCTTTGATCCTGATCCAAAATAGCAGATAACTTACTATGACATGCAACATATTTTTTGGCCCCTTGAACCATAAGGAAAACAAAATAAAACTCGGTAGTAGGTCAGAAATTGCATTAGGAAGAGAAAACAGGTATCAGAGGGGATAATTATGCTATTATTTACATGGAGAACAATATCATGACTTTGAGGGGTGAGGTTATCTCTTTAAGAAAAAGTCTTCATGATTAATTTCCTTTTCTCCTTGGATTAAATTAGAGAGAATAAACATTAGAGTAACTATTAATTGAGGTGACATTGATTTGGATTTTTATCAGCAGAACCAGTTGGAATCATATAAATGTAAGTTAAAAAAAAAAAAAAGAAAAAAAAGAAAAAGGTAAATAGTCATTATCTGCCAGTATGTGTAGTGGCATAATAGTGATAAAGAAAAATACCTTAATGGGAAGGTAGCCATCTGGAGTTTAAGAGAATAATGATTCATTCTGCTTCCAAAGACTCAGCAATTTTAACAAAAAAAGTCCTGTTAGTCACTGAGATGAGACTCTTTTATCACCCTACAAATGGAATGTGGATGGTGCTGCTTACCTCACCTCATTAGCATTTTAAGTAATAGGGAAGACAATTGTTCAAATTGAATCTGATGGGGTGTGTAACTCACACAGGCATGTGCATTTCCTTTTATTCAAAGTAGGCTTTATTTTTGAAACAACTTCTGGTGATGGTTTTCTTCCTCTGATGGGGTTTAACTAGCACATTAAATTTCTACAAATTGGCAATCTCTTTTAAGAATACCCAAAATAAATGGTATAGCTGCATGAATATGAATATGAATATCAATATGAATAATGTCTCCTTTTTCTGAAAGTTTTTCCTCATGGTAATTTCCTCATGGTGGCAACTTTGGCAGGAATAAGAAAAGTAGATTACTTTATACCAAAGTTTTTTTTTGGATATTTAAACTAGATTTGAAATATCAGCCAGCTAAGCTTTAGAAATAAGTGCTTATTTAAATGCTTTAAATATAGTTTCAAAATAACTTAAAATTATTCTAGGTATGTAACAATTGCCTACATGGGAAAGAACAGGAACATATATTTTCCACTATCCAGAATTGTGTTTCTGTGCTCTTTTTACTAATGAGTTATGATTAAGTTCCACATCTAATACAATTTAGGACTTGGCTATGCTGGATGGACTGGGATACTGGTCCAAACAAAAACTGTTCCTGAGAGAAATCACTTTTGTTTTTTGATTTGCCTGACCTATTAAACAATTTCTTATATAAGTAATAGTAAATAAAAATCCTTATTGCCATGTTTAGCAGTTTAATATTGTCTTTCACATTTACAGTATTGAAGAAAATAATTCATGAATCATATTTCTGTGTTATGCTAGATTACTCTCACTAAAATGTACTTTTAATAGTTCACATAATTTTCATTAACCTCTTGATACTTCATTCATCTCCATTAGAGCAACATCATACAATCAAACCAGTAGAAAAACATAAACAGACTATTCTGGAGGTGGAATTTAATAGGAAATCATAGAAGAAAAAACATTTCATTGAGATCAAATCTTCATCTTTTTTTTTTTTTAAATCTCTTCTCCAGTTTCCTCTTCATGAGCATTTCTTGCTATTAATTGCATTTCTACATTGCCTTCTATTGTTCTCTACTTCATCAATATGAGGAGCTGGAAAATAGGCTCATGGGTGCAATGCTGAAAGCTTCATCAAAGATATGAAAAGTATAGATTTGAGTAACATTTTGACCTAATGCTGATTTGACTGTGCTGTTATTCTGCTGACATCATTAGACTTTCCCATTTCTATTCCTTCATTCACATAATGAAAACTGAATCATGTTCTCTGAATCCTAGAGAATGTTTCCATTTTAATTGTTAAATCATTATTTTATTTATAAAACTGACACACCACTAGTTTTCAAAATTTCAAGTTTTATTTTGAACTTTACTCCTGAGTTATATGCTACAACACTTTGTTCTGAACCTTGTTGATGTGTGACTTCAAAATCATATCCTACAAAGATTTTAATACAGAGGACGTTTGCAAAGTGAATCACAATAAAAAAAGGATTGCTTGTTGAATAGAGAATGATCTTAATTACATGTATACTTTAGCTCTCTGAGCACAGAAAATGGGTATGATTATAGACCCCTTTTCAGATTTATGTCTTTATTTCAGTCTCTAGATAAATATACACTTCAAGATGTCACAAATACATTTTTCATCTTAAGAATATCTGGAGACTTGTTCTGTTGGGAGGCACTTCAAATCTTTTGGTTTCAAAGAAAATATGGTTAAATATAAGAATAGTATTTTAAATATTAGTTTGTGGGTCACATTTAATTTCTCTCTATCCTAGCAGAACTAGTTCTTAAAAGGAAGGACTTAAGCTGACTTTGGGTTTAAGGGACATCTAGAAGATATTCCTTCAAGAGACATCTAGAAGAAAGGAAGTAAAAACACTGGAAGAGGGATTTAGAAGATCTGTTTTTGTCACTTTTGATATGCAAGATTTCCTCCTGAAGTGAATGAAAGTTTTAGGTGCGTGCAGAATGGAAGAGTTATAGCAAGGTTTAAGAGAAGATCTGACTGTAAGCCATGAAAATTTTGGAAGCAGTGAGGACAATAAGATCACAAGCTAATGCCTTGGAAACGAAAATATATTTATGTGTAGCCTCTAGAGGAAGCAATATAAATTTACATGTGGTGAAGTTAATCTTCTAGTATATTCATTCTGTTCTCATTGCTAAAGGATTCCTGCTTTTCAGTGCATCACAAAGCACATTGTGCTTTGTTCTTGAAGAATTCCATCTTGGTATTTTTTATTACTTTTAAAATTCTCCTCCGCCTCCCTCACCAATTTGCAATGCACATTTTTCCGAGCTCAGTTTATAGGTTTTTTTATGAATCCAATCCTGAAAAGAACATCCAAATATGAATAACTAAAATAATCCATGAATATTTTCTATCTATAAAACAATTTCCCTAAATGATAGCTACAGGCACTATTAAGAAACATTTTCAGGAAATCAGAACATAGGCTAGTAGGACATGTAAAGTGTCTAGATGGAGAATGAAGATAATAAATTCAGAATAATGCTATTAGTAATGTCACAAAGTATATAAAGATATTTATTTTTCCTTTTAGAGGATGTACAGGGAAAGTAAATGGCTTTCCAGATATCAACCAGGCTAGTCTCAATCTACATTCCATGGACTAACCTGACTCTGCTATAATTTCTATTCTTTCCTCTAATTTGTGATACCCCAGATGAATCTCCCTGTTTCTGAACTTTTCACTTGCAATTGAGTCTCACTTCTAGAATGAGCTCAGTATTTTGCCAACCCACTTTCCTGAGGCATCTCACCTGTTCTTCACATTTACAAACTGAGAGTTTCAGAGAGCAGTTGAATCCAGAATTCTCCAAATTTCTCTGTCATGATTAGTCTTTTGTATGT
This sequence comes from Sclerurus mexicanus, assembly GCA_013396755.1. NCBI lineage: Eukaryota > Metazoa > Chordata > Aves > Passeriformes > Furnariidae > Sclerurus > Sclerurus mexicanus. The sequence continues at coordinate 29,059 of VWZF01001883.1, read as the reverse complement.
CCTTTCCCACAATGTTGCAGTGATGAACAAAAGTATTTTTCTTTTTTTTTTTTCCTTCTTTTTTGTTAAAGGAATGGGAGGAAAATAGTATTTTGAATCATGTTTTCTCAACATAAATGCACAATGGCATTCAACACTACATTTTAACATAATTTAACATGCTAATAATGTATTTTAAATCTGAGAAAATCCTCACAGAATCCTGATTTCCAAGGCCGTTGAATTACATCTCTGTGTGTTAATTTTATGTGTCTTTAATCTTCTTTGTAGCTTTAAAATGAACACTTCACTAACTAAAACTGTAACACATTTATATATTTCTTTGTATTAAATAAGGTAGTGGCTTTTTTTAGCAGGAATGATACATTTTCTGAAAGAATAAAATATCTCAGATTATAAAATAAGGTATGATCTTCTGCTAATGAGGGATGTCAGTTCTGTGTACATTTATTTGTATTCCTGATTGTTTATCAAGGCCAGACTTTCCTGAGAATACCAGGATATGAGACTACAAACTATATAATGAAGTAGGAAAAAAATGCTATTATTTGCTTATTGAATCACAATTTTATTCAGTATTAATTTCTGTTATGTGGGAAAATTAAGAACAGAAAGGAAAACTTCCCCACAGATTTAGCCTGAATTACTAAATAATAAGAACTAAGCAACAGATAAAATTTAAGCAAATTAATTGATAATGGCTGATGTTTATCAGAAGATAAAGTCCAAAGGATTTCATAAACAATGGAATCATATCACTGAGGTAGAAAGCTCTATCCTATCCCATTTCTGAGCTAGAGGAAAAAAACAACTAAATAATAAATATTAAAATAGAAGAAAACCTACCATAAAAAAAGAGAACTCTTTAGTTATGATAACAAAACAGACTATAGATGACAATATGCATGTTAATGAACAGCAATCAATTTATGTTCTTGAATCTACTTTGAAGGACATCACATCAAGAGTATCTTGGAGAGAAACAACAATCATCTGACAGGAGTTCTTCCCCTGGAGGCAACTGATATCTAAATCAGCAGAAGGATTTGTGAAAAACAAAAGAATTTACCATAGGAACCAAAATAAGGCAAAGAGAAATTCTCAGATGTGATGACATTACTTTAAATGAAAATGGAAAAAAAAAAAGCAAGCTAACAAGTTAGCTGAGAATGAGAAACAGATCTTGAAATTCACAAAGGAAGAACAGTCTGAGTTTCCTTGGAATTCATGTAATGCTTTTACTTCTTCAAGGCTGAAGATAGATGTACCTGATTTATTTTGGTCCTGGAAAACTGAAGCAAGATGAAAATACAATTTTCTTACCTTTTCTTTTTTTTAGTATTCTTTTTTAAAGTCCCGATGAGGTATTTTTTACAATAATAAAAAGATCCAAAATTGTCAATACTTAGGTTCATTTTGTTCTTTACCTATGCATAATCCTGTGGACTGCAAAAGAATACCTGTGTTTTAAATCAACACCCATGTAAACAACTGCAGTATCAGTATCAGTATATGATTTACTCTTGACTGTGAAGTTCACTAATGGAAGATTCACTCAGAATACAGTTTTATTTTGTTTTAATAGTTGTGTCCTACTACCATTACATGCAATTCTTCTGTTAACACATGCAGTGAATGTGCAATTACTGACAATATCTAGGAACGAGCTGTTGTGTAGCACTTACACTATATGTGACAGCACTGGCAGATTTTGCAGTGCACAATCACACTGGAAAACCGTGGCATTCAGCTTTAATTGTTCCTTTCTTCTGATGCAGTTGGTGCCATTAATGTTTTAATCAGCTGCTTCAGATGATAAGCCAGATGCCATAGTCCTAAATCTAAAGGAGTTTTATGGGCTGCTTCAGCAGGCTTAGCCAAGTAATTAGGAATTCAGGACCAAGTCTGAAATATCTGTAGAAAAAATGTTTAGGGATGTTGAGTAGGATCGGACACTCCTGTAAATGTAGCCATAATGTATTAAGTTAAATAGCAGCAATTTTTTTGTGTGTTTGAAATAGTTTACTAGAATAAATATCCAGTTGTTACTTTGTATTGCCTTCGGGCATGTTTGAAATATGAAGATTATCTTTGAAATGTGAAGATCTACAGAGAAATGAAGCTTTTTTAATTTTTCTCTCTTCAAGTAGGGGTGGTCTGTGTACAGCACACAAGCTGTTTTCATGTTCTCTCAAGTAAATCATAATATGATGGGTGAAACAGCAGGTCTTCATAATTGCCATAGTGAAAATAATTTGTCATCTGAGTGCAATTCCCACTAGGGAGCTCAAACTATTTACTGTATTTGTTATTGTATTGGGCAAAAAACCTAAGGAAATATATAGCTGTGTCTACTGCATTCAGGTTTGCGTGGATATAGTCTTACTTCTGATCATTTAATTTGTCTGTTATGTATGTTGATAAATTTTTAGGTCACATTTTTCACAATTTAGTAGCCTTAAGAACAAGTTTCAGCTGACTTCTATGACTTGAATAAGGAATGACATCTTATGTCCTTCAGACCTAATTTAACTCTGATTTTCATGTTGATTGGTAGAGAAAACATGGGTTTTGACCCTACAGGCAAGATTAATTAAATATGTTATAATATGGATATAGCTTTCTGAATCTGTAAGGCTCCAGGGAGACCTCTTTGAGTACCCAAAAGGGCTTACAAGAGAACTGGAGATGGACTTTTCCTGAGAGCATGTAGTAACAGGACAAGAGGGAATGGCTTCAAAATGAAAGTGAGTAGGTTAGATATCAGGAAGAAATTCTTTCCTGTGAGGGTCTAAGATGTTGGAACAGGCTGCCCAGAGAAGTTGTGAATGCCCCATTCCTGAAAGTGTTCAAGGCTGCACTGGATGGGGCTTTGAGCAACCTGGTCTAGTTGGAAGGTGTCCCTGCCTGTGGTAAGGGGGTTGGAACAACATGTTCTTTAAGGTCTCCAATGCAAGCCATTCTACAATTCTATAACCATGGCAGAGCTCAGACAGGAAATGGAGAGAAAATGTATTCAATACATTTTGATACAATACATTTTCAATACAATTCAATACAATGTATTCAATACTTCAAGACAGTATTTCTGCCTTGAAGATCTTAAGCATTCAAATGGACTGATGACTGACGATGATGATCCCTTGAAGATGATCCCTTGAATTACTGTACACTAATGAGTGGGGCCACCTAATCAATTTGTTAATCTAGATCCAACCTCTTTTCTCCAAATAAGTGGTGAGAGGAAGATTGGGAATGGGAACAGAATACAGAAAAAGCTTCTCACTAAGATGTTCAAAAGTTTCACCTAGCCTCAAGTTCCAATTTATTAGTTTAATGTTGTGCTAACTGGAACTGATAGTTTTTGGTTTCAAGAAGGCTGGCATCTGGCTTACTCAGAACTTAGGCAGGATGTGTTCGTGTGTGCATGTCAGCCACTATATATCCATATCGGACTTCCTGAAATCAGTATCCAATGTCATTTTTGACAAGTGTAGCTTTTCTACATCATTAGTGAGCTTGCTGAGTCAGTACTGCAGAAGCACTTGTAGAATCGGAGTGGCATTAATCCTCTGCAGAGACCAGCACCTGGAGCAGAGCACGCTTAAGTGCCTTTAAATCTTTATTGTTTAAATCTTTATTTTGAATCACTAAACAAGATTTACCTAGTGCAGGACTCTGTGCTGGCATCCTGAATGTATGTGAACTTCACAGCATATATTTGATTTCAACACTTAGTGTGAAAGTATGCACTGGAAGAAATAACTTCCATTTTATAGTTCCTAAGGGATGCGGAACATTAACGCTCTCCACGAGGTTCATGAGGCTTCAAAGTGCTCAATAACTTCAGTATTATGCTATTAATATTAACTCTACAGGGATAGATTAGTCATTCATAACCAGTTAATATTTTTTTTAACTGTTTGTTTCCTTTTAGCAAATATTTACTTATACTTTGCTATCAAATATAAATATATAAGAAAGCAAAAAAGATATATCAATTTCAGGCCCCAAGATCATAGAAGTATTCTTTTCAAGATTATAAAGGATTTATTGCCTGTTAATTATCTCTTACATTTGGGTAGGATTTCAGGATAATTTGCATGCCATTTTGCAATTTTTCCACTAGGAATTACTCTGATGGTAAAGTTTAAAATAGAAACAGAATCAGCAAACTCAAAAATGCATGCTCATAAAGATTGGTTTTAATTTAATTAGAACTGTATAAGCTAAAAATATCTATACTGATATGTACATACATTGAGATATGCTATTGAGTTATAGGTCACTGTCTTTTGAATTGTTTCAGTCTTTTAGCTCTCTTAAAGTCCCTCCAAGATATAAATGCTGAGAAACTAGATTGCTTATAATTAAAGCAGAGATGTTGAAAGAGAATACATATCTCTTCTAAATTTGATTTTTATTTATCCAGTTTCCAAGATGTCATTGAAATATTGCTGCATTGTATAACAATGAGAGATTATACAAGACACAACTGAAGAAGTGAAAATGACCTAATCTCACAGGATAACAAGGTACCAGAAATGAGATACACTTCAAAATGACAATAAAGTAAAATAAAATTAATGGCTACTTTTGCAAAACCTGAGCAACATTTTAATTCAGCACTTGCTAGTGTTTTATTTTTATTGTATGTTATTTCATGGAAGGAAAAAAAATGAGAATATATTACTGCAAAACAATCTCTAGAACTTAAAGTAATTTTGCTATACTAAGTAGGTCTTCTCTTATGTGTACCAGCTTTCTATTTTGGTTCCTGTAATTAAATTAGTGTGGAAACTTTCTGAACAGTATAGTGTTTATTCTAACACTTTATCAACAGTTCCTATAAAAAAGAACTGGGCAGGCAGGGAGATGGTATGACTCAGGACAGTGTAGCATCACTTTCACATGCTAGATGGGTTACTTATTCACAGAAATCAACTTTGCAATACACTTGCCTAACATTTGCCTTGAGACTTCACTTTGTCAATAGTTTTTTGGTATTATTATCTCTGACAGAACAATAACAGATGATTGGCAAGAAAAAAAAGCCAGCATATTTCTTGTAGAGAGGAAATGGCTCTTATTGAATGTGTTTTTATTTGATGCGCTATTCCCCAGTTGCAAAATAAATATTTTAAAAGTTTGTACTGCATTTCCACTCCCTGAGTCTTTATGCTTTACAGGAAAGTGGTGGGGGTTTTTTTCTTCTTTTTTTTTTTTTTTTAATTTTTGTTGTTGTTGTTTGGGTTTTGTTGGTTGGTTGGTGGTTTATTTTTTCTCTCATCACTTCTGCTTTTATTGAATTACTTGGTCTCTGTTTAAAGCCTGTTGCTTTAACTGCAATATTTTTTTTCCCATTCTTTGTAAACAAGATCTGTTCTGGTAGATTTTCTTTGCTGCTTTATTACATTTTACTGGGAAAAGAACAACTATGTATAGTTTTACTAGCCTACAGCAAACTTTGAAGTGTTTCTGAAGTATATGATGTTGAGGAGAGAAAATAAAGGGGAAAAATGTCTTATTTTATAACAGTTAACAGATTTCCTTGGCTTTTCCCAGATGCTCAACGAATAAATATATAGAGATGCCAATTTACATAAATCTGAGGGGCAATTATTGCAAAAAAAACCCAAAAAAACCAGCCTCATATTTTCTTGCATTCCCTTACTTGCATGAGTAAGATGTTAGACATGTAAATCTTAGGTATGTTAAGCTACCCAGGGACATGGAGAAAACTCGTGTGCAAATAAATAAGAGAAATAATCTTTTGGAACCATAAAGGAAGGCAAATCTATAGAAAAGAAAAAGACACATTAAACTTGCAGAGTTTTTTGGGTCAAGTTTGTGAGTAAAGACAGCATTTAGAGAAAATTAAAATTGTGGCCTTGAGTTATTATAATGAATGGCTTCATTAGTATTCTGGATAATTTTAAAAAATAATCTTACCTTTTCAGCATTACTTTTCTTATGTTTGAAAGAAAGAATTGCCTTGCCACAAGACCTCCCTTTTTATTCTCTTATAAACAAATTATATTTAACAAACTCTTATAATATACTTCACAGTTGTTGTCATGATAATACTGACATTAGAAATTTACAGAAGCCAGAATATGTCTAAACATGTTTAGCTTTAAAAAGTAAAATTATATGGATAAATAAAAAAGTACCAAACTCCATCCTCAAAACAAAGTGAAGTCAGTCAAAACTTTATCAGTCTTTTATCTCTGGCTTTGGTAGGCAAATCATTTTATTTGTACTTCCAAATTACACATACTCTCTTACAGGAATGAGTAAAAAATATTTTACCTCTGCAAGTTATCTAGGAATGTACATTTGCAGTATGATTTTAATATTACAGCTTTGCTACTTTTATTTTTCTTTTAAAGACCAAAGGAGCAAGAAGCTTTTCTCTCTTAACAAGAAGAATAAGCTGACATGACAAGATTACATGGAATGTGCTCTTCCCATTTGAAAATAAATGTAGGCATTAAGATTTTTTTTATTCTGTTTTAACCACTGTTAAAAATAGATATTTTAATAGCCTACTGAAGTGTGTTTTTCATTTTCTTTATCTTTGACAACAACAAACACTTGTAACAAATGAGATAATGAGAAAGTCTTTGCCATTTGCAGTACATGGCAATTAAACTCAGAACTCAGACTCTTTTCAAATTTCATAGTAGAGCAACTTGTAATTTATCTAGTGACTCTCCCAGTAACTTCTGCTGACTTAGTTTAAATCAGAACTCACTGGTGTCTTGAAGTTATTAAATTCATACTCTGGAAATTATATGTATGTATATTTAGCCAAATTCTAATAAGAAAAATCAACTTTCCATAAAGAACAGTAGTTGTTCTGGAGGCCTGTTCTCAAGAAGCTGTATAGTCAGGGAAGAGATAAATTCTCTGCCGTCATGATCTCACTACTCCTCACAGGAAAGAGATTACCCTGAACCACCAGCACTGCAGTGCCTACTCAAAAACAGGCCTCCTTTCCTCTTCTGCTCACTGAATCACAGAGGGTCAGTCACTGTACCACAACTGCCTTCAGGAAAATAACTGGAACAAGTGGCTGATTTCGTAAGCTTTTGAGTTCTCGCTGTCCTAAACATTCTTCAGAACAAGCTCTTAAATCTGTTCAAGAAGAGAATTTTTAGTCATCTGTAATAATGATTTTCTGAGCAGATATCCAGGGATGAGACAGAAAATGCTCCAAAAAATATTGCTCTGCTTTCAACTGAATTCAAATATTGAGTGGGAACCAGAGGTGTAGGTAATTCTCATTCTTATATTCACACTAGTCTTGAATTAAGGAATGTGAATTAGCAGTAGAAAAACTTTGTTACTTGGTCCATTATTTCTACAAAGACAACTACAAAAATTTTATCCCTGAAGTGATGCTTTTGATCAGTCTGTGAAGGACAGTATTTTCCCCTTGGAAGTGGAATATTATTCTGGCAAGTTCTGTTATTATTATTTGTCATGTCCAGTGAAGCATCCTTTTTGATTATGATTCAAATCCATTGAAATTCAAAGGTACTTATGAAGGAATTGAATTTTTAAATATTTAAGTCCTTCAGGTACTTCATAAGTTGAGTTTTCATACTGTGGGATACAACCCAGCATGTATTTACCTCATAGTTGAAATATCATCTTTTAGAAGAAAAAATGCCATTAGAGAAGTAGTGGCAGCAGACACAGTTTTATAATATATCTTTTGTTTTTGTTAAGACTTAAATAATTCAATTTATTTCATTCATCAGCCTCTGGGGCTGTAACTGAAATGCTGATTCTGTTAGAGCTAAAAACTCCCAGTGAGGCCAAGGATTTCAGCTGAATAAGAAGTATATAGAAAAGTTCCAAGCTGGATTGGCCTTTTCCAAGTCATATAATGTGTTTTCAAAAATTATTCTGTTTTATTTTTCATTCCTCAAGAGCTAGAGGGCAACATTGTTTCAAAAGACACTACAAAAGCACATCAAAAACTACAAAATGTTTTGAGCTAATAAAAGTCTTTGTTCTGACATGTTCTTTAATTAAGATACCTGCCTAAGAAGACATTCCATGAGGTCTTTTTAGCAGGGCATTTAATACTGGTCTTTTCACATCCAGTGACTGGTAAGGATTTATGATGCTTGTGGATTGGATAATAAGTAGGAATATCCAGGATGGAAGCTGTGTTCTCTGGCCAGTGATAAGGAGAAAGTTAATTTACAAGATAGCCTTATTTAGTGAAAAGCTTTTTGGTAATGCAGGTGCAGAATGAAATGCCAACCAACTAAGATTGGAGAGAACATCTAGGGAGTAGATGTGATCATAATTAGGAGAGACCTACATTTTCTTTTATACAAATCATGTTTAACTGCAAAGGCAGTAACTTCAGAGTTGGTGCAAGCTAGTATCATGCTGTTTACTGCCTGACCCGAGTGTGTTCACTGCAGACCTGAACGGGTTTACTATATTTCTGAATCTGGTCAATGTTTTTTTGACAAAATGATCTGATGCATGATAATTAATTAATTAATCTGTCCATTTCTTGGATTAAGTAACTCTCTTCTTGTTTTATTCCAAAGCATGATATTTTTTTTAGTTTTTATTTTTTTAAGATGGTCATAAAAGACAGTTTATGGAGCTCTATGAAGCCTTTTGAGCTTTATGAAGTTGACAAAATGTCCTGTCTCCATAACCAAGAAATCCAAAAACACAAAATAAAAATTTCAAGTAAAAACAATCTTATCATCAAGACATAAATTCTATTATTATGCATTTGGTATCAAAACATACAGTAGCAGTTCAGTTGAATCACTACTCTGTGGAAAGTGAGCTGAGAAGGTGTATGACTGGACCATAATGTTCCACTTGGAAAGGAAATAAACACTTTAAAAATCAATCCTCACTTCTAGGTAGAATAAAACCTAAAGTTGCAAAAATTATCCATATGAAATTGCTTTTCATGTAAACTGTTTGGAAATATTGACTTGAGGTCCATCAATTCTGCCTATTCCTATTTTTTTTTCTTTTCTTTTGGATATTTGATTATAAATTAAATTATGTGATTGTATGAAACACTGATTTCAGCATAACAATTTACTGTAATGAAATAAAGCTTGAGCAAAAAATGTTATGATGATGGTAGCTTGATTATAGTTGCTTTTGGATGGATGCATTTTAATTTTTGATTCAAAAAAGTTTCTGAGGTTTTACTAGAAATTGCTCCTGACATATGCAAAACTGTTTGTTAGAATAATGTCTCCCTTACAGAGACATAAATTAACAGAATAAGTAAAAATGTCAAGTTACCATTTCAGATTGTTTTTATCTCAGTACTTTTATTATAGTCAGATATGTTATTTTTTTACATATTTGTGTGGATTTTGAGCGCATTAGAAGGCTTAATATGTTATTATTATTTATTAATCAAAACGCAATAGAGCATATAGTAATATTACATTATTTAATGCTCTAAATATATTTTTATATATATAGTCTATAAATACATATATATATTTATATATATATAAATAGAGATATTTCATCTTATCAATAAATGTCTGTATATTCATGGTAGCTTTGCAGAAAAGTATCATTGAATACAAAAGTGTGTCACTATCTGCATGTTTGTGCCACGTTATATCTATAAATATGTGTGTGTAAATATTTATATATCATCTATTACCCTAAAACTGGAAAGTTATATTTTGATAATTGTCATATAATTTCAAAATCAGCTTCACTTTTCTGATCTGAAAAGGGTGTGATAAAACTTAGAAGTTTAGTCATCCCATTTCTTTTATAAAATCTCCTGTATGCTTTAATTGTCCCTGCCTATTTCACTCCACAGTAATCTTGCAAGGACTATTACTCTTGTGATCATCCAGGGTTCTATTCGTCCGTCATTAAATTAAGAAGTTTAATGAGTATATTAATTTCCCTGCATACTTCTCACGCTGAAAAACAAATTGGTGTTTAATATTTTTACATTAAGGAATTAGAGTTGAAAATAGGAGGGGAAAAAACACAAGAGAATAGCCATGACCCCCATTCCTAACCACTCTAAAAGTGATGAAAAAAAAACTAAACAAGAATAGAATTTGCCCCACAGATTTGAATGGCTTTTAGAAGAAAAGGAAACTAAAAGATGTACTGAGGGCACATTAATGGTGTCTACCATTATAAACCAGGAGGGAAATCTTTTTTCCATTGCCTTCAGAATTATTAATTTGTAACTGCCATCAGAGCTCCAGTTTTCTTCTCATACTTGTTGAGCAATACTGTCTACAGTTCTTCCATAGCCCTCTTTCTGTTCCTCCACTTCCACGATTAATCCTGTGAAAGCATACTACATGTAATGCTGTCCTAGTGATAGTTTCTCTGTGTTCAGTTATTTCTATCTCTTTAATTTTATTTCTCAGCTGGTGATACCGTGACACATTTGTGCTAACGGATGAAGCAGTGATTATCAAGACTAGCATAATTTGTCTTTCTGAATTATGGACTCCATATCAGGTTCTGATATTTAATCTCAGCCCTGTATGAAGTCAATAAAGTGATTCTGCCATCAAATGTCAATGTATTCCACGTACTGATGCATAAAGCCATGAGTTTTACGAAACCTTTTCTGCCTGCCCCTGATGTTTGCGCAGTATTTTTGTGAAGAGCATTTGTTAGCACACAGCACCATGGAAGGAGTTCTAAATAACTGGAAGTCACATTTAAAGTACAGCTGAAAGTTTGTTGCGGTATACAGATTATATCTGTTGGGACCTCAGGTAGGGTCTAGTGAGCAACTTTGCTGCTGAAATTAGGGCACCATCTATAAGGCAGGTCACCGTGCATGCTTCAAGGGAAGTGCTCTTCAGGCTTCAGAGTCTATGGCACTGCTCAGGCATCAGGCAGTATATCCACTAGGTCCCAGAAATCTTCTTGGTAGCAAGACCTATGACCTATATGTTACCTTAAAATTAAACTTGCTGTATCTAAACAACAGGTACTGTATATCTGTGTTTTCTAGATTGCAGATTGACCCTGTGTTTTTGTAGCTTTACAGATTTTGTGAGAAAAGGCCGAGTTTTAGAAATGTGCTACTAATCCTGATGATTTATTAAAATAAATAACAATGGTTCTAGTTTTTTATTCTTCAAAATAAGACTTATTCTTCAAACTATTTTAGTTCAGCAGCTTTGTCTAAATAATTATGTTCTTATTAGTAGATTTTAATTCTTCTTTGACCCTTAGTGGAAGATGAAGCCATTCAAGGTGAAAATATTTGATGCAGGCGTTTCTTTTTCTTTTTTGTAAAATAAATAGAGAGTCATCATCTTTGCACTTTAGTACTTTCTGAAGTAAATCTGATGATATGAGAATCAGATGCTGAATATCACTTCTGCTTTTATATTTCATACTGCTGTTCATACTCACAAAATGTGAAACATTGATTTTGGTACCTTTCAAAACGTTTTGTTTTTGGTTTTGTTTGTTTGTTTTTTTTTAATTTCAGTGTCACATAAGTGGAAGCAAACGTAAAAACAGAAGTTAGTGGGTATCTTTTTAAGTGAGAAGGATGCATGAAGGTCTCCCACAGCTTCACAAGATGTAAATGTTAGTCTAATATGACTCCAGGATATATATTCATGAAATGTTGTTTCAGGAGTTGTAGCAGTTTTCCCAAAATGCAGGGACAACAAGAAAAAGGTGTGATTTTTAGATCTTATGTTCCAGTCTGCACTTTGGTAAGGATTAACCAAAGTGTGTTTAGTCTTCTGATTTCATCATGAAGGGGTCTGATTAAGACTGTTTTAATTATATAATTTCCAGTTCAGTTTCTAATTCTGTTCAGCGGGGATGACTTCAAGGAAAACCCTTCAATAGATTTTTTTAAGTGAAGATGAGATTTTAAAATTTAGGGAAGAGTGCTATATAAAAGGATAATCCCTTGCCATTCCTAACCTATTCCTGCTTTATAAAGATCACTTTCCTGCAGTAAAATTGTATTTCTGAACTTAAGCACAGAAATACTACACTGTTTTGATAACAAATCAAGGTGATCTTATAGGTAAGAGATAATTGCAAGCTTGCTGTACTACATTAAGCCTGTACTCTCATACTGTCACCCAATTTAATTTTTTTCCCCTATCCAATTAGAGTCTTTTCACGCTTCCTTTTGTTTTCCTCCCTTAATTTCCATCTTTTTCATCACTTTTTTGTATAAAGACTTATAACTTTGAATTAAACAATAATCATATAATTGCAACACTTTTAAATAGTTCTGTCATAGTTCCTTAAGGTTTTTTTTGTAAATTAACATGACTCTAATATCCCCGTGTCATAAAAGCATTCAATAGAATCTTCTCATCTAGAAATTACTGTAAGGATAACTCAAGAATTGTTTATTCTCTATTCTTCGTCAAGGCCAGAAGTCTAATGATCTTACATATTTGCCTTTTAAATACAAGCATTGCATCCTGGAAACTTGCCCTTATTGCATACTAATTATGTGCTTTTTGCAACATGATGTGCAACTATGAAAAATATTTCCTTGGAAAATTATTCATGTGATATGCAATCAAATAACCAGACAATAATTATATAGCAGCAATAAATTAATATAAATATTAGGTAACATTGAACTGTTACTGATTTTTAGATTACTTGCTGCCTGAAAATCCTTCCCTTAAAGACTGACAATATGTAGCGTATTTTTACAGTTCCTTAAACCTGGTAATTTCTTTCATTATACAATTATTAACAACTGAGGAAAACAAAAAAAAGTATAGAGGAGGAGGTATATTTTTATGAGAAATATTAATTTAGAATGTTATTTGTTCCACGGAATTACTATAGGTGTGATTTTCATTTCCAGATGAAAATACAAGAAAGCTGGAAAGTTTCCCCATAAAAGTCCATGGCCAGACACAGTGTTAAGTTAAACTTTAGCTCCACTGATTCAGTAATATTTTTAGGAGTGAAGCTGATGATTTTTAACTATCTTTATATGATTTACCATAAGCAACTGGCTCACTGTGATGGAAGAAGGGAGGCAACATGGCATCTCCACCAGCCATGAACAGAGAAGGCAGGTTGTGTTACACCTGAGCCAAAACTGAGGAGTCTGTTTGTCTGAATGCAGCTCTCGGCCCTCTTCACCTTCCCATGCCAAGGAAACACTGGCAGCAAAGCCAGCTCCTTGCCTGTTCTCTCTGGTTTCAGTCGAGCAGCTGAGCCATGTGGCTCAGGAGATGGTGATTGCAGTCTCCATGTGGGCTCTGACTGCTGCTCTATGAAAGATTAACATCTCTGAGATCTGTGTCTGATACATAAATTATTCACGGGACTCTGTCACATAGAGGTATGAATAAACTCATCTTACAGTGTTGACTTCAGTTCCTTCCTCTTTTACAAGAGGGCTGTTGATGGTAACACAGTGAGAAAGGGGAAAGTATTAGCACGTGATCACCTTTCCCCTCCATTAAGTTGATGCACTTTGGCTTCACTTTACAATGCACAGCACGGTGGAACAGAGACTCCTACAGAGAGAGCACAGCCTATGCTGCTGGTATGGTTAAACACACTTACATAAATTTTTGGAAGTCACTTACTGCCTTGGAGTTTGCTAAAAAAGTGGTTTAGGTACAGCAGTGCTAATTCAACACAAATTTCTGTTTAACCCATTTAAAGATCCTGATGAAAAGATTTCAAACCAGTAAATTCAAAATTAAGCTAATATTTTGTCTAGGGTGTATTATGACAAAAGAAGACAATGGAGCTGTAATGCATTAAAGACAGAAAGTGTGTACTAGTTTCTGTGTTTATAATTTATTTCATTTTGTCATGTGTTAATGGTTTTTACATTTCCATATTTAATTCCTCTATTTCTACTTTAAACAAATGAAATGTATTTTATGGAAAATTATAAACTTCAAACTACATATGTCAGGACCACAACAACTCCTTAAAGCAATTTCTGGTGTTTCTTATTTGTTTGTTTCGTGTGACCCATATTTTGCCCATTTGTAACAATACTTAAAAATCTTATTCTTCCATGAATGTACTGCTTTTAAGCATGGCTTATTAGAAATTGGTGTGTGATGATTTTTCAGAGTAGAAATAGAATTGATGTAAATTCAGAATGTCTCAAAGCCAGTTTTGAAAGATGGCTCTTCATTCTTGCATCTTTACACACCTGCTAAATGCACTTGAGAGTGGTTTTCTCTTCCTTTCTTCTCTCTTTTCCTGGTAAAAATTGATCATAGGGATTTCCATAATGAACAGAGCTCTATCCAAGTGCTACAGAGTGTACTGATGATAATTTCTGTTATACCTATAATAAAACTAATAGAGAAAGAAAAATATAATCTTCAGTTATGTAAGGGTTACAACTAAAGCATCCTTCAGATGCTTTAGTTCACTTCAGATACACTAAATGAAAAATTATTAGGATTATTTTTCACCTATGACAGATCAACATAGTAAGCCTAAGTCTTGGGGATTTAATTAAAAAAGCCCCAAACTAATAACTTTTACATCCTTCCCTTGTTTATAATCTCTACTTAAATGTAGATATCATTACTTCAAAGTTGGTTTTTGTGTTCACAAACAACTGACTGAAAGGATAATAAGGGCTTACAAAGGTAGAGCTTAAACAGGGGTTATAAGGTAAGGGTTTTTCTGTTTTAACCTGTGGCTCCTGGAAAAACAATGGAAGATTTTTTCCTCACCTGGGGATACTTAGGATGCGCTTGTCTGTTTCAAAGGGTTGAGAATGTGAGCAGATTGGCTTTGATGCCAAAACCCTCAATATTGGAGGTCACACAAGTGTTTTCTAAAATGCAATTCCATGAACCAAAGCTTTATATCCATAGCCGATGTTTATAAAAAGAATCAAACCCAAAACACCCACAGTAGCCAAATCACTTGGAATTTTGTGCATGTACTGTTGATATCAAGTTACTTCTGATCTTTCATCTCCAGCACTTGCAGTCATTTTGACATGGAAAAGTTAGCTCCGAGTTAAGCAAGGAAGTTGCTGAACTACAAAATGTTTTCCTGTTAAACATAAAACTGGGCGAAATTCCCTACTGTTCTGTGAAACCTGATGTGATCAGCCACTAATCCCTCAGGCTCTCTCTGCTCTTCTGGTGATAAAAACCAAGAGTGATTTGGCTGCCTGCTGACTATCTTGCTGTTTTATTTGCTGATTCAAGGGAGGGGTGGTATGATCACTGTTTTCAAAATTAATCTTTATTTTCCAGAGTTCTTGAAGGGAATGAGTCTCTGCAGTCCTGAAAGCTTTAGGTATTGTCAAACATTGAAGGACTTTTGTTTACTATAACAATATTTCAAATCTGCCACAGAGATCTCATATTCAGGAGATACATATATACTGCTGAAAATGCATCTGCAAAGGAAGCTGTGTAAGTGATAAGATTTTTCAGCTTGTTATTACTTTGTTTAGTTAGCATTAACAACTTGCTAACAAGCAGCACATTTATGTGAACTATGCTCATTTCGTGACAAAAAGGGAGAGAACTTTTTCACTAGTTTTCACAAGACTATATTTCCACAAAGTAACAATGATATGGTGGTTTTTGTAAAAGTCGGCAGTTTAATATATGTTTCTACTTGAAATTAAGATTTTACTTATGGTTGTGATGTTCATTGATATTTGGACTAAAAGTCAATTATCTGTGCAGATGTATAACTCATGAATACAAGAGGTATTGTACATTATGTTTTCATAGCTTATAAATGTCTTGTAAATAGATAGAAGATCTGCTTACACAACAAGCTGTAGACATATTTTCTGCTAGATTCAGCAGAAGAATTTCCATCAAGTGAGAGATCACTGGAGTGAAGCAAGAAAGGATTTGGTCAATCATATTTTACAGAGGGATATATACACGTGGTCTTGAATTATCAGTTTCATGTACCGAGGCGCTCATTGTGTGTTTCCAACCCAGAGCAGATTAATTTTCAGAGAAAGGTAAATTTATATTATTAATCATCTTTTTTCATCAAACAGTGTTCATGATGAATAAATGTTCAGGTGCAATATCTTTTTAAATTGTTTGCTTTATTAACTGGCAAAAAAAAAAAAAGGAATTGTGAACAATTTCATGTTTTCTAAGTAGTGAACTGTGTTCCAATTATTTTCTCAAGCATTTTATTTCTTTTTGGAACCCCGATCCTCATTCAGGTATTGGAATACTTCCAGACATTGGCTACAGAGACATACATAGCTAAAAAGATAAAACAATCTACAGGGCAGACAGTAAAATTAAATTTTAATGTTTGATACTTCCTCACATTCCACTTCTGTACTGTTATAATCACTGCTTGTCTTTCTCAGCATCAGTATCAATCCTTGTTTTGGCTAAAGATGTGAATAAGTATTCTAAAAATTTCTATTTATTTTAAACTTTGTGTGCTTTTGCATTTACACAAGAACTAAATTCTTTTGAAAGCACTTTAATGGACTCAATTATTAGGTGCAATTTATAAGTATAACTTTTTCCAAAGACAATAGTTATTCAAATTGGAATTGAATTTATTCACATATATAATGAAAATAATAAGCATTCACCAGAACAGTCAAAGTAAATATTTTCTTTTAAATGTTATTTTTCTTTCCTATGTTATTTTTTTATTTCTTAAATTTTATTAACAAATTAAGAGAATATCTCCATTTCAGTTTAGATTACAAAAAAGAGGTCAACCTACTGATAATTCCTTTCTTTCAGGATCACACTGTAATTTTTATCTTCTGGCTGCTTCTCTTGACTTACATCAGACAAGAAATCCTTTCTTCTACCACCATGTAAGCAGAGTTGCAAAAGCTGGGATGTAAGCACCTCATTAACTACACCAATGCACCATAGTGTACCACTGTTAACATGCTAGTGTGCATTCAATTAATCTTTCTTCTCTCATGCTGACTAAAACCATTGCACAAAACAAACCTGTATTGTAGTGACAAGAATCACAAGGGGTTATATTTACAATTGTTTCTGTTATTGAGAATATAATGCAAATATTTTCAAAAGCATGAGAGGAAGAAAGGAGAACAGGTGGCCCATTTCTGGAAATATTTCATACAAATTCAGATCTGCCAATAATAATTCTGTTGAGTTTTCTTTCATTGATTGCATACTACTCATCAAGTGTATATTCAGGAAGTCTAGTTCAATAATACTCTGTGAAAATTATTCTTAGGTATGCTATGTATTGTTGGATAGGATCAGCAGTCTGCTTTCTCTGATGAGCACCTTGTTAATCTTGGCAGTGTCATTCCTGCATGAGCAGACATTTTATGGAACATGGAAGAGTTTCAGGAGCATGAGCCAGGTCATCTCATCCCCAGTGCCCAGCCTGTTTGTAGAAGGCAAAAGGTTTTAAATCCTCTTAGAGAAAAGAATTGAACTGTGATTTCCAAATGACTTCTAAACACTTTAACCATAAAACTGTTTGATTAAAAGGGAAATGTTTATACATATAACTGACAATCTTTGAACTAAAAATCATTTGTGCCCATGCCAGGTGCAGCAAATTCCAGCTCTGAAGCCTAGGTTTAAAAAAGTCTCTCTGTATAACTATCCTGAAATGGAATTTGGTTTAACAACCACCTGTAGTGGTGTATTAGGTTCAGCAGCTCTGTGTTCACTCGTGTTAATCCTCTTTTGAGGCACTTAAGGCAAATTTAAGGATGTGAATATGTTACAGGGGTCAGGCACATGTCAGAGATGTTCTTTTGGTATTTCAACCTCTCCTCTCTTGTTGATTATTAACATTTCCCTAATTTTAAGAAAGTCTTTCTCCAGGCTCCAGTTATCAGTTTTCCTCTTGTTGCTTGAGAGCATAATACTGATTATTATATGATTCACATTTTTATTTTCTTTTAATAGTTTAGTACACTGTTATAGTTTCAATACTCATTGGAATTCCTTCCTAAAAGCTTGGAGGCAACGCCTTAGTCTGTAAAAGCTGGATAACAGAGGGCGAACTGAATATTCATATTGTGACGCTAATCACTTGTCTAGGAGCTTTTGTTCTGCTCTCTCCCCAGGTAGGGAGGGGAGGGAAGTGGCCAGGGGGCCGCTCGTTTTTCCTGCGCAGGTCAGTAGCTACAGCGATCGGCGCAGGGAGTGAGGCAGAGACACACCGGTGTCCGGAATTTAGTGGATAGCTGGGACTTTTGCCTTCTCATCCCTGACTCGACCATTTTTTGGTCATCTGTGGACCTTGCGGGAGCTGTCTGGGAGAGGAGAGAAAGAGAGCGCCCTGCCCGTGTTCCTGTACTTCTGAGATAGATCTCCTGCTGCTGTTCTAGCCACCAACATCACCGTCTNTGTATTGTGATTGAGAACTGTTATCCTTTTCCATATATATATATATTTCCTAATTAAAGTTTTGCTTTTCTAAATTTAAAGGGAGAGGGATTATTTTTTTTCCTTGATCAACATAGATATCTTAGTTCTCCCCTTGAACTAAGACATACACCAAGAAATATATTAATTTATCTCTGACTGTCAATGTTGTTCTTTTCATAAGAAAAATATAATTTTCAATCTTGCACTTACAGTCTGTTCAGCTCAATAACAAGCAAAAGAAGAACAGAAAGATGAACACTTTGGGTTAAAAAGCCCTTTGTGGGAAAAATCTATACACTCTGTATGATGTCTATAATTTTATTGACTTCAAAAATACTATGTACAGTCCTAACAACAAGTAAATTCTACCTTCTACAGAATAGTCTCATATTCCTTCTACTAGATAGTCCTTCTTTTTGTAACACAAAAAAGCTTCCATTTCAACATTATGGCTACAACTGTTAATGGTTTAGAAAAGGGGGAAGGACAATAGTGGTATCCCAGTCCATGAATAATAACAATGCCATGAATGAAATAGTCTAGTTTCAAAATTAAAAACAAACAAACAAACAAACCAAACTGAACAAACAAACAAAAAAAATCCCCAAACAACCCCAAAACCCCACCCAAAAATATATCAGGCCATTTTATAATTGGCTTGCTTAAGCCATATAGTTGTAGATATTCACTACTTCCAGTTTGTAATTTGGTAATGGAAAACTTCAACAGCCTCTGGTATACATGAGATGAAACTTCTTGGTCACAATGATCATCTCTGAACAGCTTGTGTGTCTGTATGTATGAATAGTCTTCTCAAGTTCTGATTTACTATACTATTTTTTTCTGAAAACAATCCTTAAAACATTGAATAAAATATGAACTTGTCTTATGCCAAATTTCTTGAAAGTAGTCATTAAGATTTATTATTTCCATTATGAATAATGTCCATTATAAAGGAAGAAAAACATGACTGTAAGGCAAGCATATATTTTCTGTCATAGCACAGCAGTTTGTCTTCAATGACTGATGTTGTTTGCAGTTTGGGAAAGTAATAGAGAAACAGCAAGTAAGAATTGTATTTTTAGTAGAAACTCATTGTTCATTGCATACATTATTTTCCTTCTTTGATAAAGTGAATGGTTATTACTGTCAGTAGTGAGAACCAAGAGTCAGCTGACCACTACTTGTAGCTTAATAAAACTACAAACATTGGTGAAATAATCATAATGCAAGAAGCGTTTACAACAGGCCTCACCAAAATGTACACATCATGTTATATGTTATGAAGAAACCTTCCTTAATAAGGCGTAATAGTCCCCTTCCTTAATGATAAACAGTTGGAAGGTGACTCTTACACATACCGTTTCATGTTTCTTAAAGTCTTTGAGAACACAGTGATGGTTTTGGCTCATGAGTTAACAACCTTGTGAGTTGGCAGCATCTCGGCTCCTCTGCAGGTAGGTTGCTGATGGCTTTACTTCTTCCTTCTCATCTGTTCTCATTCTCCTGTTAGCTCTTTGTACTGAGAGAAGCATCATCCATTTTCTTCTTTCTCTTCCTCCTGCTCTGTTTAGAGAAGCACAAATGCAGTCACTAACTGAACAGACATTTTCCTCATAGCATAAATGCTCAAACCAGTAATTAAAGCCCAGCCTCATTTTCCACCCCTAACTTTCACATTGTTTGAGAAGCTGAATTGCTGATGATTCCAGGAAACCTCAGCTGCTCCTGCCTGCAGTCAACTAATAGTGGGCAATATTCTCAACCTATTTTGTGACCTTGGAGGTTTCTGATCATTTGTTTGAGAAGAGAACTAAATTAAAAACTTCCCCAACATCACAAAGTTATTCTTAAATTAACAGTAACTTTCTGTGCAGTATCCCTTTGGAGCAATATACACCTGTGGAGGCCAGCAGGAAGGATGTAGACAAAGGTCTTCAAAATTAACACATGCATTTCCTTCACAACTACAGCTTAGAAACCAAAGAAACTGAACTCAACTTGTTCAATGTAAAACATTGTGCAGTTGAAAACATGATTGTAAGAAAAATCTCCAACACTAGAACTCTGGGGCAGCGAACATGAGGTTCAGTGTTAGGCTGTATTTCTACTGTCTCAAAATAATGCTATATGCTATTACAATATGTATGTTTAGGCTGTTGAAACTTCTATTAACCCTACTATGATTCTATATGGTAATGTCTTTTTTTCACAAGGATTCCAACACTTTATCAGTGGAAAAATCTGTCAAATTCTGTGTGAACATCTTCAAATAAGTGTCTAAAATAATTTCATCTAATACAATCAAAGTGTTACAGAAAATAATTTTACACAACATACAATAACGTGTAGTTACAATATATTTCAAAACTTGACCTGTATCATCTGTATATCTATAACAAGATTTAGATTTGCTTTTTCACTATAAAACAGCTTTAGAAACACATTCCAAAACAAAAATCAAAGAGCACTTGAGAAGCAGAAGAAATAAATTTGTAATGAAGACTTAGTGTTCTATACAGATAGTGAATGAAACTCTAGGAATACGAGTATTTTTCATCGTAATTTGTCATAGTAAAGATGTCATTGTAATAAAAGTATGGTTTTAAATTAGTGACATTTGCAAATTGGTTTCAGATTTATGAGAAAGCTGTGCTGGTGGGAAATAATCCAAGGAAAAAACCCTCAAAAATGTTAATTACAAAGTACAATTCTTGCTGTGTCTTGAGCTACCAGAAATGTCTGCTAATTGCTACCAGTCATCTCCTTTCACTTCAAGCTGATCTAATTAATTTCAATACACCCTTAAACTTCAGAGCCTGGAATTCTAGGTTTCAGAAAATTTATTTGTTCTTGAAGAATTTAATAAAAACTCACATATCATCTGAATCAAGTAGCTGTTTTCAGATAAATTCCATGGTAGGTAGTTCCATGTCACATTTTCCTTCCCATACTCTTCTTTCTTCATATAAAATACTTGTGGTAGACAACACACTTGATGTAACCATTTGAGATGACTGTGCTTGTAGATAGAATATGTTAACTCATCAAAACACATGTAAAGATAATTTATAAAGAATCTACTTTTTGTGTGTGTGTGACACTATTGACGTACAATTTTTGTTAATCCCTCACCTCTAATGAAGGTGAATTTTTGCCGAAATTAACTGTATACATGTTGTATTTTGCATTCTGTGGTCCTTTTTCAGTATTTCAACTTCATTTATATTTTGTGTTTAAGAGTTATCCTGGAACAGGTTACAGAACAGTTCCCTCTCTTCATTTAACAAATTTAGAACCTGTGTTTGGAGAGAAGGGTTTTATTTAGAATTGTGTTTAACAATAGAAAATTCTATCTATCTGTTGCTTGAGAGGCATGTTTGAGTGAGGGCTAAGAATTTCTTAAACACAGCTGTACATTAAACCTAGATGAAGGTGTTATTAGCCATTAAAGTAGGTCAACCCTACCAATTACAAAAAAAAAAAACCAAACGCCAAAATAAACAAACAAACAAAAAACTCCACCTAGTAAGTTAAGGCTTGTATAAGGTACACTCACATATATTCCTTAGCAATATTTCTATGCTTTCGCACTACAGTGAAATCAGATGTGTGCTGGTTGGTTTGTTACCTGCAGAGATTACAAGTGTGATGATGATGTTCAGCTTTTCCCCAGCTTGCTTTCCTGTGTAAAGGCAGACTTTGGATCTGCATTTAGATATGACTGAGAGACTGTTACCTTTAGACATCTGACTAATCAAAGAAGTGTTCAGTGAGTAATCACTAAGTGTTCAAGTATCTGGCCAATGATCTGCCTTTTAGCCTGGAGCAGTAATTGACTGTGCATTTTAACAGTTCATTTGCTTTCACTACACTACTTGTTTCTTAGCACATTGGATTTTACACTGTTTGGAAGAAAAACCCTTGTGGTTGTTCAAGTGAGCATTGGTATTAGATGTGGTGCAGTGGAAGAAGTTCTAATGCTGTCTGTGTACATTTTTACACAGATAAGCAGTATCTATAGATGCCATCTCTAAAAGGATTTATTTATATCTCTTCTCATGTAGCAATGATATATGAAGGTACCACATTTACTGTATAATAGTATTTTCCCAGGTTTTATTTTTTTCAAATACAAATACAACTGTAAAAAAATACTCTGTGGGCTCTCAGCACCAACTTAGAGAGAGAGTGAAGCCTACATAGTGGTGTCCAACTACAAAAATAACTTCTCAGATGGATAAAGAAAAGAATTAAGCACACTGACTTTTAAGCAGTTCTTTGGTCCAAGAAATGACGTGAAGATACAATAGCATTTATAAGAGTCCTAGAAAGTTATGCAGTCACCTTCTGCTGCAAAATGTCAGGCTACACTAGATCAGTGCAGTGTAGGATGAAGTGAAATGTGTGCTGCCGCCTCAAGGGGCAGCATAGCAGAGGATTATAGACATTCTGTTTAAATACAGTGCAGTGAATTTAAACCTATTTCAAATGCTTTTTTGCCGTTGAAGTTTTTTGTAATGAATAACTTTATTTCTCTCATTGCAGTGGCGATTTCGTTTTTTTATAGCAGAACAACTCTGGTTTGAAGATATTTGAACTGCATTATATCATCGAAACAGGGAAAAATAAATAAAACTGAATAAAGACTGAAGTATATTTAATTTTCTTACTTTAACAGGGCTGTCCCTTCTCTCCAGGTTTGGTTTTAAAAAAAAAGAAAAAGCCAGGGACAGGGAACTTTTCATTTTTCACTCTGTGTCATTACAATATTGCCAGCAAATAAGTCTTTGTAAACTCTTGTATATCTTCTTTCCTTAAGTGAAATTGACTAGCAAAATATTCGACTTCTGAAAAGTAAAAATAGGGACCAAAAAGGATGAGGGAAAATGTTTGTCACCTGTACAATTTGCCTGAATGTGCTATTTTCTTATTCTTTACTCTCTGAGATATTTTCAATTATGATAATGCTCTTTAGTAAAGAAGGACTTGACATACAGGGTTTTGCTCTTCCTCATTCAGAAGTGTTAAGTTTAGCAATATCTTTTATTGATTGCAAGCACAAGTGCCATGCTACACCAAACTTATTTTTCTTCCTCTTTAAATTGAAAATATCTTGTACTCTGTTCTCAAACATCTTATTTGGGCCTGCAGTTATTTGGGCCACATGCTGTTATATTGTTCAAGTCAAAAGCAACCTGAAAATGTACCAAAAACCTCTAGAAGTTATTTTTATGTGCATGACAGCAGGTTGCAATGCTTATAGGATGTGTTTATTGTCCTAAACATGTATATAGTGATGTGAGAAACAGATGCAATGGGTATCAACACAAAACAACACACAGTTTTGAAACATGGAGTT
>VWZF01001882.1:880416-951385 GCA_013396755.1 Sclerurus mexicanus | reverse complement strand
AAATATACCTGGCAGTGAAAGCCTTAAGTCACCCTCGGTAAAAACCTGGCACTGGATGCACTGATGCCTCTGCTCTGATGAAGGTTGACATTAAGCCATCTCCAATTATGGGATCCAACTTACTGACAGGTGAGCCAGACCTACAAACTCTTTACCAGAAGCCCTGAAAGCAAGGGTTTGGTACAGCCTGGCATGGAAAAGGAAGGAGATAAGCCACCCAGCAGGTGGGAAAGAGCCTTGGGCACACTGATCCTGCTGGAACCTCAGCTGCTTGCCACTGGTTCATTGGAGGTGCATAATGATGGAATCAGAGCACAGTTTGGGTTGGAAGGGACCTTAAATCTCATCTCATTCCATGCCCCTGCCGTGGCCAGGGACACCCATATAACAATGCAATCCCCCAATACAAGTGTAACCATACAAGTGACAGGCTTTGTGTTAGAGAAGGTATTTTGTTCTGAATTACAGTCAGTTATGGCATTTTGTACTTACTTGTAATTGTCATCTTCTACAAACTTCTGTAGTTCTTCTATGTACTGCACTGAGTTTAGGTATTTTTGGACATGAGGCAACATAGGAATATCTGGAGAACAGAGGACATTCATTACCACTATACCACTCATTGGTAAGCAATCTTTCAGAAACTAATTAAACAGATTCAGCTCTCCTGACCTTCTGTGAGATGAAGGCACAGACTACAGTCCCTGGTGATGCTGAAACTTTAGAACTTCACAGCAGATCTCCCGTGCTGAGCTGACGGTCCCTGCACCCATAAACCCCAGAGCTGCTTATCAGAGCACAGGTAAGACAACAGCCCAGGCCAACTGAAGGCCCAGAGCTGGAATGTCAAGGGCTCTATCTGAGGATTCCCTCACAGCCCACACTCTCTTGGTGCTGAGCTTCCAGGGAAGCCACAGCTCTGTGCTCATTCACGTTTCACCACTGCAAACGCAGCCTTACAACTTCACTAGAATGTGAAGGGGACCTCTGAAGAAAAAAACACGTTATCTGATCTATGAAGGGAACCATAAATGTCCAAACGACAAGCTGAACGTATTTTATTGCCTCCAGTAAAAGTACTACTCCAAAAGTAATCTCACTTTTAAAATTCATGGTCATAAAATTATGAAACACACGGACAAAAGCTTATAACATACCAGTAAAACTACTGTTAAGTATGATGTACTCCACATTTACCACCAGAAAATATCCACTGCAAAAATGTGTGCGATGGAAGAAAAGGGCAATTCTATTCTGCCTCCTCATGCTGATGCTCCATCATCCGCAACAATACCAAACCAAACCAAACCCTGGCTTTTGGTCTGAGAGGATGAGGGAGGGTGTCCATGGCATTCAAACGAGCTGGGCCTTACTTAAACTGCATTACAGCAAGCAAATACTGAAGCTTTTAGAGTTCTTCCCTTTAAAGCTGCAATACTGCCACAAGGGCTTACCATATTCACAGGACTGCTGTAAATCCGAGATAATGCGGAGAATGTTGTTCATCAGGTTTGTTCTTTGCTCACTTTCCAGAATGCTCGCTGTTGATGGGTAGGCAGAGTCAATGTATGTCAAGTCTGACAGATAAATACCTGAAATAAGATCAGAATTAAAGGTTTCTTTGTTTAGTATCTCACGCTCACCAACAATATTGTAAGGACTTTCAGCTTTCATGGATTGATACATGTGCTATTATTTGTAGATCTAAAAGGAATTACGAGGACATGAACAACTACTCACAAACCTCATCTTCACCACAGCACCAATGAACTAGTCCCTGGACAAGTAAGAAGCACCCTAAACACACAAGGCTAAAATACCTGATCAGAATGACTAATTGTTTAGGAAGCCCATTACTTCTTTCCTCCAATTCAGCAATTAAAAAAATACTGGAAGGAAGAATCATACCTGTAACTCTTCAAGCTGAATAAAAACCTCAAACTCAACGTGCAGCAACGTGGGAAAAGTTAACCAGGGGAAAAGGGCACTCAGACTGAAACGTGGACTGAATCCCACAGCTGATGATGATCACAACTCCAAAGATCCAACAGATCCTCACAGATAAGACACTTTAAGTCTTTACCTGCCCCTTCCCCTCACTACTCTTTGAATCCCCTCGTCCTGTACAGACAAAACTCCCCCTCCTCACACTCCAATGCTGCAGATAAAACACTTCATTTATTTCTAAAAGCAACTCCACTTCTTGAGCTTCACCCCAGGACAGATGATTTTGTCTCAACGGAATGAAACACATCCTGACCAGCTTTGCTATTGAGAGGAACTGCTCTTCATCCCCAGCATCCTTCACAAGACACCCAAACTAAAAAAATAGGCAAACTTAAATAACGTTGCTCTAAAAACTTATTTCTGTAACGGGGAAGTTTTAAAATTATATTTCACTTCACCTCTCAGTCTTGTATAACCAAAATCATAACAAGGAGTTTGGCTTTACAGGTGGAAGACTATTAATGCAACCTCACAAGAACTGCAGTTGTGTTTGCATAGCACCTAACCCAGCACAGCCCTCGAATGGGAGCTGGGAAACTCTGGGCACCCCTCCAAAACCAACACGCACACACGCGTGTGCGCGCACACACAGAAACAAATTAAAATACTTGTGGTTGAAAGGTGACATATAAAAAACTGAATAAAAAGGTATTACACATGACCTGATATACTACTCAATCTCTCAATTTTCTACTCGGCTAGAAACAGTTCGTTAAAAAATAGAAAGGATAATGAGAACCATCAGGGAGTCCCGTTTAATTGCCACGCTACCCACGCTGCCCTGAACCTAACTTTACTAAGCTGTGTCCAAACAAGCCTTAAAAATCCCAAACCTGCTCAGTCTCACACAGAAAGAGGTAAATCACGCTTATTAACTATGATTAAGGAAATTCCTCGTAACAGGCACCTGCACTATTATGCAGGATTTTATAAACCGCAGCATTTGTAGGATTATCTCTCTGAATGACCTGCTCCATTGAGCACTGAGTATCTCTTTTAGCTCCATCAACAACTCTTCTGTGGAGAGCAGCTCTCTGAAGCTACTGGATGCATTTCTACGGCATCTAAAATAATTCTGAAAGCACACAAGGGCAATTCTCTTTCAAACGTAACTGGCACAGAAGCCAAGGAGATCAATGGCAGCAAATTGAACGCACTCAAGTGCCGGGTGAGCACGGGGAGAACCCGACCCAGACTCCGCACTCCTCAAGGAGCGTCACCCTGCGGCTTCTGCTACTTCCAGCACTGGCCAGACGTTATCAAATATTCTGATACCCACCCAAACCCATCACACACACAGAGTTTTAACACGTTCCACATGGACCGCAGACTTGGTGCCTTTAACGACTGGAACTGTTTCTTATT
The DNA here is from genome assembly GCA_013396755.1 of Sclerurus mexicanus. NCBI lineage: Eukaryota > Metazoa > Chordata > Aves > Passeriformes > Furnariidae > Sclerurus > Sclerurus mexicanus. The sequence goes on along the minus strand of VWZF01001882.1, from coordinate 948,013 downwards.
AAGCGAACGTCAAGAATTGAACGCGACATTCTGTCGAACATTCTTCTAGACTACAAATGCTTCATTTTTCCTGTTGTATCCAGCCAGGCTGCCCCTTTTATTCCCAGCAACACAAATCAAGTTTTATCAGCCTGAAAGAATCTTTCTTCTAAATGAAGCCCAGTACTGTAGTAACTTGAAAGGCATCTTTAGGCAGCGTAGTAAAAATGTTTGATTTGTAATTGCCTGCTGAACTCTTGCACAGTTCGTTGCCATATGGTACCTCCCTTCTACTGGCAAACAATCTTTCCTTGTTCCTGACTTCGCAGCCTCCCTGCCCCCTCCTTTTCTGGAGGGTATGGATAGGAAATCCGAAGGAGGAGTTTCTCCCGCTCTCCGAGTGCTCGCGGTGACATCATAGGTGGGCCGAGCGGCTGAGCTGAGCGTGTGTTTGTTTAAAAAAACACTGTCCAAAAGTGATGTATATGGAATCTGGGTCAGCTGGAGCTGCTTAGAGCACTTCTGCTCTACTCTGTGAGAATAAAACACTGCTGTTACAAAAGACATTGCTCGCTCTCTTCTGGAATAACGCACACCGGAGCATTACTTTTTTCCTTTTCCTAACTGATTAGTTAGTTTGGTTATCGTATGGAGAAACCCAATTCCTCAACACGGCTTGGATCTAACAGAGGAAGACAAAAGCAGTTTTCAGCTCCAGCTGCAGATTAACAATCCACAGCATCGGGTAATACAGGAAGAAAAAGCAACTTGGCCTCTGGATTTTCCATCTACCACAGAAGTAAAACCAGCTGGAAGACTTTTTTCCTTGGTAAGTTTTAAAGTTATTCTTACTTGCAAGTTTCATTTTGAGCTATTTGTGAATGCTACGTACATCTCCCTCAACATACAATTGCGAAGAATCAGATCCCTCTGAGCCTGAGAAAAAACTGACAGCTAACATTAAATCCCATTTCTGTGGCATTTGGTAGACTTGGGAAACTTGGAAAGAATTAGAAAGGGCTCCGCATAAGGGCAGAGCCTGACTCGTTCCAGTCGTAAGGGTGACCCAGTCTCAGTTCTTTAGCTGTATTGTTATCTACAGTTACAGAAAATTAGCACCACCAGAGTCTTTGCTAAGCATGTAATTTGGGCACTGTGAACACGCTACCGTGGAATTCCGGTCCCAGCAGAAAGCAAAAGCCCAAAGCCCTATCGGTTCCAGGGAAGCTGGATTTCACCCAACACCAGAGCATAGACCTAGCATTACTAGAACGAGAAAATGGATACCTCAATAAAACCACTGTGAAACGTCCCAAGCAAATCAATGCACATCTGTAAGTAGCAATCATTGTGCATCGTTTCAGCTACGGTTTTACTTACGGTCCTTCCGAGGAGGAGAAGCTGCCTGAGTTGTGGAGCCAACCAAGAAACCAGAGTCATACTTTGATTCAGAACATAACCGAGGTTGTAGCACAAACAATGGTGCAGTAGAAAACCCAAAGATGCTGCTGCAACAGGCACTAATGCCTTCTTCCTTCAGCAGTTTGTGGGAAGTGAATTGTACCTCAACTGAACTGCAGTTTGTTTCTAAAGAAAGATCCATTTCATAAACATGAAATGCAGTGTACAAGGCAACGCTATATTAAGTGGAAAATTGAGGGGTTTGTTACAGTTCTTTGGGGAGAGGGAGGGGAAAGGACACTGCTGCAAGTCAACGATTAAAACAAAGTTGTTTACAAACAAGGCAAAAGTACAGATAAAAATTAAAAGAGGAAAAAAAAAGACTTGCTAATACACAATTCTCTACTTTTCCCCTTTCTTCATGCTGACTTGGAAACTAAAATACAGTAAATAATCCGGAACAATGGACATGAACTTATGTGTTTGTATTAAGAAACTCAGAGATGTCTGACACAGCATGAGAGCACTAAGGGGCTGATGCTAAAGGAGAGACAAAGCATTACAGAAAGCACATAATTAAGATTTGGGAGCTATGGGAGGAAGAAAGTCTGAAGCAGCCTTGACAAACAAGAAAGATGGATCCTTTCCAAGCTCCTGAGCCCTTTTCCGTACTATCCCTTTGTGCTGATTTACATATGAAGGAGAACAACCCAAACAACGGCAACAGAACCCCCACTCAGTGTGCTCTGGACACCAGGCTCCATTCATTCAGCAGCAGCCAAGGCTCTGATTTACGCTGCTCACAACAATCCCTGAATCTCCCACAAACGAAAACAGCTGAGTCAATAACTTTCAAGCAATAAGCCCGCTGTGTGCAAGGTTTTAACTCTCTCCCCTGTGCTGCCTTCCAACTTTGGCGTTCAAATTTTGAGATGTTTATTTTGAAACAAATAACGCAATACTAACATTACGCTGCTGCCAGAAGAATGACCTGAAGTATGGTGGAAAAATATACTATTTAAAAGTTTTAAAGGAATTTGAACCTCTAAACTTTTGCCAGCAACTACATGGCTCTGTCAAGTCTTAATTAGTGCTTTATTGGGCTGTGTTTTCTGTTGGTTTGGTCCTTAAAATTTACACACCAATGAGTGAAGTAAAATTTCCTACAGCAAACGTAACTAGATGCTCAGTATCTCGAGTATCTGTTTGAAAGAGAATTCTGGAGCCCCTAAATCACACGTTTCCAAAGACAAAACGCACCACTCAATTGTGGCTGCCCCTTCAAATGGTGCAAACACACACAACGGCTGCCAACAAACATAAAGGAACGCTCACCTTCAAAAAAAACTGACCAAAAAATCTGCAAATGCTACAAAATTACGCAGTGCTTTAAGAACATCTACTATGACAACACCTACAAATCTCTTCTGCAGAGGGTTTCTAAGAATTTATCACTTTTAAAAGCAACACGTTTTCAATTATTACTTCAAACCCCCCTGAAGACTTTCAGATTGCCTTTCCTAAATGGCATCAGGTTCATATCAACCTCCAAGAGGCAGAATTCCGTGACTCCATACATCACGTATCTGACAGACAGAACCCACCAACATATTATTCCTGGATCCCAGTCAATACAATGGAAAGCAATCCTGTTATTTCAGCAGAGACAGAGGGACTTGCCGGAACAGCTCTTGTTTATATAGGGGAAAGTAACTTAAATACAGAGATATATTGAAAATCCATGTGAACGTTTCTCCCATAATAGGATTGTTTTCCCCACATCACTAGTACTTCTAACGGTGTGGACCCAGTTTTAAGCTAAAAAATCCCCAGAAATCCTCCCTTATCCCGAGCAGACATGGGGGAACACAGCTGGGATTACTGATTTCAGCTGCTCAGGCAAAGCCCAGGGAAAAGGAAGCATGTGTAACACCAATAACTGAGCTCCCTGATTAACTGGTCTCATGTTCAGGGGACCTTTAGTCTCAGTATTACAATTCACTTTCTCAAAGAACCCTGTTTCTTTCCCCGCTACATGTAAGAGGGCACTGCTGGTATTCATCCCTTGACTATATTCTTTTGAGAAATATTCTGAACAAAGATAAGTACCAATACAGCATTTTCCATACAAAGGGAACCCTGCACTCACATTTACCTGCAACACCCCACGCTGCCCAGCGAGGACAGGCCTTTGTCAGCTCTGGAAGCACACATTCCAATTTGTGTTGTGGGTTTCCAAATTCTACATCCTGCTGAACCTGACTCACAGCAGCACAACAAAGAACAAGTAGTTTGTCGTGCAGAAAGCTGAAAAATGCCAAATACATACCAACTTCCACACGTCCTCATCCCTGCAGCTCTGTGTTTGTGATACAATACTGTGGGGGGAATGCAGTCTGTGTTGCAGTAGTTAAAAGCAGAAGTTAATGGCTTGTTTTGCCTTTTAAATTGAATTTTTCTTTCTTTAAACACTTTTAAAAGTAATAAGTCGAAGACTAATTCTGAAAACAAGCTGGGGGGTTTTTTTGCATGGGGATCAGTCTGGAAAGAGAAGGAAACCAGAAGAAAAGGAACAGCCTTAAATGTGGGATGGCATTGAAACTCCGTGCCCAGCTCGGAGTGTTTCTGACAGGCTGATGGAGAAACGTGTGCTGCTGGGAATGATGGCCCGTTTTCCCTGCAGGAGCCTGAACCATCAGCGTGTCAGAACAGACAGTGCCACTCCTGCAGAGACCTGAGAGCCAGCACAGGGTGCCACAGGAACACGGCACAACCAACTGAAGGCACAGCTTATTCCAAGTTAAAAACACGGCAGCTAATAAGGAGTTAAATAATTTATTTTAAAGCAATCGTAAATGGGATTAGAAACTCCCTCACTTCATTTCCAAGGTCTCAACAATACCAAAGCCCCACTCACTACAACAACTCCAGACTCGCAGGGGGGTTGGAGACTGTGGTTCTGTCTGAACTGACCCCTGAGCCTCAACCATCTCCAGTTAACCCACTACCTGAACACCTAAACCTGGGAATCTGGGACAGAATGTGCCTGGTTCAAAAACCTTAGAGCTATTTCCCAACTCTAATTTTAATTTGTCATTTAGGTCTTACATATTAAGGCTATCACCCTGTGATACTTTGGATAAACAGCTCCTATTTTTTTAAGCTGCTTGCCCAGAACATCAGGAAATTTCTGAAACAGCGTTTTCATTTCCTTCTAAGCTGATTAAAACTCCAGGTAAACATCTCGCTCAGAACCTATTCTTGTATAACAAGTTAGGCACTAAGCTGCTCAAACATGACAAGCAACAATTTAAGACATTTCATTTTTTTCAGCACCAAAATTTTCACAGGAGCATATTCATTCCCTACCAGGCAGAGGCTCACGAGGAACTCATCCCTGCTTATCTGAACGTCTCAGTTTACCAGAAGACATTTGAATCATTTCAAATTCTGGAGCATAATCCTCTGCAGCTGCTGCATTTGGCTGTGCTGTACTGGATCCTGTAATTCATTTAGTGGTCTGACAGCGTATATACGGACAGAGAACTTGTAACTTTAACACATAAGGGTAAAAGTTCAAAATGAGCACATTTAACATTAAAAGAAATGCAGAAAGCAGACTGCAGCAGAATACATGGTCAAACCGTGGGCTCTGTTGCAAAGTGTTTGGTTTTGAAAGATTCATTGAAGTTTTAATGTATTTCAGGGGAAAACGTGCTGCTGTGGGGAAAATCCCCAGCCATTCATTATTTCAGTAACTCTGTAGGGTATTTAAAAGCTACCAAGAACTAAAGTGCTATTCACTTTCTTGGACTATGAAGTAGCCATTATACGCTGTGAAAACAGTAAAATACTGGGCTTGTACTATGGCTCCATCCCCAACCAGATGCCATGAAGTCACTTTGCCTCCTTCTGCAAACACTGAACGTGAAAGCCTTGAGAAACCATTGAGGAGATGTGCAGAGGGTTTAAGTGTCAGACAATTTACTTCAGCTCATCCCTGTCAGCTTCGAAACCACACACGGAGCAGCTCCCCATGTGCTTCCCATGATTCATGTGAACATTTAACCCAATGAACTTCCAAAGCTGAGCACTGTTCCAGTGATTAATATTTTCACTGTCTGAAGTCACCAAACACGGAACCAGCTCCAGAGAAGTGATACTTTTTCCTAACTTTTTTTTGTCTCCACACTTTCAGCAGAGAAGTATTAACAAAAATTTTAAGTTCTGTTTTTGAAAAAGCTATTTGCTAGTAGACACCAGAATACCTATTATTACAAACTAAGGCAATTAAGTTTTTAAAATGAACTTCCTCAAACTTATGTGCTCCCTCCATTCGTGCAGGATAAGAAAGCATTTTCAGTATGTGTTAAATGCAAGTGTTTTCTCCCCCTCCCAGAAGCAGAGCTTGCAATACAACCTTCAGCTGAACAAAAAGTTATTTTTTAGGCAACACTGGAACATTTAATCCACATTTCTAGGTCTAACTCCTGACTGCATGTGCAGCACGGTTGGAAGCCTGTAACCCTGCTCTTAGCGAAGCCAAGAAATAAAGACTTGCCAGGTGTCCCGAGGCTGAGCAGACCCCAATATTAAAGCCAGGAACAGAACTGGGAGAAGTGACCTGACCCAGAAGTCACCTTATCATTTGTAAATGTGAGTGTAAAGGAAGCAGCCCAGCTCTGCTCCTCCGTCAGGGTGATGGTTCAGCATTGCCACACGCACTTAGACTTGGACTTAGCGGGAAGGGTACGATAATGAACTCTCCCTGCTCTTAATTGCCCCAAGGCCACTGTACAGGGGCCTGCAGAAGAGGCCTGGAAAGGAAAACCAGATCAACAGCTAAGACAAGAACAGCAATCTGCTTCACAAAGCAAACAAACCATAAAAAAGAGGATTTCCCCCCCTGCTTATTTAAATGCTACCTTTGCTTATCATCTGGAATATTTAAAGCTAAAAAACATTCCTGGATTTTTATCACTGCATTTTAAGTCTTTACACGAAGGCAAAATAAATTAATTATTTTCTTTAAAAGAGGAATGAAACACTTCAATATGGTATTTACAACGATAACACACCTGATATTTCACTGTTTCTTGGGTAAAAGTCTTCTCAAAAATACCAAGACACTTGGAAATGGGCATCTCAAGGCAGCTAAACAGAGACACGCACGCAGAACAAGCCAAATTTGTTCCAAGCTTTCCTTGCAAACTTGAAGTTACTTGCATAAGGAATTTGCAATGTGTAAGACAACTACCTTAAGCTAATCGCCTGCCTAACACCAATGTCCAAAAATAGCGTTAAAGGTGTATTTTTCAAGCCTACTAGATAGGTGTATATATAAATCTGAAAAATGGGTTTATAACTAAGTATTTATGTAGCATTTAACAAATTATACTTCTATATATACCCATCTAAAGCTAAGAGAGGACCAGAAAGGCTCATATAATCCAAATTCCAACCTTTATATAAATAGTTTTGTCTCCCTACTTCCCTTCCATGAAGGTATTCTGTACGTTCCATAACCTCTTGCAGTGGGCAGAGATCCGAGCAGTCAAATCCATCCTGCGCGCGTAACGCAGAATCTCAGCAGGAACAGGACATTGCTTCTGAAAATTTACCCATGGCAGCAAGTTCGCTGCTACATCCCATGTCTAAATTTTAGTGTTTCCTGCTCAAAATAGAAAGCTGATCTTCGAAAGGAATCTAAAGGCATCTAACTCCACGTCAGAGATTCCAAACGCTTGGCTCCACACACGCAATCACGGCAAACCCATCAGTGTGGACAGTTTAGCAGCCGAGGGGCATTAGTTTTGGCTCTAATTCAATGACTTTATCTTTTCTCCGTTCAACAGTCGCCTGACTCGTGTTAAAATGAAGATATTGAAGTGGACTCTGGGTGTCCTGTTGTTCCTGCTGCTGTCTATCGGGCGCTGCACCGAACAATCCACGCCGAGTAAGAGACACCCTCGTGGGGCAGAGGCCGGGGAGGAAGGGAAGAAATGTGGTTACACCTTCTTGGTGCCAGAGCAGAAAATCACGGGGCCAATCTGCGTCAACACGAACGGACCGGCCGCGGGGAGCAGGAAGGACGAGGTCACCAGGATGGACATCGAGAACCTGAAGGATGTGCTGTCCAAGCAAAAGCGGGAGATTGACCTCTTGCAGTTGGTGGTGGACGTGGATGGAAACATCGTGAATGAAGTCAAGCTACTGAGGAAAGAAAGCCGGAACATGAACTCCCGGGTCACCCAACTGTACATGCAGCTCTTGCACGAGATAATTCGGAAACGCGACAACTCGCTCGAGCTGTCCCAACTGGAAAACAAAGTCCTTAACGTTACAACGGAAATGCTGAAGATGGCAACCAAATACAAGGAGCTGGAAGTCAAATACGCAGCACTGACTGATCTGGTGAACAACCAGTCTGTGACTATCTCGCTGCTGGAAGAGCAGTGCCTGAGGATCTTCTCGCGCCAGGACAGCCACGGGTCCCCGCCCCTCGTCCAAGTGGTGCCACAGCTCATTCCCAACAGCCAGCCGTACACGCCCGTCCTTCTGGGAGGTAACGAGATCCAGAGAGACCCGGGATACCCCCGAGACAGAGATGTAAGGCCACCGCCTGACCCAGCCACTTCTCCCACAAAGAGTCCTTTCAGAGTGCCACCGCTGGCTCTAATTAACGAGGGTAAGTTACCTATCCCCGTTTGCCTGGCCTGAGATTCCTCCATTTCACAGGGAAACTGCCCCAACTATAAAAACAGAATGAAAAATTGAAAGGTGCCCGGTACAGCTTTCCTTGCTCCTGATTTTCTCTCCCCCCTTCACCTCACAGGGAAAGCTTCTGTTTGCCAAACTGCCTAATTCGGCATCAGAGGGGTTTGGGGAAACGGCTGCTAACCAGAATTTCAATCTGAACCATTTACACCCTTAAGTCACAAAATACTGGTGGTTCTCTCTCCAATAGGGTTTGAGTTACAGGACTGAACATTCAGTATGAGCATAAACTTTCTAAAATCTACCTGTTTCTTTGACGATGCCTGTCAGCTACATCTTACAGTAGCTGACAAGGGTGAATAAAAGAAATTAATTATTCTTACACAAATGAAGTGATTTTAGGTAGTTCTCCTTTATATTACACATATACGTTTGCCAGAAGATAATCCTGCTAGAAGACTTTTCCTGCTTCTATTCTGACCCGCTTTCAGATGAAAATCTAAATTCACCAACACAGTCATGTAATGAGTGTTTGGTTGAAACATTCAAGAGCGAGAAGTTTGAAAGGATAACTGAATCAAGGCTGGATCCAATTAGATGCACTCAGCTTTGAAAATTTAAAATCAGTAACTACATTCCCGGTAATTTGATGTCAGGAGGGGACGGCAAGTTAAGCTAGCACTATAAATATTATGAAAATACATTCAGGAGGCTGTATCACATCTTCAGGCCAGTACACAAATTCATTTATCACTAGAAATCAAAATTAGTGACAAGATAATTAACTACCTCCAATCTGCCCTGAAATCATGTTTCTCACTTCATTAAAATTTTGACAGAATTGTGATTAAAAAACCTAATTCAAGGACTCAGAAAAACAAGCTTCCTCAGACACCCATTCAAGTGCTTGCCTTTAACTTCTGTTAACCCAGCAAAAGGGTTTAATTGGGAAAAGTCTTCTCAGGCTTGTGGGTTTTTCTTTTCTTTCAAATTGCCTTTAGCCACAGTTCAGAGTTCAACTTGGTTCCTAAGATGGAGCCAAACGTGTATTTGTGACTCTTCTGCAGCGTTACGACCAACCAGCTGCTGATGTAAAGCACAACTATTTTTATTCAAGGCCTGCAGAAAATTCAGGCTCCAGCCCAAGTGCAAAGCCAGATGTCACGGGAATTCCAGCTGCACATCACGGCACAAAGGAAACAGCTCCTCCCAAAGCCTGACGCTGGTGTCTGGTCACACAGCACCAGCAGAATTCTATAAAAGCACAACTTGCTGCTTCCCAGCAAACCCTCACTTCAAGGTTTTGCTCTCAATCCATCTTTTTCTCTCTCAGGATGTGCCTGCTGCACATACCAAACGAGGAGTATTACCCCCTAAGTTATCTACCCTGCTTTTCACTAACCACTTAAGCCCTAAAAGTTCAGAGTTTGAACCCACTTTTGCAGGGGAACACAAAGAAACCTTAGAAAGCTTACTTTAACACCATTCAGCTTCCTTTAATAATGTTTTCTTGAGTTGGAAGTTGAGGTGTTTCTTGCAGCACCTTGAGAAAAGGTGGACTGAGAACTGCTAAAGATGGCAAGGCATCACTCGTCAAAACCAAAACTTCTGAATTCCAATTTTTATGCCCAATTATTACCTCTGATTTTTAAAATTAAGGCAAGCAGATGTCATGGTGCACAGAACCAAAACTATGGCACAGAAAAGCCAACTTTACATTTAAAAGGCGATGACTATTTATAATGTATAAAGATGTCAAAAACCCCAATGAAAACCAAATATCCCCTGTTAGAAACCGGTCTGTTAAAGATTTATGTCAGAATAAACACCTGGACAAACTTCCCTGTCAATTACAGTTGTCACAATTACCTTAATTTTAACAATAACCCCCAAATTCACTGTCACTATTGCTGCAAAAGTTAGCCAAGACCCTGAAAATTACACATTATCCCCCCTCACTCTGCTGCTAATACCTCTCAGTTAACAATTTAACTTACTTTAATATATTCATAGTCCACTTTTAGTTTGGACTTTTGCTCTCCTACTGCCCCCCCATATCCTCTATATGAAGCTTACACAAGCACAGCTCCTACACCATCTGCTCAACATGACATTTGGCCTCCTAAAATTATTAAGCCACCAAGTTATTAAGCTTTCAACTTAAAATATTTAATCCCTTTCCTTCTCTACCACATTTAATTTACCACAGAATATCATCTGCACTAAATCATACATCTAAACCACAGTTTTAGAAGTGAAATATTTAACAGCTCATCTTGTCAGAGTATTTCTGACTTACAACTCTCCCAGTGACTTAGTGTACACAGACTGTTATAAAAGACTAGATGTGCACGAGATGCTTATTCCTCACATAGATAATCTAGAAAATCTCGAAGATCTTAAACAGAAAATTATGCTTTTCCATCAGTCAGAGCCTCCACTTACAGCAGCACTGTGGAGAATCTCCCATTGCTTCACCAATCTCAGCATGTCCCCTGAACGAGATCAGCTCTTATACTGTGAACTTGAAATAATTACACAGAACAAAGAATTACTTCTCCAAAAAGGTTCAAGGCTATACCCCAAAAATAATGGGATATTACGGATTTCCTTACACTAAGAGCAGAAGCCTGACACCTCTACCACAACTTTAACTTATGAGAAGCACACAGACCAACCTGAGCACCACAGCAGACAAGTTGTATCTTGTGTACTTAATGCCAGCTGAACTTGAGAAGAGATCCAAGTGCATTATATAAACAGACAGGGACAATTCTGTCTGCCTTCAAAACTACTTAAAATCACTCCAAACATCTGCTTAGATCTCTCATGGAAAAATGAGTCCTCAGTTCCTCCTCTGGTAGAAATGGCATTAGATAACACCCAGCAGATCTAACTGAGCTCTTCTTAACGTTCAATTAACATTTCAAAAAATTAACACTTGCCTGTTTACGCTTTTTCAAAGCAATAATTGCTTTACTATAATACCAATGGAACAACATCCCTGTTCAGCTATAGAGCACCCGAATTTACTTTAGACAGATCAAGGAAAGGGACTGAAATTATCTATCCCGTGGACAGACTGTGCAACATTCACAATCCACGTGGAAATTTTAATTGTGAACGTGAGAAAAAGCACTTGCATACCAGAGCTCTAGGATTTACTTCCTAAACTGCTTCTGCTTCCCCTGGGAGAACGGCAAAGCCATCACAAACCCTGGCAGTGCAGCAGGGCTGACAATGAAGGCTCAGTGTCTGCAACACCCCTGGTAGTTCTGTCACAGCCAGAAGCTCAAGCTCTCTGCACTAGATACACAAGCTTTATACACTCTAATCAATATGAAACGCTTTAAGGATTTCTTGCTAATCTGAGAAAAGTGCCATTTTCAACCTGCTTTTGTCACACAACCTCAATCTGCAGTGAAGGTCACTTTTCCTGAGCCTCTACTGTTGATTAAAGAGTAACCTCAACAACTGCCTTCCATGCTGCTTTGCACATGAGCTGCTTCAGTGACTGATGAGTTCTCTCTGAGCTTCCGAGGGTGTTTGAGAAAATGACACTTCCAGGAGGAGAGGAAAGCTGTAGGTAATTTATTTTCAGATGTACTGAGTTTTCAAACACATTAGGGCATCCACCACTAACCAGTCATTTAGAACACACTTTGCTTTTCATTAGTAAATAACCAGCCTCTCTCAACCAACTGAAGTCACGAGAGACAAACACAAATTCTTTTCTAAAAAGCAGAAACTATTACCAAAAAATGAAAGGCAGAGTTTTCAGAGATATGTAAGCTGCATCCTTCTCACAGAATGACCGGATGCTCTTCTCTAAGTAGTACTTGTAAAACCACAGTTCACAGGGACTAAAACAGAGCTTTCAAGCAGCACTGACAAGAGCATTCCTGTAGAACATGGCCCTGAAAACCAGGATACGAGCCTTTAGCTGCTCCGATATCCTTTGCTATTGCTTATTTCCTTCATCAATATCCATCTGTGTGGATCACACCAGGATGACACAGGAAACCCAAGAAGATTCCCATCCACAGTTAACAGCCTGACCCTGAAATTGGGTAAGTACATACAGGCAAAAAACTGTGGGTGTAAAAACTCTCTCTGACTAAATTCCACGTCTGTAGACTCTGGCAAGGAAGTATTTCTTAGAGTAGCTCTCAAACTCCTTATGTATTCAGAAGTTTGGTTGGGTATCCTGAAGTTCACTTTGTTTCTAACTTTCAACAGTTTCAAACTGATGCACCATGAAGTACATATGTAAACGTGTAAAAAAGGAGAAAAGAATCAATGAAAATTAAAAAGCACTTCAACATCAAGAGCCGGAGTAAAAATTTTTGACATGGTAGACCAAAAATTGTGTGTTGCTTAACAAAGTCTATTATTTGTTTAGAAAAATCAAGTTTTTGTTCAAAAATACATAAAGAGAGAGGATACTGCCATGTTTATTTGTATATACGCATAGAATCTCAGTGACTTTTTGCACTGTTTCCCATGGTAGCTTTATACCTTGGCTGCATTACTGACCTTCCATTACAAAACACTCCCGAACAATGAGCACTGCCCAGCCAAGCCTGAATTCTTACAGCATTTCTTACCCAAAAGGTCCATTCAAAGACTGCCAACAAGCCAGGGAAGCTGGACATTCCAACAGCGGGATTTACATGATCAAACCTGAGCGCAGCAACGAGCCAATGCAACTGTGGTGTGAGAACAGCCTGGACCCTGGAGGATGGGCAGTCATTCAGAAGAGGACAGATGGATCTGTCAACTTCTTCAGGAACTGGGACAGCTACAAGGTAAATTACAGAATGCAGAAAGTCACTGGGTGAAGAAAAATAACTGGGAAGTGTGGTCACTCCTCAAGGGCAGACACATGCCAGTGGGAATGGCCTGTTTCCCTCCAGGAATAGTTCACTTGTATGAACCAGCTTGTCTGAAACAGCCAGTGTTTGTGATGCACAACCCCACTGGGACACACGGGTTGTTCCACACAGTGACTAGGAAGTCATGTATTACAAAGCTCTAACTGAACATATGATTTTTATTAACACACTGAGAACTGCAGTAAGGACTTGTAAAGCTTAATTGTCTCCCTTTTGAAAAACCAAACTCAGCCAGTGGAATTATTCAATTGAACACGTTAATAGATATGCAGGATCAGGGCCTCAACTTAAAAATAGTCCTAATAATGCACTAAATGAAATAATTTCCCCCCGTAAATTTAGGTTATCCATCTGAAGGAAACACGTTCCTGTGTGTTACTGTGAGATCATGCCCTAGCAGGCAGAATGGCCAGGATGAGGAATGGATGCTGCTTTGGACTAACTGCATGTTGAACAGGAAATTTGGAAATCCTTTTGGTTGGGTCTTTGAAATAATAATGTGCTGCCTTCAAACACACAGGACACAGACCTTCCCTGGGATGCTGTGCTCACTTGAAACAGATTCACAATTGCCACACGCATTGTATGTGTGGAGAGGACTGAGCCACACCTCATTCAGTCAGTAATTTAAAAACAGTTCCATATATACAAAGGAAACGACAAAAATTTAGCATGAGGATTTTCACTTCTGGCATTTTTGGGAATCAATGATTCAAATATTAATCATTACATCAATAACGAATACATAAATTATTCAATAAATAAATAAATCAGTAGTTATTCAAGGTCCTTACTTCTCAGAACAGTACGTAGTTGTTAAATGCTTTAAAATGCTACAAGGCAGTTATGGAGTGCCCTATAAAGCAACCATAAACATTCCATCACAATGGAAGACCAAACATTACCAACACTGGTGCACTTGGGCAGAGGAAAGGGCAGACAGGAAACATCACCTCCCATCTACTGCGCTGGCAGTCTGTGATTTGAAAGGAAAGATGCTTTTATATTTAATTTCTAACAAATCCAGTAAAGAGCACCCCTAAAATTCCATTATTCATCCATTCTTACAGATCCCCCTAGCTTTGTCAAGAAATACAGTTTCAGTTTCCCTATTCTCCCTCCCTTTATCTTAAGGAGAGGAGAGCCCAGAGAACATATTATGCCACCTCTACCGATTCTGGCAGCATCTCGTGCAGCTTAGAAGTTCAAGTGCAACAAAATACAGCACTTAATGCAAATGCTGAGCAGTGATTCGGCAGCTTAAAGGCTCTCAGTACCCGAGCTCCACTGGTTTATAAACCCTCCCGCTGATGAGTGCTCGGAGAAACAAGAAAAACTAAGCCAACATTCCCCTCCTGATCTTTCACACAGAAAGGATTCGGAAACATCGACGGAGAGTACTGGCTGGGCCTGGAGAACATCTACATGCTGAGCAACCAGGATAATTACAGACTGCTGATCGAGCTGGAGGACTGGAGCAACAAGAAGGTGTATGCGGAGTACAGCAGCTTCCGCCTGGAGCCCGAGAGCGAGTTCTACCGGCTGCGCCTGGGCGCCTACCAGGGCAACGCCGGCGACTCCATGATATGGCACAACGGGAAGCAATTCACCACGCTGGACAGAGACAGGGACATGTATTCAGGTAAGGACACCAGCAGGGACGTGCAAAGTCAGGAGCGCGCGTTCCGTTAGCTATGCCACCTTTAAAAATGCAATACTGTGCCCAAAAAAGTGCCCAAATCCTGACGGAACAACTCTGTTGAAAGATGCTTCAAACCGGTGACGATACAAATCGCACGGGCAGGGCTCCCTTCGAGCCCCTGCACCAGTGAGAAATCCCTCACTGACAACACACTTCAACTTTGCTTAGCTCGGTGACATCTCATCCCTTGCATGTGACTCCGCAGTCAGAATCCCCATGCAGGCGGTCTCCAAGTAGTGCTGCTGCCACACAGCAGTAATCACCAGGAACTAAACCCTCTGGGCAGCACGAGAGGCACTGCAAGTGTGCAGGGGCTCACTTGAGACAGGGGCAGACCACTTGGTTCTGTCCTCCTTAAAGCACATGTCTTTGCTCATTTCCTCCAGCTCTGCCCTCAGCAGTAAAGGCAGGGCTGGGCACTGCAGCACTTCAACTGCTTTTCCTCAGCTGTCAATAACCATAAAGCTGGACAAATCCTGTAAACTCTGAGACAAGCCTGTAACAGTAAAAACACGAGTTACAAGCAAGTCTTTGTGGAGCCGTGGCCCCACATGCTGCTTGGGGCCGTATCAACTCACATTGCTTCCCTTAGAGTATTCCTAAACAGTGCATGATCCGAGTTCCTCGGGTGTTAGCTCATGGAGAAGCAGTGCTGGCAGGCTGAGAAGAGTTATCGCCCTCATTTTCAGCTGCCACATTAAAAACAGTGCCAACAACCCCCCGCACCAGTGGCTGCTGCTGCAGCAGGATCTATCACGTGAGCACAGGCAGCAACTGGAGTGACCAGGCTGTGAAGCCCTTCCAAACCCCCCTGAGAACAGGCCACGCTGTGGAACCACTCAGCAATGCCCCTTCGTGCCCCTTTAACGCCGAAGCTCACCCCCTTCCCTCTGCCCCACAGGAAACTGTGCCCACTTCCACAAGGGCGGCTGGTGGTACAACGCGTGTGCCCACTCCAACCTCAACGGGGTGTGGTACAGGGGAGGCCACTACCGGAGCAAGTACCAGGACGGCATATTTTGGGCTGAGTACCGGGGAGGCTCCTACTCCTTGAAGGCAGTTCAGATGATGATCAGACCTATAGACTGAGGAGGAAAATCCCACAGTGCTCGAGTGACCCCGTATAAACTTCCCAGTGCTTGAGTTCCAGAAAAATAAAGTATTACTTGTTAATCATTATTTTGCACAATCCGCCCCTGCAAAAAGCAGGTCTACAGTTTTCCTGTCTTCTTTTCCTTGTCGTGTTCCCCTCTTTTTAGGGCCCTTCTCTACTGGGACAGACGGTGTTTTTTTTAAACACACATTCACAAAAGCAGAAGTTTGTGCTTGCAGAGCATATTTATCTTTTGTTCAAGAACAACATACTTTGTATAAACAGTCATGAGAGCCGGTAAAAAAATTCCAGATACATGACAAGATACAAGCTTTTCCACTTCAAAAAGCTTATGCTCTTTCAGGTTAGCTCAACCCAATTTAAGTGTAAATATGTGAAATGACATTGTCTTGCTTTAATGTGAAAATTGATTAGTTATTTAACAATTTATTTAAAAACGTGGGTATTACTTTCAGTGGAAAATCTGACTTCACATTACTGTTTGATACTTGCTCCAAGAAGCTACACAAAAAATTGGAGACATTTTAGCTTTGCCAGCAGAGAGATTTTTGCAACAAATAATTATTTCAAAACGAAGTGGCAAATGAAACATAAAATACAAAATTCCTGAAGGAATTCTCAACACTGCTAAGACCTGCAACTCCTACCTCCTGTGAAACACTTGGGCAAGCCATTCCTAATGTGGAGAAAGTTGATTTTATGAAATTATTGATAAACTTAACAAAAAACCTGGGTACTCTTTTTACTCTCAACCTCCATTCAAACACCCTCATTAAGCAAAAGCATTTCTTGACAGTTTGAACTTCCATGGCCAAACAGAGAGCCCTGATACCCAAACCCACGACCTGGCCCTTGGATTTCCCTCCCCTGCTCCAGCAGGAGTGATGAGGGCTGATCAGGCATTCACACAGAGCAAGTCAGAGCTGGGCCAGGTATTGGAAGCGTTTCTCCAACAGAGCTTTCTGCTGCCAAAGGGAAACAAAGGTTAGAAACCAGCTCTGAGGGTGTTCTCTGGGTCATCCCGAATTTGGGCTGCTCTCACGGATCACACATTTCCCTTCCCCTACCTGGATACACCTTTGGACACTGTCCATATTGATTCATCTTCTAGATATCAGATATTCACTGGAATTCATATGTAATTTAAGAAATTAATTAGAAAATACTTCCAAAATTCAATACGACAAAACATTCTCTTTAGGCACCGGGATCTCAAAACTAAAGCTTTCTTTCTGTTATATAAAATTATTTAATAACTGTACTTAGCCACACAGGTTGCCTAATTTAATTTTATATTACATAAAACTAAATATGCTGTTCTGAACTCTAACCAATGTGCCTTCGGGATTTCAAGGAACTTGGCCCCTATTTAACACGAGAAACCCCAACAGCCAAAAGAATAATCTAATATTATTGTTATGGTGAATCAGTCGGTATCAATTGCTGTGCAAAGCTTCCTATGGAATTCAGGGAAGAGGAAACAGCCTTCTGCTTTCAGAACACACCCTCTGGAGCAGATAGAGCCTCATTGATGATATATGGCTAAAGAGGCTGTAATTAAATCTTTGGTCAAGAGATCAAAGCCAACAAGTTTCACCAATATTTAATTGGGGTTGGCGGCGGTGGGGAATCCATCCCAGCATATTCCAGTCCCAAATTCCAAGAATTTTAACTGACACAAATGTTTGCTATTACAATTCTGAAATTGTTCTTCATGTAAGGAATATTTGTTTGTTACAAATATCATACAAGACCTCATTGATTGAGTGTCCTATAAAAATGCTTTTTAATTGCAAATGCTTAAAATTCAGACTCTTTATAGCCTCTCCTTTTTTTCCTATGGTAGCTGGATAGAAGAGCAGTTCAGGTAAACTTAAAAGCTGAAAATGCCCTCCAAAATGTTCCTTTAATGAACACTTCTGACAGGTTTAGTTCATTCAACCAGCAGATTTCCTCTCCCTGGCAGAGAGCTTATTTTACCCCAAGAATCTCTTGCCTGCTACAAAAACAGTGTTTGTTTATTCAGTGGAGGCAGTGAAAGGTGTACTTTGCAGAAACCCCAAAGTAAAATTAGCTTGCACTCAGTCTTTTAATTAAATCTTATATATTAGACACGAAAAAAGTGAGTCTTCCCCAGTTTAAAGCTGCAGGAAGATGTTAACTAAACGTTATTACAACATACACCCAGAAACCTCGGACTGTGCAAATGCTGCGCCCTGAAAGGAAAGGCTTAATTAAGCTGCCAATTTCAGATCACGAGGAGGGAGAGCACAGCATCTCTTTTTCATGCTGGCTCACACTCTGTACAGTAATTCACCTTCAAATGCCTGTAACTCCATCAGTTTGTAGCTTTTGGGCTGAACTTTCCAATCAGGGCGAATGACTTGAAGAGTTCAGTGTCCCCTCTCACACCTTTTTTTAGAGAAGAACACCAGCAGAGCTGCAGCATCCCTCAAGCTTCTTGCCCTGCACATTCACGAGCTGTCTGTGAAGGACAGAGCCTCCACCATTCCTGGGCCATCCATCCACCCAAATCTAACCAGGCAGGCCACAAGACAGCTTAGCTTGTACTAAACCTGAAACACGGTTTTCACATTTATTTCCAACATCTACTGCAAGCGCTATCACTGAAGTAGCTGAACCTTCCTCAGATGAACCTTGATAACCTGTTTTCAGCTTTTCTGTTCCTGGGTATAACTCCTCCAAGACAGCTATAAGAAAATATCTCACAAGGTAGTACTGCTTAGTTAAATAAAGATCTTATTTCCCAAGATACGGCTCGGTTGTTTCATTGTGTCATCTCAGACTGATCAGAACTCTGTGAGAAGACATTTTTATTTTCCCCTCCCTCCCAGTTAAACGTGGAAGGACATCTTTATCCTGCCCACAGCAGGTGAGCTGTGGCATTAAGACAACAACCTAGATTTCTGTGGGTCCATTCCCACTGCAAAAACTAAACCAAAAAAGCATTTAAGTTTCACCTTACAATGCTAAGATGGTCACGAGAAAACCTCTGTGGCCACATTTGGTATTTGGTTGCGTAAGGGTAAATCAAATACCCTCTGAGGGGTGAAACATTGATCCCTGACGTTGCAGCTGCAGTTGTTTTCCAAACCCACCTTCCCAGTGCCAGTGTTTCTCCAGAGGGGATCTGCAGATAAGCCTAAAACAGCAACTAAACCAAGCCACCTAAGTTTCTTCTGCTCCATATGATTCTCACGTTAACAAAAATGCCTTGGGAAGGAAACCTGAGAAATAACAAATCTACTCAGGTCTTACTGGAAATTAAAGCTTTGATTAAATGAGAAAACTTGGACTCAACCATCAATACTCCAAGATGGGCACAGATTTATCATGACTGGAGTTTCAAGGCAATTTTGCTCTTTTTGCCACTTATTTCAACTATACAAAATTAATTTTAGAGGGAGTGCACCAGTGGACATTTGCTGTTCCTTTGGAGAATTAAAAAAGGCCTGAGGACATTCTTCGTGTCACTGGTTAGAACTGATACCACATGAAACCAGGTCACAACACATCCTTTGACTCCAGCAGGTCACAGCAAAGAGCGTTTCTTTCTTTCTAAATAGAAAGGAATTATATATTTCACTTCAAACCATCAAATCAAGCCCAAAGCTTATTCTAATGCAAAAGTTAGGCAAGAAGCTTCTACTGTGGTGAGGAAAATATCTGTAACGGAACACAACTTAAAACTGTCTCCCAACATCTGGCTGGGGACTTTTGTAATCAGCAAGAAAACAGCTGGAGCCTGGTTTCACGTTTCAAAAGTCATGGCATGTAGGTAAAAGGCATCTGGAAGGCCAGAAGCATCTCAGAACCATGGACCAGGTGTACATACTGTAGGTGCACACACGCTGGGAAAGCTACATGTCCAATCACATTGCATTACACTTGGCTTCTTTTTTGGCCCTTTTCATTCAGGCCCTGACTAAGGAACACTACAGGACACTAAAATTACTACTGGTGCCCCACAGCAGACTATTTTTGCCTATTTAAGTATAAAGCATGTAAAATTCGATCAATTAATCTTGAAAAAGCCAAGAGCCCAGGTGAGTAAAGGAAGTATCAAACTTCTGGAACAAAGATACCACAGTTTAAGAGGTCTTAGTGACCACAAGAGCACATCCTGAATTCAGGTGTAAGAGCAACTGGTATGGGCAAAAAAACCAAAAATTGGATACACATTGATTTTATGGGACTACCAACATCTTACAGCATCAGACAAAAGCTGCAATTAAAAAAGCCCACTTTAATGTCTCAGTTTAGTTTACGTAACACTAGATTAGCTTGGCAACCAAAACAACACATATTCAACACATTTATCTAGTTTTTAGATACACAGGAATACCATTTACTAGTAATTATTCCATAAAGCTGAGTCAGTCATAACAACACAGTTTCTCTTGCCACCTTGGTGCAATTAAATGCAGCAATATCTCCAGATTTTAGCACGCTCCAAACCCCAGGATCTATGTTTATTTATCTCAGAGGCTGGTGATTTACAGCATGTCATGAATTAAAAGCCCTCATTATTGTAACACTCAAGTATTTAGCTCTAAGAGCACCAGCAGGGGCAACAATTTAAGTACTTCTCCAGAAGTCAATCAGTGTATTTGTACAACACATGGGAAAACAATTTCCTAGAAAACTGATACTGTATGTAAAACCTGAAGTGTTTGTGAGGTTTAACAGGTATTTTCTTGCTCAAGTTCTGTCTTGCCACATCCAGAGTACCCAGAATCAACTGGGGTTATAAATTCCTTAATGAAGTATTGAAACAGGTTCAGGAATGCTTCAAAGATGAGGTTTAGTTTGTGTAATTGCTGGTGAAATATAAATTCAACTTACCCAGGTAGGGAATACAAGGAGTCATCTTCAAGCTGCTGATATAGTCTCTAAGCCTTTTGTAATTATCTTCTTTACTCATAACATACTCCAACTTGTCAAAGGTGGCTTTATCCTTCCGACTCAGTAACTAGGGAAAACGGAAGAGTGGAAAACCAGATGAGCCTGAATTTGATCATTATGATTTCTCTTTTACCCTCACAAGCACAGATCTCCACTTTCCCATCGTTGTTGTTATTGGCTTGGGTTTTTCTAAATACAACTGCTTCAAAATGACAACATTTATACTTTAGAGATGAGCACTTTGAGAGTTTACACAGAAAAGCAGCTGTTTTGGCTGTTACATTTAAAAATACTTCTAAGAATTGACCAGGTAAAACATTGTTGTCCTGGAGAATCCTTCTGAAATAATGTAAGTTATTATAAATATTATATAAATACACACACACAATATATAAAACTTTAGATATCTAAAGGCTCATCTAGCTAACACACACCACAATTCCATGTGCTGTCCACATGAACAGTATTTCATGGCAGTAATTTATTCCCTGATTATCCATAAGTGTGTGGCTTTTGGATGGGATAGTTGATTTTCTTCACAGTGTCTGTTCTTTGCTATCCCTTGGATTTCTACTGAGAAGTCCTGGATGTTGCTCCCTTTCCATTCCTTCTGCCCCCAACCCACTCCTGTGACAGAGTCCACAGCAACCAGGCTCTCTTTGTAGGACTGGGGAAGTCAGTTTTAAAATATCTAAGAACTGCTGCTGTAAAACCACCTTGAAGGCTTCACTTCAACTCAGAGTCAGAATTTAACAAGTGAATATTTGGGCGGAAGGTTCAGTGTTCTAGTCCCAGTCACAATTTTTCCCGTGATGCAAATATTACAAGGGTCAGATCACTAATACTTTATGCATATTCCCTTTTCTCTTTCAGTTCAAGATCCACCCATGTGCACCTGACAGAAGTGAAGTGCCCCTTCTGTAAACTCACTGTTGAAACAACTTGTTCTTTTTACTTGCATTTCCTACATCCAGCTCTTCCTGAGGACACACGAGACACCATCGAACTAAACACTGGCTTTTCGGGAGAAAACCACTTGTGAAAGGGAATGGTTTCCCAAAACATATTGATCTCTGACCTTGCAGCAATTAATTTACAACTTTAGCTTTAGGTCCAACATTTGGATGAATATTGGAACGTCTCCTGTTCCTTCAAACATCTGCCAATTCCAGGAGAAGGAAGCAGCAAACAGGCATGACTTCTTTCCAACCATCAGAATATGACACTTATATTTTGAAACTCATCTCCTCAGAGATGGTTCCAGTTTAATCAGCCCAGAGCAGCTTTAGTAATATCCTGAAATATTCTGCCCTCATTTGGTGGCTGGAGGGCTTTTGTGGTTGTGCAGACAGGAAGACAAGACTAACAGACATAGTAATGGTCTGAATTCAAACTTGGATGCAATTAACTGTATTTTCCTCAAAACATGGTGATTTGCACCTTCTCTTTCAAGTCTCAGGTATCATTTCAGGCTCTCTGGCTCATCTCCTGACACGCTGACCCTGTATGACTTCCCCTTGTGCTCCCAGGGCACCCATGCCCACCATGCCCCGCCTGCAGCACGAAGGGAGAGAAGCACAGAGAAGCCAACACACTGAAGGTGCTGCCGTGAGGGCAAGGAAGGACCCAGCTGTTGGTTCTTCAGTTTTGGAGCTGCTTCTTTTTGAAATGATTTTTCCTTCTCTGTCTCTCGGGCCCAAAGGATGCAAAGAACAGTAAAGAGATGTACATATGCAGAGACATTAAAAGCTAAGGCTGACGGTTTACAGCAGCAGGAAAGGATCTGGAGCCTCCTAAAGTGCTGTTTGCTGTCTAGTTACAGCGTGCCAACCCTGAATACAACCTTTCTGAAAGGCAAGGAAGCACAACGAGGTGCTGGCAGAGTGGGGCAGCACTCACCTCACTTCAGATTGTAATGATTATTTGCTTACATTGCCCAAATCCTCGCTGGTCATCTGCAATTCCTTTAGAGTAAAGGGAGAGAAGTTGAATACTCTCTTCTATGAATGTTCCTTCCCAGTTTTGAATGGGGTAAATCACACATTTAAAGCAGTGTTTATTATTCTCCAGAGTTCAGAGTGTGTGCAGGCAGCGAGTGAGACAACTTCAGACAAATTCAGACATACCATCAGAAGACATGAATTTCATCTTTTTTAGGAACATTAGATTACCAAGCAAATATTTAATGGCTCCTTTCAGCTCTAGATTCCAACCATATAAGGTGGCCTCTTCCTTTTTTTCAGGGAATGAATATACTTGCAGCTACTTTCCTGACTTCATGAGTCGAGTGGATTGAGGGTTGCTCCAAACCATCTCAGAAATGGGGGAGAAACCCTTCCTTGTTGAAAGTTTTGGAGAGCTACCATATAAGTTATTCAAATTAATTGGTGACTCAAATAACAGCTTGACGTGCCCTTTCTTGCTTTTAATATACAGAAAGTCATTCTCCCAGTCCTGAGTGGCATCATCGTGGTACTAACTAATGTGGTTGTTATTTAGGGATGGTTAGAGTTACATTTACTTTGAGTCACAAGAAGAGATTTGGTATCACAGCTACGTGAAACTGCTGAGGCATCAATTCCTCAACAGGACAACATCAGAAAAACACAAGTTCTCCCTGAGACCATTTTGGAGTGTTAATTTCATTAACATTTCCTTGGAGAGATTTCTGGTATTTGGAAGCAATGAGTTACTTAACTGTGCATTGGCCAAGTGTGCCCAGAATTCCAGGTGAGTATCTCAGGGGGAGAGGATCATACTCAGTTTTGGGAACCTTTACCAACCAACAACATTACCATGGAGCTGCCAGACAACGGGACATCAGATAAATGCTACTCTTTGTAACACCCCAGGATGCACTGACATGTCTGCAGTGAAAGTTCCCAGCTCTTGTTAATGATCTGTTTGTATGTATCCCTGCCCAGGAGCATTTCAGCCACCTGACTGTTCCTGTCACACCTCATGTCACAGCTCATCTGAAACAGCTGGACACAGTGGATGGCCCAATCAAGGACTATTTTCTAAGCTCTGAGGCATCAATGAGCAAAAGTAATTCCTGATATTCTTCTTATCAACTGTATAAAAAAGGTATTAATGCCAGTCAAATAAAAGTGTTTCCAAAGAACACCGTTCTTTCACAGCTGTACAAATGCAGAACTACAAATGCAGTTACAACTATGAAAATTATTCTCAAAACTCAGAGGAAAAGTGCTAGATTTAGTTATCAGTCAGAGAAACAACAAATCTCTTTGTGGCAACAGAATCAAGAGTTTCTGAACATCTGCTCTCCATAGCAAAAGAGAAATTCCAGCAGCATAAACCCCTAAACGATTAAAGTATGACCCACTTTGGCATTCTGAATTTTCCAGCAACTAAATACAAAATAGCTTCTGGCCAAATTAGAAGCCTCTGCATTTAGCTGAATCTGCAGGGAACTACTTCTCAAAGGAAAATATTTCGATGCCAGAACAGAAAAAAAAATAAAATTCAAGAAGAAACCACAGACTTCAGAGGAACCAACAGCATTATGTACGCAGTAGAATAAAGTTAAAACTACCTGTAATAATTATTGCATCCTTGAAAAGAGCGGTGTATGTGCCCGAGAACAAAGGAACCCCCCCTGCTGGGCTGCTGCCCCACTCACCGCCCACGTCTTGGTCAGCCTGAAGATGGGGGCACTCTGCAGGCCTGACACCACTGCCATGAGAGCGTGCAGATTGTTCAGCTCGTACAGCTTCTGAGGACAGAAAGACACATAGAATGACAATAAACAACATTCCGGGTGCTGCCCATAAGGATCAGGGAATAAGTAATATAAAAAAAATGAGGAAATCTTGCACGTTCTAAAATGAACTGCTGTGCATCCAGACCACTCTTATGGCACCTCCTGGCTTTTCATTCCAGCATCCGTGTGGCTCTGAATTACACTGTGCCACCTGTTCCACAGCCCAGAGAGAATCCTTACAATACCTATACAGACAAACATCTTGAGTAATACATTACAAGGGCCAGACACTTTCTGACATTCAAACCCAACAAATTCCTTTCACAGCATTCAACAGTAATTTAAAAATTAACATGCCAGAAAGGAGACCCCAGCAGTGAATGGTGTGATCATGGCAGCAGTTTGGGTTTATGCAGCTACCAAGGCTGCATGAAAGCACCCAAAAAATATTGTTGCAGGATGAAATCAAAGAGGCAGATTTCAAAAGCCACATATCTGGAGCACTGCTCTCACTGAATAACAAGTTTTGGGATATGACAACCAACTAATGGAAAGCAACAACTCGATCAAAACTGAGCACAGAAAACATCAGGGTAAAGGAATTTTCTTTACAACTCTCTACAAAACACTGTTGTTAAGTGCATTTGCTTACATATTTGGAATTTTCCTCCCTTTTCTTTTTCCTTTCCCTCTGTCTCCAAAACCACCAATCTGTCTTGGCCAAGTGGTGCTGTCACAACAGCCTAAAAATGATCTGGAAGAAAATGCTGCCACATCAATTGTTCTGACAATTCAGATACGAGCACCCGAATATCCAAACTACATCCAGGCACTTTTGGTGGATGCACACAAACTGAGGTTTTACCCCCAACAAAGAGACTTGGATATAGAGAAATGGATACTCAAACCACTGGACTGCAAATCCTGTTTAATCCATTTGGAACAGTCACCAAGGCAGACTGGGATTCCAGGTAGATAAAATAAGGAACCCTTCCTATTCAAAAAGTGGTGGAAGTCTTTTTTCCTGCTTGGAACTCAACTTACCCAGGTTTTCTTGCTTAGGAGGCCTCTCACGAGGTAACAGGACAAAAAAGGCTGGAGTGACACAATACTGAATAAATGCAGAATATCAAAGGAGACCTTATGAAAGGGACGGTTTTCTAGAAATTAGCTTTGGAGCAGGGTTAGCAATTCTCTCTCACAGCCTTTCACAGAACGAAGCCCTCACGGGCATCACTCAGAAATGCTTTTAATGGCACTGTAACAGCAATTCCAGTCTGAGTGCTCAGCACCCCACGACTCCACTGGCAATGGAAGCCTGCCCAACACCTACTGATAAGGTGCTTCCCTCTACTCATCCTCGCCTGGGAGGATTTTTGGGTAACCATGTGTAAAGGGCAACCGATATTTTGTGGGGCAAGGTGGAAGGAGGTAAATCATTTGTCCTTTATCATAGTCCTACTGTTCTTCCAAGTAGTCCTGCTGGAGTTTGTCCCTGCACTTACACCAGAACCCTTTTTACTCCCACACAGATCCCCAAACAAGGTAAAGTTCCTTCTCCTAAAGGACAGTGTCGCTGCCAGCACTGGAACAGAAGTTATCACCCACCAGGAGAGTCTGGGAACTGTGGAGGAATGCAACTGTTAGGTCCAATTAGTTCGTGCATAAAGCAACATGGATGAGCCCCCATCAAAGGCCTGTGAGCTACACAAGAGATGTCAGCACAAGGAATTCACTGTGGAGAGGATTTAGAGCTGTTCTGAAGACAAGTTCATTAGTGCCACCTCCGGCACCACGCTGCTTTGGTAACAGCTCTGGTGCACACACAAACCCCTTCCTTCCAACAGCACTCACTGCAGGAGCTTCATGTCAGTAGCTGTGTGTAACCCAAGCCAAGAGAACAGGTACAGCAAGTAAATTAAAAAGCTTCTTGCTTTTTGGTACTGCGATTTTTACAGCTCACAGGTAAGCCACGCTGTGCCCAAAGCTGAGCCTACAACACCCAGCACTGGCCAGTGCCATCCCAGTATGAACCAAACCTGGCTTCCCAGAGCTATTCTGCACTATGACCACACAGGGGAACCACCCCCTTCTATGGAGGGACAGCTCTGTATGTTTGTACTTCAAAGGAAAAGAAAACAAACGAGAACTGAGCTTTAAAAATACTTGAGTGAAGCTACATTAACTCACCAGATATCTAAGGACACTTAAGGGACATCATTACCGAGCAAAGCCTGTGGAATCTTACAAAATTAGCTTGCTTTGCCAAAATTCACAGTCAAACGCCATAAAAGTAAAATAGTATTTCATTAAAAACCAAGACGAGGAATGCATTTGAATACAAAATTAATTAACGTAAGTTGTACACGTGAGTGGTCACAGCACTCAGCTGCAGTAACAGGCACCCACCACCTGACAGCAGAAACCTGGAAAACACCCCCCTTCTCACTCCAGGGAAGAAGTTCCACTCTGTTTGAAGGGCCCTGGTCCATCCACACATCACTCAACATTTGCTGACCCTTTTATCAGCAGTGCCAGTCCAAAAGGCTTCAGGAAGGACTGAGAGCTCCAAAATGTTTTCACAATTCAAGTGTATCTTTGGAACCATAGTTATTAAATTGGTATCAATCATGCCGCAATTGGAATAAGAGAGAAAACACCTTTTCCTTCCAATGGTAAAAGCAAACAAACCATTTGTGTTCTGACTGATGCTGTTTGAACCGATGCTACACACACCACTTGGGCTTAAGCAACACTGTAAATCACGTGGGAAATTATATTATCTGAGATACAATATGTGAAATAAAGCATCTTTAACCTTGCTTAGGTTAAATCAGGTATCAGACAAATATTTCCCCACGTGTACTTTTGAACTGACCAACTCAGGCATCAAACCTTTCACCACAGCGAATCCCACCCGCCCCTTCCCCACCCAAATCCTCACCTTCGCAGTTTTAATGTAGTGGCTCAAAACCTCAGCTCGTATTTTCAAAGTCTGTGCATGCAGAATCTCTCTAACCACCCAGAAGCTTACCTAAAGAGAAGAAAAAACGCCTTTTTTTAAAAAACCACAGAGTTTCAAGAGAGTTTTATTTGTTTTTATAGAAGTACGATCTATGCAAACAGCCTCAGTTTCGGGCTGGGCTTGAGGGTGAGCTCTCACAGATGCAAACTTCAAACAGTGCTCTCCCAGGATAATAACATCATTAAGAAAGTTGATTAAAAGTCTACAAATAGAAGGAATATAAACACTGAAATTGAGTTTTGCTTTCCCACAACTCCAAAGCTGCACCACCCAACTCTCAGACACGTGGAACAGCTTCAACTACAGTTCACTGCTGGTTCCAACACCTCCCAAAAAATCAATCCTGAACAAAACTGGCCCACGAGGTAGGAAATCCCTGCTCTAACCTAACTTATACTCTTATTTCTGGCTATGCCAATTACCTGCCAATTCACAGCACGGTACCACGCTCCTGGGAAGTTCTGTAGGATTAGCTTTGCTATGGTGTAAAATCACTGCTGTTCAGTGTGATATAAAAGGTGGTTGCTGCATTTTGTATCTACAAGAATGCCTCAGAAAAGCCACATTTTAAACGTGTTTTGTTGACATGTCTAAATTCTAATATTTTCTCTTCTCTGCTCCCCCTCCCTTTACCCCCCAAAAGAATGATAAAAAATAAACACCTTCGTAACTGTAATAAAGCAGTGGCAAAGAATTAGCAAATAGTAACAAATTCTGCAGGTTTTACTTGTCTATTCACTATGATTTAGAGAAAAAATGAATTACCAAGTGACAGTACTCTGTACAGTATGTGCTGGTATTCCCAAAAATACTGAATATGGTGTATGAAGAAATGTACCTTTTTCATCCACAAACACCTGTCACCCTTGTCATGTTGCTCTGATTTTGAAGAGATGCTGAAGCACTTCCTGCAAACTAACACTGTGTACATATTCATGTTGCTGCCCAAAATTACCATCAAAAAAATGAAATGTCCTGTCCCACTTTGTCCAGTATGAGAGCTCTTTATACAGAACAGCCTGAGAAGATCCACACCTCCAAAATGAATACATTCGAAGTGAAGTTACAGTGATCTGATGAGAAGGGGGATGTTAAAGCACAAGAGCTCTTTGGAACTGGAAAGTGGAAGAAGGACAAGAAAACCCACAAAAAAATCCCCACAAACACCTTGCATAACAAACACTTTCCTTTGGTCTGTTTGTCTAAGGCTGTATTAGCCAGGAAAGACTGAACCATGGAGCTCGGGTTTCTGTTTCCTTTCTTTTTTCTTCACTTTCTTTCCTCTATTTTTCCTTTAAGCAAAATACCTCCAGATAAACTGTGTCCTCCTCACAAACAAAAAACCTTCCATGCGAACCATGTTACTATAAAACACAGAAGTGCTGAATACCTAAAGTATTGGACAGTACTTCCAAACTGTGCCACAAAAAGTTTAACCTCAGTTTGAAGCTCTGCTCTTGAGAAAAAGAACCTTTCTCCCCCGACTGACCAATGGCTTTCCAAGGAGATGCTTCCCCTTTGAAGATCAAGGGAATTAAAATTTTTAATATAGATTTTTGTATCATAAAGGATCAGGTAGAGACAACAGATGCCTGAAAAATCCCAAATCTCTTTGGAGTGTCCATGGAAGAGGAGAATGCTTTGATAGCCCAGACTGTCAAACTGGTATCTTTAGACTGCACCATAATCTAATGTATTCCACACACTGGAAAAGGAATAATTTAAATACACACTTGTGTTAATTCTTCATGTAAATCACAGGTATTTGTTCCATATACTGTGCTTATTTTGTTTCAAATCCTCTCTCACCGCTTTTAAATGTTTTTGTACCATTATCAATCAGCTGGATGACTCACAACCTTTAATAACAGTTCAAAACAGCACTTAAGCCTCTGACATAAAAATGTGTGTTTATATTCTTCCTTATTAAGATCACCCTAGAAAAACAGGCTTAACTTTGCAACATATCTGTTCTTAAGTCACATCTTAAGCTTTTTAAATTATCCCACGTTTGCCTTATCTGAAATATTAATTTTGTTACACTGGTGCTTTTAAGTTCATAGTTGTTGCTTCCAAAACTTTGCTTTCTGTGCTAATTAGAAGACAGGCAAAATTGAGAATCTCTCTTTCATAGTTTCTTGATTTCTCTCCGAAGTACCTTCCACGTACTCTAACCTCTTCACCTCTCCATTTCTTAATTTCTGATAACCCCAATTAAATCCACTCCAATTCAGCAAAACTACAATATTCAAGACAAACTTCTCCTACACTTGATGTTGCATTTGGGTTAAAAAAGACCCCAAAAAACCCCATAAACACAGAGTCAGTAAAACATCAAATTTGCCTTTTGCAAGTGGAATCTCCTGCTTTAAAATTGTTCCAGTGTATTGAATCCAGCTGATGAGTTTCTCTAATGTTTTAAGCTCTGTGGCAGTGCAGTTCCACTCCTATTAAAACAAAAACCTCAAGAAAGAGGTTTTCAATAGAGATAAGAGAGCAATAGTGACCTTTACATAAACGGTTACCTTAGACAGAGTGTGTTTGTTTGAAACACACGAGAAATGCTTATTTTCAGAAGGTAGAACAATGATCTAGTCAGTAAACCTGGCAATTGTGCGCTCTGACAGTAACTGCAGCAGGATGCAAGTATAGAACTCACTTTCAGAAGGAAGCTGAAAAGGGCAGAAATCAGAGTTCAAAAAAATAATATACTACATATTTATAAACAACACTTAATAGTAGATGTGTAGATCCATGGAATACCACCTAACGATGCGTTCACCAGGAATAAGAGAGCCCTGGCATGGAATGATTCAACTGACTTATCTTCCCTTCACTGGGTCTGTTTTAGAGGCACCACATTTAGTTATCACATAACTAATGCTGCAAACACCCTACTTCCTCCTCAGTGGCCTGCAACGAGCTGCACAACACCACTGCTACCAGCACATCAATTTGCTGTGAAGAAGCTGTTCGTGATTTAATATTCTCTTTACTTAAAAAGCCAGAGCTGTTCATAGTTTTCTTTTGGCAAGTCGGGGGAAAAGAGAGAGACAGATGCACGATGCATAATTTAAACCCCGTGAAATTTCAAAGGCCAACAGAAGTTTGATGAAATGTGTCCCTGCCTGAGGAGGCCAGAAGTTGCAGTGATGCTCCTGATTACTTGTGTTAGGACCAAGCTTCAGGACGCCCAGGTAAGAGGAGCAGAAACAACAGCTGTCCCTTTCCCCTCCTCCTGCACACAAGTAAGACTCGTGGCTTTCCCTGACGCCGGAATAAAGGCTGACCTAACCTTTGTGGAAGTCCTTATTGCCACGGGCAGTTTTCCCCTCCTCCCTTCTGGCTACTGAGCACATTTTTAGCAATTCTTTGGTACGTCTGCAGTTGATTTTCTATTCAGGCAGTTGCTGCAGTTCCTCAGTACCCCACACAGTAACAACTGAGCAGGTCCTTGGTGAGGTACCTGCCTAACGTGGCCCTGAGGATAAAAACATTGCAGAGTCCTCAGCAAAACTAAACGCTTCTTTGAAGACACAAGTTGCATGAATAAGCAGAACAGCAAATGCTGGAATCGGTGAGGTTAATACCAAAAGTATCAGTGTTTTTACACCAGTCTATATACTCTAACAGGATTAACCTGAAAAGCTGTATCAAGAAAATTTCAACTAAATGCAAGAATAACAACAAAGAACACCAAAAAGCCCCCTCAAATCCTCAAGGTAACCTGCCCACAGTTCAGTATAGGGTGTGGTCGCAAGAAGTTTGCAGTATAACATTTTCTCTTCGGTCAAGAGGAAAATCGGGTCCAAAACCCATGCCCAGAGAAGGATTTCAGTCATTACAAGGCAAAGAAATTTCCTATGTGCTTTTGATGAGAAGTAAGGGGATCTGGTCACATCCTGAAGAGGAACATAATGAAAAGTGAGGAAGTACACAAGAACTGCTAGGAAGAAAACCCTGCAAGGGTCAGTTCGGTGTGAGTTTCAGATGATTAACAAACACGTCCACGAGCCTGAGACCGGGTACAGAGGTCAGGTCTGGAGGAGAGCTTGTAAGTTTGAGACACTATGAAACGTTTACAAGAGGGGAGATGAGAGCAATAGAATGACTTCATCTGAAAGAGAAAATACGGCAGCACTTAAAAAGCATTACAGTTTTGAAACTTGGCTGGCTAACTACATAGCTGGAGTCCTACAGTTTTAATTGTGGAGAAAGCTAAAATTCTGGTCTTCCTTTAAAACCTGATTTTATACAGAGAAATTGTTAAGTAAGCAAACCATAACCCTCAAACACAATATATGAAAATCTTGAAAAAATCCTGCCAAAAAGTTACCTTGAAAAACTTATGCCAAATAGAGAGTTAAAGAACAAATTCTGTACAGAGGAATTGCTTGGGATTTTTAAAGGTTCCCTAGGATCACCCTGAAAAGGTAACTCTACTGACTACAGGCTTCTGTTTCTAGGGACAAAAACATCCATGTGAAGCAAAAGCCACTCAGCTAACAGAGAGGGAAATCACATCTAATTACTACTCCAGAAATCCTGTATGGTAAGCCTTTAACCTGTAATCATGATTCTGTCTTTACATAAAGGACAGCCAGCGTTTATGGGGGAAATAGGCACTTTTCATCAATTACAGTTATTTAAAACAGAATCTCAGCTATGTCTTCGGTACTGGTTTGGTCTTCCTATATATCCTGTAGATAAAAAGTATCTGCTATAAGGAGTTCCTTAGGTTTTCAAGTAATCAGCTGTGACCTCAAATAAAAGTGATGTGCCAGAACACTTAATCCCACAGGCTTTTAAAACTGTGTACATGTAATAACGCTGGAGAAAAACAACTCACGTGATTGAACCTTCTGGTGAAAGCAACAGCATTCGGTGCAGAACTGTATTTCTCTTTTTTGTTCCAGCCACAGCTCGCCAGCTCCTGGGAGAACAAGGATGAAAATTCACTTCTTTAATTGAGTGCATAGCACATGTTCAGAGCCAAAAGCACGTGGAGACACAAATCTCTTCAGTTTCAAAATAACAGAGCAACAATACGTGGAAATAATACAGTTACACTTGTTCTGATTCCTTTTGCAAACTGATATTCCACAAGTGTCATTTCTGAATTGTTTTGTTTTACTGGATTTTTACAGTTCATCTTTTGTTGAATTAGGGACTTTGCTAATTCACCTCGTACTAGAAGATTCATTTTGTTACCACAGAAAATCCTGCCTTAAATGTGAATCCGAGATAGAGAGCAACACGTTCTTTTGTTTTTACTGGCCTTCTGAAAATACTTTTGAGTGTCCTGAGGAGAAACGCCCCAACTCAACCCGAGACAAGTCCTGTTATTTTAACTTGGCAGGGGAGCAGTTCCTCACTGCCCTGGCCCTGCACAGCCCAAGGCTCACAGGCTACTGGAGACTACAGGAACACTTGGATTCTAACCTGGGCTACACGGCAGAAAGAGAGACCCTGTGTCTTGCTAAAACCTTTATAAGGGTCAGGGTGAGAGTTTGAAAAAGAGGAGAGAAAAACCAAGGATTAACAGTGGAACTATTCTACAACTTCAGAATAAAGAGAGATTAAGAATATTCAATAAGGGAGGGCTTTTTCATTGCCTGGCCTAGTGAAGAAGAGGGGATTAAAAGGTTAAAGCCAATAACCCAGTAAAGACTTTTAATGTGAGTACAGATGGGCAAATGCTTTCGGATGATGTATTAAAATACGAAAAGCAAGTAATCAGATTTTCCAATAAAAGCAAACCGATGTGTTCTGCAAGGGGACACCTGGCCCTCAGGTCATGTTAACACAACTACCAGCAGCACAAGTGAGCAAGTCCAGGACTCCTTCCTGCTTTGCAGTCACTGCTCTCTGGAAAGCCACAACCACCACAAGAGAGAGAATAAAAACCAACACACCACTTGTCAGTCCCAGGGAATAGATGGAGATCTTATGATTGAAGTTCATGTCAGAGAAGTGTGGTCTTCTTTATTACCTTCATTTCTTATACTGCAGCCCTCTCCAGTACTCATTAACAAAGAGACAGTAACTCCTCATTTCTTTCCTCAGAAGCAACTTGCAGGCCTTTTTTGGGATGCAGAAGGGTGGTTTCCAGACTCCCTTGGAGTGACAGAGTCTGCTTAAAGCTCAGGCAGAGGACCATGTCACTACATGACACCCAAGCCATAGCAACAGGTCAAGTCCCTGCTTTTGGGTTTCCCAAATGTAAAGTGACCCACTGTTCCTTAATCTGGAGTTCTGTGGGCAACACTAAGTTCCCTGCCTGTTTTTTCACCAAGCATGAGATAGAAAATTACTATATATTGCCCTGGAAAGTGTTATTCAGCTTTGGTTTTTGTTAAGATAACCAAGATGCAGTTCTGATGTTGCTTTAAGAAAAAAGCCACCTATAATAAATAAGAAAAAAATTTAATACAATTAAGATGTAACACAATAATTTAGAGAATACTAAAAAATATTAAAAAATATTGGTCACACCCCCTAAAATGGGGAAAAGTCACCTCCAATAATTTTAAAAATGAAGCATCTTGGAGTCCATCTTACAGAGCCCTTTTTTGGGAAAACCAATGAACACACATTTAAAGGCTACAAATTTCCATTGAGATACCATTCTGGAGAGTCTGGAAAGCAAATGGAGATTCCCAACCTACATAAGACAGATTTGCTGGTGAATTACAACCATTTGTAACAAAGCACCCTGTTTCAGACCTCAGCACAGCGAGACAAATGCTGCTGCCCATCTCCCCGGGCACCTCGATGAGCGCTGTGAAATCCAGGCTCTGTGCCAGCAGAGCCTGCCCTGTTTCCTCCGTGCAAATCCACACTGCTTGAGCACACACATCCAGGGAGGGGTGGCCACTTACCACCTGAACCAAGACATGGATGTGGCAGAGTCTGGGAGAAACCCGAAGGGAACTCAAACCTACATCACTCCATTAACCTGCTGTCAAGACGCCCTTAGGCAAAGTCCGTCTTCTATGTCTGACTCTGCCTTCTGCCAAGCAGGAGGAAAGCAATTTCATTGTGCTGAGCTGCCTCTGACCTGAGAGCTGATGTTCACAGCCGCTCTCCTTAGGGGACTAACACAATGCAGAGACACAGCAGAGCTCTGTGAAGGAGCACTGACGGACAGGTAATACCCGCACCCTGTCAGAGCCTTCAGCTGCTTTTGTGTAAACACTGGAGAAGAGTCAAAACAGCCACCCTTCCTCATGGATATTTTCCAGTGAAGACATCACTTCAGTTTTCCTTATGCAATGCTTACAGATTTCTTATAAATAATTACTTTCTAGACATATTCACTTACGCTCTCGTGGGTTTTCTGGGTATCCTTAGAGCGCTCTTAATTGGCAGAATACGTTTATCCTGATCTTCTAATTGGATCTCTCTTTTTTCCAAGCTCTTTTCCAAAACTTTAAAGCGTTTTCCCTTTTATCTGACTCCTAAATACTTTCCTCATATGTGTGTTTGTGTAGTGCTTTTTCTAATCTTAAGCACTGCTGTGATGTAGGTTCAAATCAGATCAAATGGGAAGCTCTCCGAAAGATTAAACCAACAAAACCAACCAAAAACACCACAGATCCACAAGGGCTCGGAAGTAGCTTGCTGAAATCACAGGAAAGCTGAATCACGGCAACATTTTCAAGTACAGATCAAACAGCAGCTTTCAAAACAATTTGGAGGCACCCAAATGATGAAATCAATAATCAGAACCCAAAGATCGAGCAGATTTCTCCACTGGAAGCAAAGCATTGTTCGGTGTCACAAGAGCATTGCTACAAAGCCTGCTATCGATGAAACAGCTTGTGAGAGACTGAGGGTGACTGATGAGCTGGGAAAGGCTTCCACAGTACTGGTAAAGTGACAATAAACTGCAAAATAAACCCTCCAAAGTGCAAAACAATGCCCGCAGGAAAACGCTAACGGTACAGAAATAAGGAAAAAATCCATCATTTATTACAGATACTGAGAACGGGAAAATCAGTTCAAGTTAGCTGAAATCTGAAAGCAACACGGCATGACATAAAAACAAACCAGGGAACACAAATCACCCATATATTATCCTGATACACCCACAAATCACACACATCTTGATACCATTACAATCATTTTTGTTTTTCCAAATAGGGCACGAACCAGTTATGGAAACACAGAACAGGATGAAGTATTAAACAGGTATCAGTAGCTGAAACTGGAAACATGATCAGAATCAGATCAGGATGTTTATCATTCACAAACACTAAGCCCCAGATACTTCATCTCCAGCACTAACTGAATATTTAAATACCAATATTATTCCCCAAACAAACTATGAGCTCCAGATATTCTTGTGTTAAAAACCACGTGCCTCAGAGCTATATTAACTGGGGCAAAAAGTAAGATTTATAGACATACACTTTGCAATTCCAGAATTTATACTCTGGCATCACTTTTTTCATTTAAATTTGAAAACAAACCAAATGAAATACTTACCTCTGGCTGAATTGCTTTAAATACAGGCACATCCATTAGTGTTATTTGACCCTGCAACAAAAATTTTAAAAACCATAAGTTAAGATGAAAATTAACCTTGCATTCTATTAAGGTGCTGATTAAGAACTGCATTTGTTCTGTTTCCTTTTCTTATTCGGCTTTCATTTTGTTGCTAATTTCAGAGGTTTCTGCCTCTGCCACAGGGTCATTCTGCAGAACTTGGGAATGAAGTGCTCCAAATGCATTCACATAAGCAAATAACAAACAAACTGGGAGAAATCATCCTCAGGAGCATCACCTGCAGTTACACATGCCAGTCAGAGCTTGAACTCAGAAACACCACGGAGCAGCAACAGTTAATACTAAACACACCAATCTCCCTTCCAGCAGGTCAGAGCCAGTCAGTGCATTTTCATTCTGGGATGTCTGCCTAGCTTTGAAAAGCCCGAAGTCAAAGGCCAGGTTTTGCATTTTGAAACATATTCAGAGACCCTTATTTTAAACTTATTTCATCCTGTACAGTTTAGGATTGCTGACGGCCTAGGGAGCCCAAATGAAAAGACCATTTCTTTTCAAAGGTACCTAGGGTAGCCCAGAAATACCAGTGTCATGCAAGTCAGGTATCACAAGTATCCTTTGAATAATGAACCCAGGGACCTTGTTCTGTTCCCTCAGCTGTCGGCTGCACAGCTTTATTCCCATTTCCTTGAAAACAGCAGCTCCCCATTTATACACTCCACACTGACAGGTTTGTGACTCTCACAAATTGCCACTGAATGCCACCGTGGATGGTGGAGGAGCTCCCCAGACAAAGTCAGCCTTGCAGGAGAATTTTCACTGGGATGCTCTAGCTGAAAGCCAGAAAGTGCAAGGAGATGCACCTGCTCTAATGAGGCGAGTTGTGTTTTGCCAGACACAACCCAATCTGCACTTGGCAGCACATCTCCTTGACCTCTAAATCTAATTTTAGATAGGAATTCTGACAATGAGCATAAAAAAAATGATATAAAACATTTGTCTGTAACCAACACACTGCACACAATCGTCTGGTAACGAGCCCTTAATGTGTTTCATTTTTACACACTTTCTGTCCTGGGCTCTGCTTCAGTCAGCTGCTCTTTCTTCCAAACACCACCAGGCTGGGTGGGAATGTTGACGTGCTGGGGGACAGGAAGGCTCTGCAGGAGGATCTGGACGGGCTGGGCTGATGGTCAGCAGTGTGAGGTTCAACCAGACCAGTGCCAGGTGCTGCCCTTGGGTCACAACCCCCCCAGGCAGCACGACAGGCTGGGGGAAGGAAGAGCTGGCTCTTCCTTTTGATTTCCACGGTGAAGAACCCACTCCTGAAGCACCAGCACAGAACTCAACCTCCTGTCTCCCATTTCCTGCTTAAGAATAGCAAGCTTTCTCAGAAACGTATTAGTTTCAGTGAACATGTGGCTGATTGGATGTATCATTGTGCTTTTCAACAGAGGAAATTAATAGGAAGATTGGTTGGGCTTGGGAAGGTGGAACAAGAAGAATAAAACTTCAATAAAATTCAAATCCAGGGTATATTAAAAGATCCTTACAAAAAACACAGGCATTTCAATGGTTATTAACATTTCACTGCAAATCCTCCTCCCTGAAACAAGATCACAATAACAGTACAGTAGAAACGAGCCAGGAAACCGATTCATTGTTCACAGAGAAGAAAGAAGGCTTGAAAATAAATGTATTTCTTCCCAGCCCTCCAGAATCTGTCCTCTTCATCAGCCTGAACTGCCTTAGCCCAATTTGACTACTGCTTGCCTCAGGAGCAACTCCTAAACAAATTATTACTCTGAGACAGGCTCAATACCAAATAGTCATGAAACAAAAAGTGATATTAGAACTTCAAACCAGAATTCCTACATCAAAATAAATGCATACATTTCAGATGGGGATATTAAAAAGGGCATTTTAACACCATAAAAAACACAGATGTCAAGGTTCAAGGTTAATGGTCATTACCAAAGGTATTTGAAACTGCTATTGAGTACATTAAAACGCTAAAAAAGTCTGAGAACAAAAAAACCTCTAAGTTTTAACAGAGGAACTTCTTTCTTTCTTTTAGGATCTTGTTGATACTGTGCTGATTTTTATTCCCTTTTCCACCTGTTTGGTTGACATGTTTCTGCTTTCACCCAAATCTTAAGTAGCACTGTGTCACATTAGCACTTGCTCAAGAAACACCCCTTACTGATGCTCCTTTTTTAAAGAGCTTGAAATTTCCATTAAGAGTTCCAAGTGCTTAATAAATTGCTCATAATTTGAAAGAGTCAACCCATTGACAGCTGAACATTGAAGCTGATGGATAAAAACCCATTTGACTTTATATATGTATATGACATCCTAATTCACACTAGAGTTTAAAAATACCTTTGACAAAACAGACTTCTTGAAACATTAATTTGCTCATCTTTGTAAGCCTAACAACTGAATTTTTGCCCTTTAAAAAGGTGCTCTCACTGCTAAGTCTAAAATAAAGCAAGCTGAAAGGCTGGCAGTCTAATTAATAGCACTTGAAATGACAAAACTCAAAAAACAAGGTATGATTTTTATGTTTCATGCCATTGCTCAGCTCTAATGGCAACAAAAACCTTCTGCCTTGCCCAGCTCGAGGGGAATGTGAACCCCAATAAACACAGCCACCAGTTTGGATTCTGCAGGGAAAGACACACAATGCACTACCTTTTCTCACTCCAGCTCCTTAACCCAGCCAATACAAATTCCTGGAGAGCTTCCCTCTCCCCAGTGTGGTTTAATGCTTTAATATTCAAACCAAAAATTATAAGTGTTCACATCAACTTGCTACACGAAGCACGCCAACCATAACTTCTCTGGTTTTGGATTGCCAGCTGCACAGACCCAAAAAAAATCAAAGTGATTACTTCTGCAATACAAAACTCTGAACTTGTCCTTACTTATCTTTTCAATGAGCATTCTGATTAGGCAAAGATAGTGAAACCTGATATTTTCTGTCCTTCCAGAAGTGATATGTCTCTCCAGTTCATTTATATATTCAAGTATTTCTTCACTGCCAAGGCAAAGAGGGAGCTAAATGGAATTTTTGTGTTTGCCCTAGGTCCTAGGTAACAATTCTAGTATGTGATTAGAAGACGTATGTTTTTAATACATAACTAATATATTTCCCCACTCTCAACCACTTGAAAAGCTCTACAGGAGATCTCTTAAAAGCAGTGAATGACCATTTTCCAGTTAGCACACTGGAACAGGAGTTGGCAGATGCTCCCCCAGCCCTGCAGCCCTGGGAGTTCTGCAGGTAGAGAAGACCTTGCCTGGGGACTCCAGTCTCCAGCAGCCAAGTTTAAACACACTTCAGCTCTCGGGGGTGCTGAGAAGTTGGACTCGTTAACAATTAAGTACTTGGAAACACTGAAATTATTA
The DNA here is from genome assembly GCA_013396755.1 of Sclerurus mexicanus. Taxonomy (NCBI): domain Eukaryota; kingdom Metazoa; phylum Chordata; class Aves; order Passeriformes; family Furnariidae; genus Sclerurus; species Sclerurus mexicanus. The sequence goes on along the minus strand of VWZF01001882.1, from coordinate 908,611 downwards.
CCACACAGCTTCATATAAAGGGGTTTTACCCCTCTCTGGGGGAGATCTGACAGGTCAGAAATCTTACATCCAGACGACTAAGAGCTACTTTTCTGTCCTGCTTCTTTGAGGAATATGGAGCTCAACAAAATGAGGTTTCAAAGTATTTCCTGATCCTTTCTTTTCTGTTCTAGGAGCACACCTGGATTACACTCCTTCCACAAAAACCTGTAACTTAAGAACTCCCAGCTCCAGTTCGGACCACTGTGCTGAGCTCCCCTGCACGCTCCTACACCGAGGTTCCCCCTGGATCTGGGCTGTGATCCCACCTTTCTGGTCCCTAGACCTTCTCAAGCAGGAACTCCTTCTACCAGGCCACTACAGGTTTGCCTGCCACGTACCTCCCCTAAGGACAGTGCACTTCCCAAGCTCCCAGACACAGACCCTCAGTGTAAAAAGAAAAACTAACCTTCTGTTTGGGATGAAAAAAAAATAAAAATCAAATGTCTGCATTTTGGTTATTGAAGAATACTGCCATCACCTGATTTTCCTTGAAGCCATGTTGGTTCAAGCAGCACTTCATAAATTGTTCCTTAATCTGAATTTTTAGAAGGAATTATATTTAAACCTTCCAACTTGGCTTAGCACTGTCTCTCTGGGCTGCCAGGACACTTTTCCTCCCTGAAAAAATAGCTAAGCCTCTGTTAAAGCACAGCATCAGTAGGAGAATAATTCTGCTGCCCAGAACGAACACCAGGGATTCGAGTTCCTGTGCTGAAACTCTCCTTGTTTTCTCACAACACCCACTCCAAAACTTTCATCATTAACAGCTCCTCCACATGGTATAATTAAGCTGCTTCTTCTTGCTCTCATTGGGAACACACTTTCTCTCATGTTCTTCGGCAAGGTAAAGCTAACAGGATGTAGGTAACTTGATATTTAACTGTCACAAGGACATCTCTGAGAAAAACTCCTTGTTTCGACGAAACGCTTTTTAAATAAACTCTATTTGTGTATTGTTTCCAAAAAAAGCAGTGTCTTCTTCCAGCAACCATTTGACAAAGCTTAACTGGAATCAAGAAGAAAGAAATACACATACATCTCAGCATGACCTTACTCCACAGCACTTCCAGAGACCAGGGCGAAGAATAAAGAATCCTTCTTAGATAACTCGGTGGAAAAAAAAAAGCAATGGATTTATACAGCTGCGCTTCCCTTAATTCCACCTCAAATATTTACACCACCGTGGCTACGCTCAAGTATAAAATGGAAAAGTGAGTCAAAAAGTAATAAACAGTCAGATAATTAAACAGTAGCTGTCTAAGAAATAAGAATTTACTGTAAGGCAAAAAAATAAATATTTCTTCAACCTGAGGTTCCCCAGCACCTTAATTTGGAGCTCCTGTCCCCAAGCATTTTCCTTTTTCCCTTCAGCCTGCCCTTTCCACTGCCACTGCACCACCGACACATCCCTGCCCCCCTGCCCTGTGTGCTGGAAACCACACTCCTCCCTGGGAGGAAAACGGGGAGCATTCACTGGGATCCTGTGCACACACAACGGGCCAGGCACCGCTGGACCATCCTGGCACCAACCTGCTTGTGGCTTCCAGCCTGCCAGTAAAGAGCTGGGCAGTGACCAGTCTCAAAGGCAGGTATTCGAATCAGAGATGGCCTCAATAATTACAGCTACAAACAAAGCTGTGTGCAGAATTCTTGGCAGAAAACAAACGTGTCCTACTCCATTGAATGGGATTCTTTTAGCCCAAAGTCGATGCAACACGCAGGTATTCAATACACCCCCTGGAAACTCTTTGTAAGGTGCAAGGTGATAAAGCAAAGTGTGAAACAGCAACAGCAGCAGCGGTGCCTGAAGATCTCACCCTTTTCTGCAGCTTGGCCCTTCCAAAAGCAGCCTGCAACCTTACAAAGGACTTAAAGCACCCAGCTGGTAACAACAGTGGAACTATGACACCAATATTACAACAAGAACTTCCATTCCTGCTCAAACTGCAGCCCTTGAGGGGCTGGCAGAGCTTTGCTAGGAAGTTAGTGTGAGACAAAGGAGCATTACACGGAACAGCGTGCCAGGATAACGTTCAGGATAGTGTCAGGTGACTGCCAAAGGGAGGAATATGGAAAGAAAATCACCCAAAATATCTACACTCAGGTTTCTCTTTGGCTTGGTAAGCAGCTTCTTGAAAATACAGGATTACAACTGATAGCTTTTGTTGTCCAACTTGTCTCTTGCCCACTAACTGATTAAACAGATGGAGTTTTGAAATAACAACCATGTCTCTAAGTCAGTGGGAACTGAAAAGACATCTGTGTGTCCCATTGGTACTGAAACCACTAGCGTGGATCTTATTTCCAGTATATCTCAAACTTTATTATCTTTCAGATTGTTACTCTTCTTCCCCCCGTGTAACTGTAGTTGTCCAGTGGCACACAGGGACCTGGCCAAAAAGCAACTTCATCACAGAGGGTGCAGGATGGGACTTCACAGTGCCCATGTTGACCTGACCAGTTAAACTCTCACGTTTACACAGCCTTATGCACTGCAATTCTTTTCCATGCCAGCCAACCTTTCCTAACCATTAACCTCACAGCTGTCTAACTAGCTCCTCTGCTGCAAACAGCTTTCATTGCTGTTTTACAGGCTTTATCACATTACCTTTCCAGCGAGCAAGGTACTTAGCCAGCCCCAAAATTATTTCACCAGTTTCCCACTTTAAAATAAATCCCCTTTTTTAAACAGTACCCATTCAGCCTTCACTAGTGACAGATGCCTGCACTGCACCCGTTTTACAAGAGCTGTCGCTAAACTAGAAGCTTTCCCACACTCTGAAGAAGCCACTGGTGGCACATCCACGCCCAGTCCCACATAAGCACTGCTCCAAGGAAACCTCACTAACACAGCTTTGCATGTTCCCCAGTGCTGGTGTCTTCAAGAGCTTGGCCACGCTTAACTGGCAGTCCTCCCATTAACACCAAAATCCAGATTTTATACTCCTCTGTTATGGCAGGACTAAATCCAGGATGAATAAGGAAATGGCCAATAAAATAAACACAAGCGTGAGGGTCAAAAGTACTTTTCCTCCAAGGTACCTATGATTTTGGCAAATTTACTTATTTCTACAACCTTCAGCAAGAATGAGCAGAAAAAGACAGCACTCAAAGCAAGCAAGTGGTGCTGGAAAAGCAGATAAACCTGCCTGGGGAAACAAACATTAACAAAGAAGTGCAGCTGTGTAAAGAAATGCTGAAAAAGAAATTAAATTAATTACTTCCATGCCAAAGGGCTGAACACTGAAAGTTTTGCTCAAATGTTCAGAATTGTATCTATAGGATATTTCATATCCATTTACAGTGAAGGAAACCTGATATGAAGAACTAGATACTTTTAAAGGAAAAAGGGTAAGAGTAAAGATGTTTCTTTGGGGAACTGAGAAAACAACAAAATTATCCTAGGTAGTATAAACAAAAAAAACCAGGCATAGCCTCAAAATTGTAATGTGAAATTCTTAATTAAAAGATTCCTGTTTGTGAGTGGAACTCTACCTAGTCTGAGACATAATAAGAAAACAGGAAAAACACTGGATTTGAGTATAGATTTGAGTATAGATTTTCACCTAGCCAAGATGTACTAAGTAGGCAACATTTGAAACACCCAAAGCAGGAGGTTTCTGCATAGGAGAGATGAAGGATTAGACAGCAGAGCAAAAGGATTATGCAAAGTGCTACAAAACAAAGCACCTTGGTGTGTTTTGCTGTGCAGGGGAGCGACAGCAGTTCCACAGAGACTTACTGACCTGTTCTTCTGCTCCCCAGCATCCCCCACTGGCTAAACAGCAGAGCCATTCAACAAACTCATTCTGGCCCAAGTGTGTAACTCCATTGAATTCATGCCCCTCGTTTCCAATTCCCCAAGCACTTAGGTTTCCTTTAGGTAGAGAAATCACAAGGTAAACCTGAGAGGACAGCCAGCCCCCAAAACCATCCTCCCATGGAAAGGAGGTGATGCATCGCCCAGCTGTTCCCGACAGCAGTGCAAGGAAGAGGCCCAAACCACATGACTTGAGCCTCAGTGAGGAATAAATCCCATTACCTCTCCAAGAAGGAGAATTTAATGTGTGAGTACTACTTCATAATCCAGCTGCTTTAAATTTCCAGTGTGCTCATTAAAATCAATTTAGCCATTAATAATTAACCAAAATAGTTATTAACAGTTACAAACCAGAGCAAACTTAATGGGAATGTTTTGTGACACGTGTTAGCACGTACTGATAATCTCCCTGGGCTAACTCCTCTTGAATCTCATCACTTGCATAATAAATGCAGTAATAGGTTGTTAGCAATTTTACTAGGAATGTACCTGAATCACTCAGAGGGGCCATCTGTTGTCCTAACCCCTGTAAGCAGGGTAAAAATTTAAAAAAAAAATAAAAATCACCCAATGTTTTGGTTAAAAATCTCATTTTTCCATACACTCAAACAAAGAAAACATTCCCCAGAGAAGGAATTAACAGAGTTAAAAATTAAAACGCCCACAGAAGAAAACAAGTACAGATCAAGTACATTCTAGCAACTAAACTATGCATGTCAGAATTATGCTGCACCACAGAGATTCAAAAATCTCTGGTCTGTGGTACAGTAAGTGTGAAAAATACCTGGCCAGCAGAGCCCAGAGGGATCACTCACCACTAAACACAATGTAGACAATGAAGAAGGACAGCACAGGGTCTGTTTTTAAAACCCATGGATGGCAGAAACAAGGCAAACTAAGTACAGAAATGGAGAAGCAGAGGGAAAGCTGCCAGGAAGATTCACCCCCAGAGTAACACAACCGACTGGACTCGCTCACCGCATACTCCTCTGGTGTGACCTTCAGAACATCAAACACCACGGCGTCAAAGCTCTTCTTCAGCTCAGCTGAACCTTTGTCACTCAGCGACTCAGAGCTGCTACTCTTCTGCAGAAACAAGCAAAAACACTGAGGATATTTTGGTCCTCTCCTCGTCTTGTTGTCGTGTCTTTTTTTACACTTCCAAAGGCAAAATTCCAGTTCAAGCCTCACGGTCCACAGAATTTTTCCACTGGATCAATTACCAATGAAAAGTCAGGCACAGGACACACTTTCTCCTGACAGACTGCTAAAATCACAGACTCCCAAACTGACCTCTGCATTTCCATGGATTCCCTCCTAGATGAAGGAGGGCAGGTTTAGAGTGGATATCAGGAAGGAATTAATTTCTGTGAGGGTGGGCAGGCCCTGGCACAGGGTGCCCAGAGAAGCTGTGGCTGCCCCATCCCTGGAAGTGTCCAAGGCCAGGTTGGACGGGGCTTGGAGCCACCTGGGACAGTGGGAGGTGTCCCTGCCCGTGGCAAGGGGTGGTACAAGATGGTCTTTAAGGTCCCTTCCAACCCAAACCATTCTGTGATTCTGTGATTTCAAAGCGGTTCCTCAAAAACACAAACAGTTACATTTCAAAACCTAATTAAATTCTGATTTTGTTGACAGGAAAGTTAATAACAACAACAACACAGTCACTGAATTTCAAAGAGAAAAAATACCACTATGGTAAGGGAAAATATTAGGAATTCCCAAAGCAATAGTTAACATCAAAGAACAGTATCCATCTCTCCCTGTTTCTCTTAAAAACATGAAAACTTACAAAAATTACACTGAGCTACATGTGTTCCTGTTGAACACAGTTAATATAAAGAGTTTTAGTGGTTTTTTGAATTACAGACACAAGCACCTCTTAAAGAAATGAACATTTTCACAGGCCTTGCCGGCCCAGCTTCTTGTGCTAAGAGCACCTATTCTTGTTAAAACTAGAAAAGACTCCTTGTCTAGATGTGATAGAAGAGAACACCAAAAAGGCACTTGGGCTGTGGCAAGGCTGTAAATGCATCTCGTGCTCTATTTTGGTACACAAAGACCAGAACTTCTCATTATTAACATCTAAACTGGGGGCATGAAACCAACACAGGAAATATTAACCTGCTGGACAGGACCTGTTAAAAGAAGAAGTCACATTTTAGCACACTTAAAAGAGAGTCCTTAATGGCCCAGAAATGGGGTTTACAGTCCTTACCTCTGAAGCAGTCGCTGCAACATTCACACTGCTGGGCTGTCCGTTCATCAGGTCCATCCTGCCCACACCATCGACCTCCAGCCCTACATTTACAGCAGCAGCATCATCTCCAGGGCAGCCGAATAACCATTCCTGCAGAGAGCAGAAAGGCAGCACACACCACTTCATTCATGTGTCTCAGTCAAGAGTCAGCACCTAAAGTCCTTAACAAAAATAAAGGGCTTCCGGAACAGCTACACCACTTTGAGGTCCAGGCTTTAAATTCTACCACATATTTTAAAGTTATCTACTTAAAACCAACATAAACAACTGCAGGTCCCACTAAGATCCATCACTTACTGGCAGTATCAACTTATCATATTCTTTCCCCTACTATTTTCTATATACCAGGAGTAGCCCTGACTTAAAGTTAGGTCTGCAACATCAGTTCAAACAGGATGCTTTTCTTTTTATTACCAACTTTGAAGAGTTTATTCCAGATGTTAACTCTGGCAGATAACTTCGATAAGGTGTTATCCGATAATTTCCTATCTTACATGCCTCTTTACCAAGCTTCAAGTGAAAATTACCATATTAAAAGCAATTAACGAGTACAAGTGGAATTTATACTTTTCTCCACAAATTACCGCTTAGTAAAAATATCCAAAACAAACATAAAAACACACAAAGGAAAATCACACACTAGCTTTTAATGCATCCTTTCAAGAATACGATTACTTTTCATTTCTACAGAGAAAATGTTGCAAAGAAATGGAAACCTTTGGCATCCGCTACAAAAACAACAAGACTACCGAAAACCAAAGTGTTACAGAGAGTAAAAATTGGTTTATGCTTAAATTTAATGAGCTCTTAGTGCCCTCTAGTGTGAAAACTGCTATAAATCAGCTTCCATAGGTCTGTAACAGGTGTGACTGTCTCCAAGGTTCCTGTTATTTATGAAATTCACTTTAGGTTTGCACTTTAGCTCCACTATTACATGGCCTGCAAATAAATGGAGAAGTGACAGGCAACTGGGTAATGGCAAAATAGTATTGCAGCAGCTCACACTTAAGGCCCCTATGGAATCAAATAAAATAACCTGAAAAGCTCTATCTCCAAGTGACCTAAACCAAGTCTGTCAGACAGACAAGCCTAAAAGGCAAGAAACTGCGATATTTAAATAATACAATACCCTCAAAAAAGCAGTTATTTGAAAGTGTCAGTGTAAGAATGAAACGCAGAAGGGAGGGCAATGGAAGAGTGGCATATTTCAGTCAAATGCTGCAGCTTCCACTGGGTTTGTGAGTATTCCACTGGGTTTGTGAGTATGAGCAGTCCCATCTGGGCTGTCCCTCTGCAGTTCAGAGCAGCCAGCCACATGCTGCCCGTTCTAGTTTGGGAAAAACTGCCAGCACTGCCTCACTCACAGGATGAAGGGCCCTGCACTTGGACATTATACTCCCAGCCCACGTGCTTTAATCGAGACTCCTTCCTCCACTAAAAATGCACTTAACTGCTCTTAAACTTCAGCTGTGTTACACTAACAGACCATACAGAGGGAAAAACATACCTCATCTTTGGCTTGGGATTGTCTCTGCTGTCCTGTCCCTTCCCACCTGAATTACCCTTCACGATGTCTCAGGTGGAATATTGCCAAATGCAGCTCCACAATGCCTCTCTCCTACAGCCTCTTCACTTACTGAACAGAAAAGCATGGAAATAAAGCTAATTTGTTCATGTGGTGACAGTAGAGGACAGAGGTACCACATCTTCAAAACCGGTTTCAGGACTCCCACATGTTCAAAACCGTACATTTGTCCCAAAGTAATATTCTCTACTTAGAAAAAAAATATCTTTTAAAAATTTCTGATTTCTTTTTAACCATTTTCTCACAGAAAGTTGACACTGCACAATTTCATCATACTGTCTGGCCCATAACTGTATCATACAACGCCAACCTTAAATTAAATGCTATATATTTGACCCTTGGCTCACACAGACTTCAGTTGTTCCCCTTCCCCATAGTAATGGGAGGCAACAAGTGGGAGAGAACTGGGGAAGTGTTTCTGAGCAAGGAAAAGCAAAAACTGAAGTTTGGGTTGGTTTGGTGTTTTTTGTTGGGTTTTTTTTTGTGGAGGTATTTGGACTGTGCTATTTAAAGGAAATGATGCATATCCAAGAAGCCTACAGAGTCGGCAGAGCAGTCCAGATAAACAAGAGCAAACTAATTCCTTCATAAGCAAGTGCTTACGATTAGTCTCCCAAACCCCCCAGGCCCTCACAGTAACTTTCCCCCTATTTCCTCACAGACTTTCTACCCCAGAGGCTCTGCCTGGAGGGCACAGCAGTGCTGCACACTGATCCAGGTTCTCCTTTTGTACCTGGTTACCCTGATGGGAATTCAGACAACTCAGTCCCTTAGTCAAGCAGGGTTGAAATTGGCCACCAGGCAAAGAAGAGATTTCAACAGTGCACACGAAACGTTGGATTTTTTTTCTTTATTTTTTTTTAAGTAAGAAGAAAATCGCTTAGAAAAACCCTGCAGGCAAAGGAAGCTGAGATTACAAAACACATCATCTGCCCTCGGGCTGTATCCTGACAAAGCTGTCCGTGCAATGTTAATTTTGTGCCCATTGCTGCGTTACAATGGTATGCCTGAATACATTTATACTTCTTCCCCACTTCGTGGGGACACAGTAAGGAACTGAATTAGTACTGAACTGCTATAAACTAGAGTTCATCAACTTTAGAGTTCCAGGATTTGCAACATTTGAAACGTTCACACCTCTAATGTAGCTTTCAAAGGTACTCCCATAACAAATGAAAAGTCACAGCAACAGTTCTGGCCAGTGTATCACTGAAGACAATTACTGAAAAAAATCCCCACACTGAAATAATTAAGTCATTTGCTTCCTTTATTACTCCTCTGCTCAACACCAAAATAAATAGGAAACAGCAGTATCAGAAAGTGATGGAGAGCAAAGCAGCTCAGAGTAACACAGCTGGGTATGTGCAATGACTGTGACCACACTGCAATAGTGAGTCACAGTTCTCACTGTATATCCAATTACCAAAACTGAATTACACTGAGTACTTTGAACTTCCAGTCTGTTTCTCCTCTCCAATTTAACAAATGCCTCTGTGCTCAGAAATGCATTACATGTGGAATTGAAAGTGTTTTATATGATACACAAAATACTTAAGCATGCATTTATGCCAGCCTGAAGCCTGGACACATTATCTTCCTACCTCTTCATGCCATGCATACTGTACACTGAAAAGCAAACTGAAAACACTGATACAAAGGATTCCTCACACCCAAAGAATGAAAACATCTCGATTATTGTTGTGGTTTAACCCCAGCCAGCGACTCACCCCCCACAGTGGGCTGGGGGACACAACCAGCAGAGTCAAAGTGAGAAAACCCGTGGGCTGAGACAGGTCAGCAGAGAAAGCAAAAGCCACGTGCTCAAGCAAAGCAAAGCAGGGAATTCATTCACCCTTTCCATGGGCAGGCAGGTGTCCAGCTCCCTCCAGGAAAGCCTGGCTCCATCCATGTAACAGTGACTTGGGAAAACAAACACCCTCACTCTGAACATCCCCCCTTCCTGCCTTCTTCCTCATCGTACCTGCGGATGCCTGGAATGTCTCTGCTGGGATCAGCTGCCCCAGCTACATCCCCCCTTGGCTCAGCGTGCTCTGCACCCCCAGCCCTCTGCCTGGAGGGGTGAGGAGCAGAAGAGGCCTTGCCTGTGTAACCAACAGCACACCAATAACCAGAACACCGCTGTGGTACCAACACCACCCTCAGCACAAACCCAAACCAATCACTGTGGAGGAAACGAACTTCAGCCCAGCCAAAGCCGGCACAACTAAGCAGGGCCTGCTGCCTGCAGTGAGTCTTTCTGCCAATTCACCCAAGGCCGTGTTTGATGACCATTTCCTTCCCACGACTGACCCACAGATGGCCCAGAAAGGCAGCTCGGGGAGGATGGGCAAGGGCAGTCCCACAGGGTGTGAGCCAGCACAGCTGACTCGATGTCAGCACGAAGAGGACCGGAGGGTGCCCTTTGTTTTAGATAAACAGCTCTGTCCGGGCAGCGATCAACTGACCGTATCACAGCTGAGGGAATCGGCCAGTGGTGGAAACGCTGCTCCCCGAGTTCATTAAAGCAGTGACTGTCTCCCAGAGCTAGCCAGAGCAGCATGGGGGAGCGAATACGTGGCTCTGCCCAGAGAGCAAAACCAAATAACAAAGGAATTTCAGAGAGCTTGAGCTGCCTTCAACCCACGTACCCCTCCCTGGTGTCTCAAGAGTCAGGATGACCAATATCCTCTTTGCTCTTATTCATAACGTCAGTACAAAGTGACATTTGTTTCGATCGCAGATCCCCATTAAGAAAACACAAGTGCCTTGCATGGATCATGATGGACAAATGCAGAGCCACTACCAAAGACTTTGGGGACCAAAGAACAGTAGGGCCCAAAAAATCAGTTCCAGACATAACGAACCCGAGCTCCTTGTGGAAACATCTAAGGACTGGAAGAAAACTTACTGATTAAGAGGCAAAAGCTGAGACAACTGCTAAAAAAAACGCCCATAAATCAAGAGATCAACCAAAAAAACCATAAAACCAAAAAAACTAAGAAATGAAACATAATACAAAAATACAAACCATACATTCCACACCAAAACAAAATAAAACCCACAAAAAGCCCCACAATTAAGTAGAAAATCACCAAGGAACAGGCAACAGGACAAAGAATGTTCATCCAACTACAAGAAGATTTTGCCATGTAAAACCAAACTGCATCCTTCAGTTTTCCACTCAAGCCGCCAAAACAAACCCAACAGGTTACTGCACTGCAAGAATAAAGGCAGCACGTACTCAGCATTAAAGAAAAATGTCTCTGAAGACACCACTGCAGGAGTGAAGACCAGGAGACCTCAGCCTGCTTTTGCTAACCAACTGAGATCTGCATGAGGATACACTTGCCAGGATTAAACACTCAGGAGGACAAACCAGGACTGCGAATGAAATGAAGATTTATGCTCAAAATGAGAACACAACCAGCGGATTGTTAAGTTTCCAGAAAGCATCAGTAGTAGCAAAACCCCCATAGCTGCCTAAGCTGCTCCCAGACTCCTTCCTGACAGCAATCATGCCACAGGGTGCCTGCCCCAGCAGCACAGGTGACCCAGGAACACAGTCCTGCTTTCACTGCTGTGATTTGTCCTGCTGCAGACTGGAAGCACTTCTGTCCCCGCACAGCTCACTTATGCCACACATACAGTCTTTCCCTCAGCATCTGTTGCACAACAGTCACAGAACTATCAGCTGGTTAAGCTCCAAGACAGATGAAATTAGAATCCACAGAAGAGCAAGAAAGAGAACAAAGATTCTTCTGTTAGGTCTGACACTGAAATTTTAATTATTTCTTTTTAAAAAAGGGAAGCTTCATTTAAATTCAAATTTACATTTTCTTCTCTTACCTTAGAAAAGGCTTTACCTGGACAACAAAGGAAACTTGTTATTCTTTAAGAAGACACTATCCACACACAGAGCACTTTCACTATCCTGTACATATTTGTGTTCTGAACAACAGGATCCTATTGCTGTTTTTATGCACCTCGTTCCCTGACCTTGAGGGTAAGCAGAGGAAAGAGAGATAACATTAAAGTAAAACACGGTAAGGTTTTGTCTCATTCATATCTTACTCAGTTCCCAGCTATCAAGATCTCTTCTCCATAGTGCTCCAGTAGCCAAAGCTCTCCCTTTTAATCTCAAGAAGTGGTACAACTTGTAGCTCCCATTTCCTCAGATGAGATAAAGAAAAACAAAACCAAAACCCAGAAAATCCTTCTTCAGGGCACAAGCCACTCATTTAACAAATCCTCTTCCAAAAATCAAACCATTAGCTCAGCTCGTGAACAACTTGCAGAAACAATCAAGAGGTCCCGCTCACAAGGGAAAGTTTTCCAGATGAGTTACACACAAACACAGGGAGGAGACCCTTACCATTCCAACTTCCCCACTCCAAAGCAGCTGTTCCTGGTGGACTGACTCAGGGCCGAGAGTTCACTGGGAGATGTTGCAGCACAAGGCACAGATTTCAGCACCAGCACACAGCTGCGAGCAGGGGCAGCTCGGGGCCCTCACACAAGACAGGCTTGACTCAAACACAAGGATCATTGCAGGCAACAAATGGAGCAAGCCAAAAATGTGAACACGTGTAGGTGCTATTGAAGTTTAGCCCGAGGCCATAGGAGGTTGGCTTTCTGCTAACAAAAGGTCTCTCCAGTGCAGTTTCAGTGTTAAAAGACAAAATGTAAGTGCAGTAAGTAAATAACTGCACAAAACCTCATGCAGTTCGTGCTCACAAACTGCTTACAAATTATCAGGTCCTCAGCAGTTCTTTCTTCAAAGATCACCGACAAGCCTCTGTTCTGTGGTTGTTTAGAAAGGACAGCGCAGAGAAAAAAGCTTTATCCCTTTGGAGGTGGCTCTTACTTTACAATTGCTGTCAGAACAGACTGAACCTCTGAAGTTAAGATATGCGGTTTGTTTTGGTTCCTATACGCCAAAACAGTAAGCATTAGGAAACCAAATTATTTTAGCACAGAAGGCACATCAAAAGTATAACAGGGCTTTACTCTGCTCAGCCTGCTCTCCAGGATTCAACCCCACACAAAGTTTAGCCCATCGGAGCACATTTCTTCAAATACCTGAAGAAGAAATCCAGGCTCGCTCAGTGAGGAACCAGACGAGAATCCCCACTCCCCCCGAAGACACAAAACATGAGAAATCATAACCTGCAGACAGTTCTCAAAGATAGGAGCTACTGGCTTGTATTTTCAAGAATAAGGAGCAAAAAGAGGGCAAAGAAAATAAATAAGATTTAAACTAGAAGCAGATATTTTTAATTAATTAAGCAGTTCCATAAGATGATAACCTTTTCCCAACTGGCTTTTCCAAGACCTCCACCACGTGGTCGCGTAGCTCAGCTTTGTTTGCAAACAGGAGGAGCAGTAAATGATTAATGTCCTCTTGATTAACTGATGCTCAGTTTGCAAAATAAGTTTATTATGGCCTAGATGTGCAGGCACCACACCAGTGGAATTAATAAAGGAAGAACACATCTACAGACAACATCTCGAACAGGGAAATCACACTTCAGAAGATGTAACACCAGAGCACTGCATGCTGCTAGCACAGACTTCAGGGTCCAAATATTCTTTTCAGGGGTACTCAGACCCACATTTCACCCTGTTTGTGGAAAATGCAAACAACACATGAATAGGGAAGAATCATTAAGACAGCGAGTCAGCAAAAATATCACAACAGAGTCACTGTGAAAAGTCTCTAGGAGCTGACTTCTACACTTTACCTTTTTAATTATAAGGCAAGATTAAAAATTCCAGCAGAAGACAGATTATAACAATCCACAAATGCACCCATGCAGGTGACAAGCCTTCTCTCAGAACAGAAAAAGGCTTCACAGGAAGATTTGAGAAAAACATTTAAATGAAATTTTAGGTACAACTGCACACTTGTAAGTTCCGAAACCAGAGATGACAACTGACAGCGTGAGCTTTGTCACTGTCACCTGGCTACAGGAACCCCAACACCAACAATCACCACAACTCACACACCGGGAGCAAATATAAGAAAATACAATGACAAGAACTGAGTCTGAGGATTCAGACTGAGTATTCCAGGTAAACCTATGTATCACACGTGGATGTAAAGAAAACTCAAATATCCATGTGACTCACTGAATGTAGGCATTAAGAGTCAAAACTGGGAACAGCCACATCACAACCAAGATGATCAAACCATCCTAGGACAGGTTTTTAACCAGCGAGAGATGACGAAGTACCAACTGTTGCTGAGTAACAGCCTCCAAATCCACAGAACTAGAGTCTTAGTACATACACAGACCTCAAGTGAACACTTGCTAAAGGCAAAAAAGATTGACATTTAGGGAAAAGAAGGCAAAGCTCCCTCCCCACTGAACACCCGACTTTGTCATTCAGGAAGAAAATAGTGTGGAGAGAACATTTCACTTTATTTTTTGTAAAGCCATTAATAGACAATGAGGATCCTTCTTGATCAAGACACACAGAACCTTAGTCTGCTTTGAAATTCAGCTTTCAGAGAGACGAGTACAGTCTTCACCAATAACACCTGAGATGGCAACATATTCAGGAATGATCATTCTTTCCAGAACATCCCACATCAGTATGCAGCGTTGCTATAGAAATGGTGCTAACAGGAAAGAAATCCCTCAGCCCATGAACTGCCTGTGTTTGGTAGGACTGTCATGGGAAACTACAACAGGCACCTGGGGAAGAGAGCTGCACCTTCTGCCTGCGTCCCCATCCCTACATCCATTCATGGAAGTCTGTCAAGCCCAGAGCATCCAACTCCTACGAGCAAACAACACACAAACCAGTTAATTATTCATCTGAGCACCCACACCTTTCACAGATTTCTAACTCCCTTTGCAAGGGCCTCAGTAAATCAAGCAACTAATGAGAGACTAGATAAAGACCCAAGTGCCCATATTTTAATACTAAATACTTATCTTCTCCCAAGATCAGTCAGCAACTGCTGACCACCACAGCATCTGCCTGATAAAACACGATATAAGAAAATCATTAAATGCAAGTTACTTCAAATGCAACTCCAACCAACTGAACGGATGCTGGAACCTTGTTTCAGTGTTCAAGAACAATCAGATAAATTCAGAGGATTTGTCAGATGGCCCAACCAGATGTCAGTGACCTACTCAAAGTGTCTGAAACCGGAGACCTACCAAGCCTGTTTGTTTCCACTGAAATCACTCAGAGTGAAGGTTTTCCTGAAGGAGGACTTTTTCTTGTTATCAAAACAGAAATGTACAGTAGACTACAGAGCAATCTTGTCTCTTTAATTACTCAAGGCAGACACACATTTATTTAAAGGCCTGAAATTCTGGTAAACCCACCTTACTGCTTTGTGCACTAACAACAGCAAAATTTCAATGTGATTTCAGGTAAATGGACAGTATAAATGAGAGCCCTGCTGGAGCCATTTCTAAGCCATCAATCTACATTATTGATGAAAGGGATGACATAATAAATATCTACAGAGTTTGTATAACTTATATAGAAAACAATGCTTTCCAGAAGACATCCAAAAGACCGAGATGTAGCACAAGCATTAATATGAAGAGCACAGCTGGCAAAGAACAGGAACCAACTATGCAAAAAACACTAATATACCTCTAATGGTATTAAAGGCAAGTCTCAAATTCTCATTACAGAACAGGGAGAAAGACAAACTGCAGGGGAAAGATTAATGATATGCCTTCAATACAGTCTGTCAAGCAGGATTTCTAAGATTATTCCAGCACTGTGAACTCAGCACAGTATGTTCACAAGTGATATCCTACCCAACTATTTGTATATTTGAGCAAGACTGGATAATTATCACTCAAACATATCCTTAAGCTTATGAAATACAGCTGTGTCCATTTGTGCCAAATGAATGAATGCAGGCATTAAAAACTGACTGAGGTGCAGATTTGTGCAAGCTGGTCCAAGAGCAGAGACAGAGGCAGCCTGTACACAATATAGTTTTGAAAGAGATTTGGAGGAGAACGGTGTTTTGAATGTAAATCCACTGTTTTACAGCAGATGATGGTATTTCTTTTTAAGGAAATCACACCATTTAACGGTTCATTTAACTAAAAAAACCCCTACATTCACCTTTGTGTTCATCTTTTAACCGATAAAAAGGAAATCCATAATGCTATAATGCAAGCAAGTCCACAGCATGAGATGGCAGGCTACCACAATTAGGAATATAAACCATTACCAAGTGACCATTCAGTGATGTTAACTGCATCTTTAAAGAGCTCAGCCTGGCACCCTCCAAAAGAACCCCCCATGAACTGCTACTTCAGTTGGTACTAATGGCAAAATCTCTGACCTTTGACTGGATTCCTTTGCTTTCTTTTCTGGGCTCACCAAAACCATGACAGTGATACTGTAGTGCACAATTAGAACTAAAGCAAAGATCCTCAGCCCGTAGTACACCAAGCAGGTAAGCACTTCTGTCCCTGGCAACTTCTGCTGGAAAACCTTGCAGCAGTTCTGCCCTTAATTTTGCACAGGAGTCTTTCTTTCCCCCTTCTCCAGAGAGGGGATCTTCTGCCCCAGACTAATCAACAGCACTGGTTTAGTCTTAAGCAACAGCTATTAGTCATTATGGACAAACCAATAAAAGCCAGTTCAACTCATCTCAATGAAAACGCAACACTTCCTTGAGACCCTGCCATGCCCTGTATTGCTGCCTTAAGAGTTATAGTTAAAAATATAAAAAAATTCAATAGAAATATAAAAAGTAAAAATTCAGCCACACAAACAAACATGCAGCATTTTTGCTGGCTTGCCAGATTCACCTTGAATGGGAGAAAAAACATGAAAAAAAGGCCATGACTAATAGAGAGAACTTGAAAGGAATAGTTTCCAAGTATCTGGAATGAATAGCCTAAGTTAAGAGTCTGGACAAGGATTTGATCCTGCTTCATCATTACTGACATTAAACTCTCCTTGTCCTGGAGGTACAAGGAAATCGGTCACTAAGAAATGTCAGTGGACACTGCACACCAAAGAGGGAGCAGCCTGGCTTCAAGCAACAAAAAAGCCCCAGTGAAGAGAAAGCAGTGCAAGGAAACAAACAGAGCTGGGAGAGCTGCAAAGGGAACCCAGTTAAAAACGTGTGTGTGTGTATACACATATATATATTAAATTAAGATCTTTCAGTACAGTCTCAAAGCCGAGATCACCTGCGTCAGCGAAGTAAAAGAAACAAAACAAAACACAAGTAAGTAACCCATTTCCCCTTCTGTACCACCACCGAGGGAGTTGCCTCTTGCCTGCTGAAAGAACGGCTGAAAAAGCCAACACCTTGGCTGCACTTGGAAAACACTTCCATCTTTTAGTTTCATATTCAGCTTGCCAAGGAGGGGAGGTTCATGCTGGTCATGCTGTTATTTAAACATAAGCCACACCATATAAATGGGGTATTAGTACCTCACTGCTGAAATACTGCTGAAGTCACCAGTCACAACATGGTTAGTGTGTTTTGGCAGGTGATACTTTTGAAACAGCTTTATCACTTAAAAACAAAGATATTTTAATGACCTATACAAATTCATCTTTCACTGCCTTCAAGACAACAGAGAAAAACCACCTCAGCAAAAGCAGCAAACGCCACTACCAATTCAAATGCAATATTCACACAGGGATTTACAGGGTCTTTCTGAATAAAGAACCTATTTTTTTCACAAACAACAGAGTAGGGTTTTCCAGGAGAGTTGTGTGTGGCTGATAAACACCAGAGATCTGACAATGCTAGCAAACTTTCACAAACAGGGCTGCTGCACCAGAGGCTGCTGCACAAACCAGCTCCTCAGTGGTGAATGAAGCAAATTCAACATCACTTCACTCTGCTCAACCCAACCCTATCTCCAAACAAGAGCACAATTCACAAATGGCATCTCCAACCTAGGCAAGACCCCTTTTGCTCTTCCAGGATGTGTTCTCCGACTTCGAGGATTGTTACATTGACAACATCAGCCCCCTCAGCATTAGAGACGGTGCTAATTATGAATTCCAAAAGATAGCAATTTTCTTCCAGTAAGCAAAGCACTTCCACCAACTTCAGGAGAACCATAAATACAGAAAAAGCCGCAGAGAAATAGCGATCAGCAACTCTGGTGATAAGATCACAGAAACACGCCCTACTGCTCTGGGGAAAAAAAGATATCCCATTCCATTAATGACCCGGAATGCAATAGGGAAAGATGACACCAGAGGAAGAGGCCAGCAACAAAAAGTTCAGTTGCTGAAGCCCATCACTTCTCCTCATCTTCCCTCCCTCACTCCAAGTAAAATGAGGATGACACCAGCGACATTCAGTCCCCGGCACGCAGAAATGCGACACCTGAAAGCAACACAGAACTCCAGCACATCCCAAGGCAGCAAGGGAAACCTGTCTTTTCCTGTTCCCTGGAGACATCTCACTTCTGTCCACGGCATTTCACAGAAGAGAGGAAGAAAAAGTATATAAAATCATGGATTTTTTACTAAGTCGTGAAAATGAAATCTAGCTTTAAAAAAAATATAAAATAAAATGGATACAGCTGAAATAAAGCTCTAAACTGTCCTACAATATACTTTTGTTTACAAATGAGAGATTTAACTGAAGTTTTGTGGGTCAGGCAGACTAGCAAGTCATCTTTCACTTCAGCTACTTGCATTATTAATCAAACAGTCTTCCCTTCTTAGCAGTATCACTTAGCAGAGGCCAACTAGATGTCTGTGTCTGTCTAACAGCCTGACACAAACATGACACATCTCTGAATTACACCACCATATAGATCTGCACAGGAGATTTCACATTTTCCAAAGCTATCCTATATAAAAGGCTTTTTGGCCTCAGCAATATGCTTTCAATTAATGTCTTTACTGTCTTGTAAGTTGTAAAATTGAGATCAAGAATTATTCTTCAACAAAACCACATCAGCCTCAAATCAATAGCACATATACCTTTCTTTCTGTTCATCTAAATTTGTTTAAGAATTCATAGCCATTTTGTGTATTTGCTAAGTTTGTCTAGAAGCCCTCACATAGTATCACCTTAAATACTCCGAAACTTTCCATTGTACACACAATAATAATTTGGGATCATGTAACAATAAATACCTTTTCCCCCCCTCTCTCTCCCAGTCATAGAGCATTTGTGACCAAAAAAAGAGAAGTCAAAGCAGTTCCAGTTGCTGGTCTGTAAGAGAATTTTAGACATCTCTCCTTAACAAGCCCACGTCCCTGAATACCAGTTTATACACAGCTATAGAAATACTTCTTGGAAGTTAAATTAAATTACCTTATCTGAAACATGAACTAGGTCGTAATTGAAGACGTCTTCCCACCGCTAAGCCAGCTTCAGGAAAGAGTCAAGACTGACTTTTCAGAAGAACTAAAGGCAAGTCACAGCATGAAATACAGTGCAAGTTCTGTCATCACACAGACCCTTCTCCACATTAGAAAAAAAGCCAGCAAGTTAATTAAGTACAAGGGCAAGCCATTACACGCAGACACTGAGGAAGCCACTCAGCAGCAGGTCCTAAAGCACTCCACCTCCTGAGCTGCCCTTCCTCAAAGGTAAAGAAATACTGTACCTCAAAAGTAGGGTTTTTTCACCTCATATTGCTTTAATATGCCTTCAGTTTTATAAAACACTGCACCTCTGGCACCCACCTCAAGCGAAAACTTGCCAACTTGCCCTTTTGTTTCATCTCCTGACTACTATTTGGTTAATGTCATTTTCCTCCCCAAACTTCTCTAAAACTATGCCAGGTGGACACTTCGGTCACTTTAATGGATATTGGCAGTAAAGCTGAACAACTTCCATAAAAAAAAAAATCTTTTGCAAGCATAGCTATAGTTACACAGAGGTGCAAGAAACAGCCGAAGAATCACAGTTTCATTCTGCTGTTAGATTTGGTACTACCACCTCAGCGCATTTGTAACAAAGACTTTGTCCAGTATAACACAACATGTACTTCCTTAAAGAGCCATTAAAAATTATCTGTTACCGTAACTGGAAATGCCACAGACTAGACTGGATCAGAAAGAAGGTACTGCCCACTATTAAGGAGAAGAGCACTTTCAGTGAGGTATATCACTAAGAGCACCAAAATCTATTATCAAAGAGTTATCAGGCAAAATCTGCTCAAGAGAAATCCAAAACAGGCTCACACGGGGAGAGGGGAAAAAAAAATCCCAACGGGGGATTGTAAGAAATTATTGTTTGTCAATAGGTCAAGCAAGGAAAGGGTGGTCAGCCAAGCATTTCCAAGGAAAACATTTGTACTACAGAGGCACATTTGTTGTTATCCTGTACATAAAATGGAAAACAGTTTCCTAAGAAACCACACACCTGACACCATTCGTGTCCAGCACATTAAAATATAATAAAAATAAAGCCTGCACCCAGGTAATGTTCGTCCTCATCCTATCTTAAGGCAGACCTGCAAGGCCCAGGTTTTATCTGCCCTAACAAACACCAAGTTTTAGTTGCTCGCTGTCCACCACTTTCCTGGCTCTTGGAAGCACAGGGCTGGTGTGTAGCTAAGCAGGAATCCTGCTAATCCTGTAGGAATTTTGCACTCTGAACTCCAAAAGGTACTTGCAGATCACTTCAACCGCATTGAAGAACTAAACTCAATAGATTCTACTCTTGCACATTATTCTCTTCCAAAATGCCTGTTGGCATATTTCCATAAAAGTTCGATCAACAATAATACCCAAATAATTTCAAGGTACTTCCCAGAGAAGCCTGATGACTAATGCCCAAACAAACTGGTCAATCTAACAGCAGGTGACTAACAGTCTAAAAATAAATGAGATAGCTGCCACCACTCAGGCAGACTCACCAATAAAGCACATGGGAAACTGGCTGGTAATCAAAGACAAGGCTGTTGGCAGAGTGGTCTGGCCCTGCCAGCAACAGCAGCACTGCTGAGGTGCCCTTTAACCACCCAGAACAAGTTAATTACGTGCCAGAGTAGGCGAGGAAATGCAGCCATTATGAGTCATCCACTCAACCATGTGCATTATCAATACACTTCATGATATTAAAGTTACTAATCGGCGACACAGCACAAACCGGTGATGCAGTAATGGGAGAGAGAGTGGCACAAAACTCTGGGCCTTTTCATCTTTCACTTATTAGCACTTCAAACAATTTCTGTGTGTTTTGAAATCCACAACACACAGGTAAGAACCTGCGACGCTACCAGCGTTCTAACTCCTCACAGCTGCCAATTGCAGATGCTTCTGGAATCCCTAAAACACTTGACAGACTTCTGGGCTCGAGCAGCTCTGTTACCAAGTTCCCAGGAACACCAGCATCTTCCCTCACTCCCTACACCAGCCAACTGTAAAAGATGCAATGATGGCAGAGTTTAGCTCCATGCAAAGGGAATTTCCAGAAATGCCACAAGGATCCTAAAGTGACTCAAATTTTTCTGCCTAAAATCTGA
Source organism: Sclerurus mexicanus (assembly GCA_013396755.1). Lineage (NCBI taxonomy): Eukaryota > Metazoa > Chordata > Aves > Passeriformes > Furnariidae > Sclerurus > Sclerurus mexicanus. The sequence goes on along the minus strand of VWZF01001882.1, from coordinate 887,456 downwards.
AACAAAGTTTTTCCCGAGTTCCCAGGCCCGCAAACCCAGCCAGGGATTCGAGATAACCAGAAACTAGCACTCCACCAGCTCAGCTATAACCAAAGGGCCACCTTCACTGATCTCAGCAGGTTTATAGGAACTCTGATTTCATAATTCCTGGTCATCACCACTTTTTTCCATTCCTTTCCATTCCACGAGATTTTCTATGGCTGAAGAACAAACAGTTTGGGAGAACTATCAAACTGAAAAACAAAGCAAGGAAGAGGATTAAAAAAAAAAAAGAAAAAGCTTAATTTTTTACCTGGGTAGGTTCCCTGGTGCAGCTCTCCACTGGTACTTCGGCCAAACCAGTGTGAGAAGTGAGCAGTCAACAAATAAGCTACCCCATTGCACGTGGGGTCAAAACCTAATTCAATTACAAACTAACTGAAATTAGTTACACCTGTGGAGGCCCCCAAAGTTATCAAGCAAGTAACGGAAAAGAGTTTATAAATTTGAGTTTTACGTGAAACTAAGTCACGGGTCCACCTGTGCTTACACACCTCCTCAGATATGAAGCTTATAAAGAAAAAGAGTAAATTGAGACCTTCAGCTTGTCACTGGAGACTCTGCCTGCCTCTACATTAATCTGAAAAGGATGTATCACAGTGGAAAATGTGCTTTGTACTAGTCCTGTTTGTTCACTTATTAGGTTAAGTACAGTCACTCTGTGACATTACACCGCCAATTCTAAATCTAAATGAAAATATAATACTATAGTCTAGACAATTACCCCAAATCCAAGGCATATTAATAATGTGATAAAAGGAATCCAATATACAAACTGCATTAAGATCACTTTTTCAGGATCTCTGCCAGTTTTGTCTGGCCACTATTACCTAAGAAATACTCCCTCAATTTCTGAAAAAGATCAATATCCTTCTTCCCCAGCACAATCAATCTGAGCCCATTTCAATGAGAGCAGATTGCAGAGTCCCAAAGATGTCCCTTAATGAATAATGAGGGAGACACAAATCAAACAGCTTTTAATGCCATGCTGCTACAGCAATGGTCAGAGCACTGATAGCCAGTCCGGGGTCACTTCAGACATTGATTGCTGCCGATAGCACAAACCCATTAAAGAGTCGACACACACCCCCCAGAGCAGAAGTGCCACTGAGATGGCTCCAGAGCCAGCAAAACCTCCTGCACACATTTTGCCTCTCAATCACTTTAAAACGGAGTTACAGCATGAGGGACAGCGTATCTGAAGAGTCTCCTCTCAAATCCTGTTACACATTCCTTCTCTGAGCACCTCAGCCCTGGGGCAGCTGACAGACACACTGGACGAAGAGTGTAAGTGAGGAGACTCAAAAGCTCCAAGAAATTACTAATTTGGACCAACCACTTATTGGCAGAGGACCTCACAGCAAGCTTGACAATCAGACAGCCTTCTCTGGCAGTTCTGCTCATAGCTGGGCATGCTGTTTTCAACTCCTTAACTGACCCCGGCTCTCCTCGTTACATTTCTTTCCTTGCACTAGGAACTACAATACGAACTAAAGCCAATGGAGGAAGGGCAAAGACAACTTCCAGCCAAATTTTCCAGCTCTGATCAGGTGCAGAGGCCTCAATCTTCCAGTCAAAGATTCAAGAAACTGATTTTACTGCTTCAATATGATTGCTAAGAACAACTAATAAATGCGAGTCACCAGAGGGCACTAACACTTCTACTGAATAGCAAATGCAGTCCTTCAGTTAGGAAGGCTGATAATTACATCCACATCATCATGTATATTTTATCTGGATTGAACTTCAGCCAGCTTGTTCCAATCCCTGTTCAAATCTCAACTACATGTTGATGAGGCACTGAGCTACATTAACTGTTGTGGTCACACTTGCAATATATGGGAGAGACTCCCCATCTCCCCAGCCAGACCAGAGAAGACAGGGCAGGCACATGAAATCTAAAGCTTCCTTTGCCTATGGAATGTATGTGTATGTCTACATATAAATGAAATGCTGCAACAGGCATGGACAACAGGCCGTAAGTCTTATCTCTCAAAGAAACAGAATGAATAGTTATTGTTAAAGAGTTTGAATCAGGACTAATCCTACGACAGGGGACTGCAAGCAATATCTGCCTCTAGGAGAAAAAAGGGAGGGTTTCCACTTGACCATCAAGCAGCAATGAATGTGTTGCTCCCCCACATTTGGTATCAAATCAACTGCCATGTTACACAGCCTTAATCTCTAACAAAAGCTCTTAACCACGTAGCAATAAGCAGGTTTTTAAATCACAAACATGATGCACACGAGGGGTTGATGAGCATTTCTTGGTGTCCTGACCAAGAAGCTCCTCAGTGCCAGGCAAAGATGTGCGCTGCACCACAGCCAGGGGTTTTCTGGGACAGCAAACCTTGACTTGTTGGTGCCCTTGATCCAGTCAAAGAGCCAAAACACACCTGAGCAGTGCAGCCTTACGGGAATACGGGCAAAGCCCCCAGGACCTGCAGGGTACAGGGCGGCTGCTTCTCCCAGCCTCACCCGAACTGTCATTCTTGTAGTCAGGACTGTAAGATGACAAGGGCAAGGGAGGGAACAGGGACTCCTCGCCTCACGGAAAAGTACATACTAACCGTGGAGGCTGTTGTTTCTCTGCACTGAACTCACACACATGGAAAAGTTATACTGGCAATAAACCTGGAAGGACTCCGTGAGCATTCTCAGGGGATCTCCATGGGTTCAGGAAGACACCACCTGTGCCGTATGACAGTCTGCAACCCATTCAGCAGCCTGCAGGGAGGTTTTAAAAGACAGCTCTGAGTGTACTAGAGCAGCACACCTCAGAACAGTGAGTCCAGAGAGCAAACATCAACCTTTTATGCACATCAGGAGCGCTGTGTGGTGACTCACTGGATTTCCCAGGATTTTATTTGCTGTACTATAAAATTCAGCGAAGAGGTCCCTTTTTCTAGACAAACTCCTACAGAGTGAAACACAGACAGAAAACAGCCTCCCTCAGGCACAAGTGGGTTCAATGACCATCACTGTGCCATTCTGACCTGAGTCACAGCGGCAGCTCCAATGTTCACTACACAGCAGGCTGCAGAATATAACCTCCCCTTTTACGACTCCGGGCCACCCTCTCCTTGTTCCCCACCTCCTGTACCTCACGCAGCTCCTCCTGCCTGCCCAGAGCAGTGCTGGGAGCCCCCCAACACCCCAGGGCCTTGCTCCAGCTCCCGCTTTGAATGGGCCCTTCCTGCTGGGCAGAATCCCAGCCGGGACCAGCTTGCCCACATGAGGACTGCAATGCCATTTTCCCTGGAATCCTACAAGGCTTTTAAGGATCTTTGCAAGGGAAAAAAGAGTTGCAGTCACACACGTTCTAGGGGACGAGCACCTACTTAAAACACCCAACTGTAACATTAAGACACACTTCCAGCAGTCTTTTAAGGTGATTAATTCATAAGCAGACAAAACTTGAAACCCACAAAGCTTCTGTTCATGCAATAAACACACCACACACACACACACTTATATTAAAAGATGATTTCTACTGCAGCAGTTCCAGGCATTTAAATCTAAAGGTTATTAACAGAAAGGTTCTCATTATTTTGAAAATGCATTTCTAAGTATCTTTTCTAAGCAGGGCTTTAAACCAACAATGAAAACAGAAATATACGTGCCTTTAATGTCTTATACTTTGACCAAATGTGACCAATTACACTCTCCACCCCTAAAAGACATTTTCAACTCAGCTTTACTTATTGAATGAAAGGAGGAGTCCAAATGACTCAGCTTCAAGCAAATATAAAGGAAAAGATTAACCCCTAATCTCAATGAAAAAAAACAGTGGAACAAACTGATTAAGAGGGAGGTGTGGCTTGTCAATTCAAATCTCCGAATATTCAAAGACACATCAAGCAGAACATTAGCACACCACGACTGCATTAGCTGTCTGTACAAACAGCCAATTTTAAAAATCAAGGTTCACACAAATTGCTAAAGTTAGCCCTGGATCTTCATTCTTCTTTGTTAGTGCTGAGCAGCATCAAGATCAATAAAATATCTGAACATTGGCATTTTTAATCTATGCAGTCACCAGGCAAGACAGAAGTGCAGGGAAAGAAAAGATGTCTCAAAAATTCTGCAGGAAAAAAAAAGCATTTCTACAGGGGAAAAAAAAATTCTACAGAAAATAACTCCCAAACAACCACTGATGAGTAAACAGGACAAACTCATGAAGAGGGTTTTCGTGGGCGTTTTGTCTCCCTTAGACTGAGGAATTAAACATTTCTCATCAAAATCCAGCAAAATAAATTCCAAGATAGAGTATTTCACGAGGGGACTCACAGACACCAAGTGACTGCTGTAGATCCTCCCCATGAATTCACAAGTGACTGCTGTCCCCATCTCAGCCCCGACCCACCGGCATTTCAGAGCAGAGCACACCTCCAGCCGTGCTGACAGGAATATTTAATTCCAGCCTGACTGGAGTGTTCCTTTACACGCAGCCCAGACTCCAAACACGGATGTCACCAGAGGGCACCCTCTCAATTGCAGTGACCCAGCTTCTGAGCAGGACTGCAGACAACCCACACGAGGGATGTGCAGAGGCTATGCAAAGCAGGAACAGTTCTGCCTCTGCAAGAGATTTCCTTTAAAAAGGGAAAAACCCACACACAAACAACAACAAAAAAATATACATGAGATTTAGTTACATAGCCCGGAAACGTTTTGCAGAGTAACCAGAGGCACTGCTAGAAAAGATCACAAGCCATTACCAACTTCTGCACAAGGTTACGCTGCGGCACTTGATGGTGCCAACTCACTCCAGCTGTTCTGGCACCCACGTGGATCACATCAACTTCCAAAGGCAGGGCCCAAGCCAGTACAGCTCAGAGGGAGGTGCCTACGGAGGTCCTCTGGCTCAATTATCATAAATCATTTACAATAACACATGAAAAAAATGCATCTGTGTTGTCAAGAGAAGGTTGTGGAGAACACTGTATTTTTCTACTCCTCGTTGTTTTGTATCTGAGGTTAAGAGGGTCTATAAGTAAACTATTTGCACGAAAAGGATGCAAAAGTATCAGCAATGAGCACCTTTCAACCTTTGGTCCATATATTATTTCTAATATCCTGCTGACACCCAACAGAGTTTTAAACCAAACACCTGGTGAGTTGAAGTTCATGAAATAAAATTGTGCACAACCAGTAAAGAACAAAATAGGTCTATATATCAAAAAGAGTCCCAAATCACTGCTGGACATGAATAGAAAGTTAAACCAACTTGCTTATAAATAAACACCAGCCTAATACAACTAAAATGAATTCAGCTGCAGAGGTAAGCAGTGGTAAAAAAAAAAAAAAGAATTATCACCTAGCCTATTATTTTCCAGTCATGAGAAAAACTCAGAAGCCAGAGGCCTATAAAACATTTGCTGCCTGGTTACCCACCTATCCCATTTGAAATGGAAGTCTCCATGTCTCCTAGCTATCTGTGATAGCAAAGCCCCTTAACTTAGCACAGCAAAAGGGGTGGAGCAGGAATAAGACCTGTGCAAAGGCACCTTTTGTCAGTATTAAGGATCCCTCAAACAGTGTCAGTACGGGGAGCTCACAAATGGATGAACACACCCATGGAATTTCACCAGGCCTACATCCAACGCAGCGAGACAAGTTCCTCCAAACTATTACCTGTCACCACCACTCATCGTGGTTTCAAACCTATCTATAGAATTGCCTTCCTAGCATCTGCTGCCAGGAAAGAAATAATACCAAACACTCCTCTTGTCAAATAAACACCATTTGTTTGTCCACCCTCTAAAGCAGTTCCCCGTCTACTGCAAGGCAACTCAGGGCTCTGAAATTACCCTGGTTTAAATAAAGGTGATTCTAGGTGGTGTTGACACCCTGCCCACCCCCACTGTCCATGCCCTGTCCCTCCTGTCACCATCCTTGTGCTGCCCTGTCCCTGGTGACACCACCCCTTTGCCCTGCCCTGTCCCCCGTGTCACCGTCCTTTGACTCTACCCTGTCCTTCGTGTCACCATCCCTTTGCTCTGTCCTGTCCCCCGTGTCACCGTCCCTTGACTCTGCCCTGTCTCTTTGCTCTGCCCTGTCCCCAGTGTCACTGTCCCTTGACTCTGCCCTGTCCCTGGTGTCACCATCCTTGTGCGTTGCCCTGTCCCCTGTGTCACCATCCCTTTGCTCTGCCCTATCCCCCGTGTCACCGTCCNCTTTGCTCTGTCCTGTCCCCCGTGTCACCGTCCCTTGACTCTGCCCTGTCTCTTTGCTCTGCCCTGTCCCCAGTGTCACTGTCCCTTGACTCTGCCCTGTCCCTGGTGTCACCACCCTTGTGCGTTGCCCTGTCCCCCGTGTCACCATCCCTTTGCTCTGCCCTATCCCCCGTGTCACCGTTCCTTGACTCTGCCCTGTCTCTCTGCTCTGCCCTGTCCCTCCTGTCACCATCCCTTGACTCTGTTCTGTCCCTCGTGTCACCATCCTTGTGTGCTGCCCTGTCCCTGATGACACCACCCCTTTGCTTTGCCCTGTCCCCCGTGTCACTGTCCCTTGACTCTGCCCTGTCCCTGGTGTCACCATCCTTGTGCGTTGCCCTGTCCCCTGTGTCACCATCCCTTTGCTCTGCCCTATCCCCCGTGTCACCGTTCCTTGACTCTGCCCTGTCTCTCTGCTCTGCCCTGTCCCTCCTGTCACCATCCTTGTGCTGCCCTGTCCCTGGTGACACCACCCCTTTGCCCTGCCCTGTCCCCCGTGTCACCGTCCTTTGACTCTACCCTGTCCTTCGTGTCACCATCCCTTTGCTCTGTCCTGTCCCCCGTGTCACCGTCCCTTGACTCTGCCCTGTCTCTTTGCTCTGCCCTGTCCCCAGTGTCACTGTCCCTTGACTCTGCCCTGTCCCTGGTGTCACCATCCTTGTGCGTTGCCCTGTCCCCTGTGTCACCATCCCTTTGCTCTGCCCTATCCCCCGTGTCACCGTCCCTTGACCCTGCCCTGTCTCTCTGCCCTGCCCTGTCCCCGGTGTCCCCGTCCCCTCGCCC
>VWZF01001882.1:688960-879732 GCA_013396755.1 Sclerurus mexicanus | reverse complement strand
CCCCCCCCTCAGAGCCCTCAGGCGGCCGGGAGGGACGAGCGGTGCGGGAGCTGCGCGGAAAACAAACTTGTCATCGGACCAAACGCCACCGCGGCACCGCGGTGTGTCCTCAGGCACCTCCGAGGGACGGCGCAGTCCGCCCCGCGCCCCCCCCGCCGGGCAGCCCCGTCCCAGCGTCTGATCGCAGGAGGGCCGGAATCGGTGGGGCTGGAGGGACCACCCGGTGCAACCCCGCGCCCTGCTGGAAAGGAGCTCACCCGCAGTTACACCTCTCTGTGTGCAGGAATTCCTCCTGGTGCCCAGCCTGGCCCTGCCCTCCCGTCCTGCCCCTGTTCCCTGGGAGCAGAGCCCGAACCCCTCAGGGAGCTTTAAACTCTCAGTGTGTGCTCCTGTTCGGAAAGACAACAGGCAAGGAAACGGGCCGGCCCCGGAATAAAAACTATTACTGCTAAACTCGGTTCTGAAGGGACGCAGCGCAGTGAATGTCGCGGGTTTTCTCCGCTCCCGCAGTCACCAGGGAATGATCGGCCTACAGGGCGAAAGCGAGGCCTGCGAGGGGTGTCCGAGGTGAAAGCGAGGCCTGCGAGGGGTGTCCGAGGCGAAAGTGAGGCCTGCGAGGGGTGTCCGAGGCGAAAGCGAGGCCTGCGAGGGGTGTCCGAGGTGAAAGCGAGGCCTGCGAGGGGTGTCCGAGGCGAAAGTGAGGCCTGCGAGGGGTGTCCGAGGCGAAAGCGAGGCCTGCGAGGGGTGTCCGAGGTGAAAGTGAGGCCTGGGAGGGGTGTCTGCACTGTTCTGGGGTGAAAGGCCACAGAGAAGCGCGAGGTTTGGCAAGAATCGCCCTGAAGTCGCCAGAGTTGGCACTGCCACCTTCCCGTCCATTGCCACCTTCCCATCCATCTCCACCTGCCCGTCCACTGCCACCTGCCCATCCACTGCCACCTTCCTGTCCACTGCCACCTGCCCATCCACTGCCACCTGCCCATCCATCGCCACCAGGATAAGTGACAAGAAAACAAAATCCCAAATGCCATCCTGCTGCAAGGTTTTCAACAGGTGAGTCAGGGGATGGAAAGAATGTTTCACCAGATTTGGAAACACTACAATTTGTAAAAGCGAAATAAGAAAACATTATGGAATTGCTAAGGTTGGAAAAGAGCTGTAAGACCATTGAGGAATAAGAGAAAAAAAAAGAGTACTAAAAACACCTCAGAAGGGGGAAGCAATGGGAATTATTTTGTAATTCTTCCTCACTAAAGCAGGAGACAATCTATCTCATATAAGAAGCTTCTCAGCATTAGTTAAGGGATGTGTATATGTGGCTTAGGTGACAAATTTTCAAAGACATTTGACAATCCTCTCACTAAGTGCTTCCAGAAAAACTGCACAGGGAACAAAAAGCAATGTCATACACCAAAACCAAACAGAGATTGAACAGGAGGATGTGTAGCCATTCATAATCATGGTGAAAAAACAAAAGAGTAGAAGTGTCTTTAATTTTGTTGTAAATCCCCTTAAAATAATCTAGAAAAAGGGTTGCACAGAAGGAGGCAATGTTTGGAGGGGACACAGAATTAATCACAATTGTGGGGTGGGTTGGGAAGATACTTGGAGTGACCCAACTGCATAGGAAGACAATACAGAGGATACTGGAGGAAAGAATTCCTGGTGGACATCACAGAGGGCCCTAAACCAAAGGCAATAGTTTCAGAAATGCACAGACATGCTAGGCAGTGCCCCACTAGAAATCTCCCCTCAGCATGTGAACACAGTCATGAGTGCGGCACATGAAGAGATGAAATGGAGAAGGCCAGAAAATATTGCCTGTCTTGCCATCATTTCGTGTAAGAAAGTTCTAAAGAATGAGCGGGGAGGAGGATGTACATTAGACTGTGAAACCAAAATGCCCAATTCCACTCAAGTTTTACTCTAGAGCCCCATGTTTAGTTGCTGTCACTTATGAGTCCAAAATTTTTTCCAAGAAACCACCTTCCAATACTCAGCTGCCAACCCTACACACATAGCTGATGTTCCTTACTGTTTTATAGGTACGGATTTTCCCCGTTACACTAAATATTCCACTTAAAACACATTATTAGCTGAATGTTGCAGCTGTGCCGTTAGGCATTCAAATCACAGGAAGCACCAGAAAGAGAGGAAATGACTAGATGAAAATACGTGACAAAATAGTTGGTTATAATGAAGAAAGCTGCATCCCTCTGCAAGAGTGTAACTAGTGCAGTGCACAGAATCCCCTCAAACTATGGGGGGTATAACATTCCCTTTGGACAGCAACTCCTTGCACCTCCAACGCTATCCGTGAGCCGAGAGGAGGAAACTCATCCACACATTTTTAATTTCACAGATGAAACCCACTTTTCCATTAGGCAGCACCCAATGTGGATACTTCCCTGACAAACTGCAGTGTGTTTGCAGGAGCAGCTGTAAGGAAATGTCGAGATGGCAATCCAGGGCACTTGCTGCTGTAAATTCTGACCATAAAAGTGCCAGCAGAGTACACTTTATCATGCTCTCTCATTAACAGAAGGTAGTATAAGCATTTTAGGATAAAAAGTTTCTCATGGAAGTTACTGTAATGTAATAAGCTTTGCTTGTGTGGATTATAATCCAAAGTATTCTACACACTTTAAGGAAAAAAAAAGAAATAGTGCTTTATTATGAACGGACATATCATGCTGCCTACAAATCTCTGGGATTAAAACTATACATTAATATAAAATCGAATTAATTTCATTGCCTTTCAGCCAAGCTTCCTAAATACTGCAATAATACTTTTTAGTCTTGTTTTGGTAAGAAATTATTTGAAAGAGTATAGCTTACATTTTGGCACCTAGTTAGCACTTCATTAATTACTAATTGCTTGGCACTAAGTAAAGTTCTTCTTTCACTGTCTGAATCTAGAAAGAGTTATTATCATAAAAAGTCATTAGTTAAAATCAGTTTGACAGGAGCTGTCCCAACTGGAAATCTGCTAAAGCACATAGTTCCCTAGGGAACGAGAATATAGTGAAAATATTTTATTTATTTAACCTGTAAGTGCTATTTTCTATTCTTGCTCTTTGACTAAACTATTCCGTGAGCCTGACTCCACTTAATTCACACAGTACATCAGGGTGAGAAATGTTAAAGAACTGTAAAATATTGCTAAATTTACTTGTCAATTTATGAGAAGAAAATGGTATAATTTTCTGTTGAAACTGTGTAATCATTTCTCAAGATTGCAGCACAGTTGTGGTACCTGCCACCTTAACTCTGTTATTTCCTCGTTTTGGAGTGCTTACCTATACAGGTCTGGCTTTATAAATGCAGTGCAATTAAAATTAATGGTGCAATTAATATCCAGGCTCTAGTAAGGTGCGTAGCCTGTGACATTTACACCTACATATTCCTGCTTTTTTGATTCTCTGTGGCGTCCTTGCCTTCGCTACAGGGGAAAACAAGAGTCAGAACCGGAAAAATACAACATTGCTGCAACAATCAGCATCTTCCTCTTTCCTTTTGGAGGATGTTTATGCGTAATACATAATAAACATACATCAGCTTCTACGCCTCAATAGGGAGGGTGAGTTCACTGCTTCAATCTAAATGGAACTCTCAGTTGCTTCAGTTGAACTCAAAAATAAGCACCAAAAGTATTTCAGTGGCTAAAAATGCCTGTGCCAGAGAAATCTGGTTCGAATAGACACTGACACCCTACTTGGGTAGAGGAAAACCTCACCGAGAATGCTGTGCTGAGGAGTGGGTGGATGTTTCACAGCCCCTCTCACTCAACTGATGTGCTAATATTTGCTCCCAAAGATACTGTGATTAACACTACAACACCTCCTTAGCTTGACACCTCCACTTGTCTCCCTGTTCCAGCAATAATGAAGGGATGAACTGGAATTATAACGTCACAGCAGTCCGAACGGGCTTGGGGATTTTCTTACTGTTTTTAAAATCACGACCTATAAAAGAGGGCATCCACACGTTCTCCGGGAAGAGTGGAGATGCTGGGATGCCCTACGTGATTTATGCACAGTGTGGAAGCAGCACAAACATGATGATTTACAACAGGTTTTAATGACCATCTGAAGGGGAGAGATCCCAAATATGGACACCAGCAACTGTTAATTGAAACCAGTAATATTTCATCTGTGTAAACAAAGTAATGATCACGTCTGCCACAAGATTTCAAGAGATTTATCTTCCAGGCTCCCTAATATGGTTACATCTGTCCCCTGCTTAAATCCTATGTTCTTGCCATCTGCTCCAAAACACTTTTTCCAACCTCAAGCAGTGATTAAACAGCTATATGGAGAAGGAAAAAAAAAAAAGGATTTTCTTCCATTTTTGAGCAAAATGCCTAACAACTGGAAAAAGCTGAAAAACCAACCCTGCAAGCCCTGTGGCTCTCCATGGTTTCTGTGGTTAGAAATGTTACTGGTGAGATGCTCAGTCGAAGTCCCCGGGAATCTTTACATCTGACTGTAGAACAGGAAACACTCATAGACTGGGTGTAGTTTCATTACAGAGTGGAATAAACTGGGAGCAGATTAAACTAGTACCATTCAGTTAACCAGTCAAATTATCATTGAGAGGTAAAGGTATATGGGGAAACCAGGAAACATTTTGCTTTAAAAAGAAACTTCCTAGAATTCTTTACTTGCACCGTGGGGAGCCTTGCCAGTTGCACTCCTTTGAGATGTGCTTTGTACTTCCCTCTCCTTGTCCAAAGAGGGAGGAGAGGGAAGGACAGAGCCACGGCTCGCTCTCTTCTCTGCATGAGGAGAACCAAGGAAGGGCAGCCTCACAGAGCCTCTGCCTTCTGGGCAAGGCTGCAGCCTGCCTGTGCCTCCCGTGGGTCACATAATCAGGGAAGCACCTTGCTCTGCACCCATCCCCTTCTGCAGGCACAGAGGGGTCAGTCGTGAGCCAAGCCCGTGTTCACTGGGAGCCTTGGAAGGTACTGGGGATGCCCTGAGAACCTTGCCACTTGCCACGGGAGAGTTCTGATGCACTGGTAATACTGGCACACTGAGCAATTACCTCAGCCCTTCCCTGGGAGCTGTGTCCAACTCTGGTACCAAGCTGCTGCACACCAAGGGGTTTGCTGGGAGCTGGACTTGGATGGAATAACTACTGTGCTCAGCACCTGCTCCAGTGAAAAGGAAGAGGTCAAGTTATGACACAGTTACTCATTTTCAAGTGAACAAAAAGATAATGCCTCGGGTACCCCAGGTATTGCAGTTTTTCCTGTGTACTTGCCATTATCAGGATGGTCAAGTGCAGTTACAGAGTCGGGGCATCCAGAAAATGTTAGGGCTTAGCAAACACTGCTAAAGATCGCTTACATGAAAAGAAAAACATCTACATCAGGTTTCAATATTCTCTACTACAACTGAGAAACCCATGGATTAAATTAATCCCGGTTTCTAGAGCCAAATTCTGGCTTAGGCTGTGAAACAGTTTTCATGCCAGTATAAATATTATGGGGAATGTAGAGGCTTTTCAAGATTTCATTTTAAATAGTGAAGATAATCATGACATTTTCACATCCTTATAACACTCATGCTGAAAAATCATTTTAGCTTCATCAGAACAGCTTCTGATAAATGAAAAAAACCCCAACAAACAAACAAATAAGTACATTTTTACACTAAATAAGAAGTCAGTGTGTACGGAAGCAAGGCCTGCTTCTTGAGAAAAATCATCTGACATGGAGCTCTTGAAAGCTCCCGTGTTTATAAATGTGACTCAGCTGAGACAGTTGCTGAACTTTTGAAATTCTGAAGAGATTTTTCCTGCATACTCTGGAAAGGCTTCAAAGTACACTCCGCGAGCAAGTTCCAAAAGCACAACGGGTGTATTTCAGCTAGTGTTCACTTCAGGCTTTACTGCAGCCCGGCTGATTCTGTGGCCAAAACTGACATCTAGAAGGTGATTTTCATTTGCATATCATCCTATCCCATTGAGATCCTGGGGCATAATAAAATACTCATTTAACTATTGAAATCTGAGTCCTACAAACCTAAACCAGGTGCATGCTGAATACATGAGAAGAGGAAATCTGTTTCCAGAGTTTTCTTTTTGATAAAGGAGCTTAATCCATGATACTAATTTATAGAGTTTCTGACTCTTAGTTTGTGTTTCATTCTTTCTATAAATATGTGGTAAGTTCTAAAAAGATAGAAGTAAACATTCAACACTTCTAAAATCTAAGCTGGTCCTTTACAATGTCCTCTCCACCTACTGCTGTGTCACATAACATCAGAAAAAACACATGCCCGAGACTCAGAGGAATGCAATTACACCTTAAAAAACACATCTATTACAAATTATCCCTCGAGAGAAGCAAGAGAAAATACACTGGTTATTCTAAGAGAATGCAGCTTTGGAGTGTTTTATTCTATACCACGGTTTATGACATCACTTTTGCCAAGGCGCAGTCTGAACACTTCCCAGCACTTTATGAAACAGCAAATAAATGGGACCAATTTATTGTGCTGTTCTCTCCCTGGAGGAGAAGTGTAAATAAGCTACATTGGTTTCCTATGCTTTGTGTTTTAGTTATATCAGAGATGCTCTCAGTTTTCACTAGAGAAGATGATATTGAAGAGGCACATACTACACTGGAGTCAGAAATCAGAGAATTTTCAACAGGACCATCGTGTCTTCTGCACACTGTCCAGACAAACCGAGTTGGGGAACCTCTGTCTAAGTCAGCAGCAGCTCAGGTGGGTTTGGTGTGATGAGAGAAACCTGAGGAAACGTACATTTGGTGGTGGGGGCAGATTTGAGAAGTTGGCTCCATTGTGGGCATATATACCAATAAACATTGAACAGGATGCTAGGACAATATAACCAAGCAGCATATGGAAAACACAGAATATGGGATAAGATTTTCAGCAATAAATCCTTAGCTTAAATACTAGTCTGCATTTTGGCTTCTGGCTTAAATATATATATATGAAGATTAGGAAGAAGACTAAAAGAACACAGGAGAAGGCTGTAAAAGGAGAGAAGGCAGAAAGAAAGTGTTTAAGTGCTTTGTTCCACAGCTGGCAATAAGAGACAGCTTTCTTGTCTGCATCACCATCACCATGCAGCGAAACCAGGAGGTCTGCACCTGTGGGCATGTCCATTTGCAGACAGGGACAGTTTCCACTCTCTTCAGATGCATATTACTGCAAGGTGCTTTGGCACTGGGATTTCGTGCTAGAGAACAAATCGTTCAGCAAAGGAAACAAAGAGCCTGTAAGGTTTTTTTTAATGATTAGACACGTACATGTATAACAGCAACATGCTGACAGCATTAGTGTCAGTGATGCCTCACAGCATAGACTGATTAGTCACTGGAGAAATTTCTCTCCTTTATCTATTTTGCATAAAGTTCAGGTTTATTATGTCCTGGTTCCAGCGTTTGGGTGGTTTTGGTTTTTTTTTCATGACTAGCTATTTAAAATATAGTATTAAAAAGTTAGACTGTACCAATTTTGTTTTGAGACAGATGGAATAAGCATGTGCATATGTGAAATTTATGTCCCAAATTTCTTTTGGTAAGAGAACATTTAGGAAGGATCTTAAGAAAAGGGTCTTCTGTTTCTCCCTTGCATCCTCTGATCCCATTTAAGTGCCTGCAGTTTGGATTCAGACAGGTAGGAAACATCTTCCAAGACTTTTCCGTTTCAATTTAATCAATTTCTTCTGTTGGTTCCCTTCTCTGAAGTAACTAGAGAGAGGCCTTTAGACCAATTGCTGCACAATGAGCCCTGAGAAAAGGCAGCATGCTGGATGGCTGCTTACAGAGGTATCCTGAGAAGGTATCACCCAGCTTCCAGCTCTTATCTTTTGAAAGCAGCAGAACAGAATGAGGGCAATTTGACTTACTAGCTGGTCTGGTGACCTGTGAGAATAAAGGGAATAAAAATGCCACTGTGTGATAGAACAGGCAACGCTCTCAAAACAATAAAAGAATACGCATGGTAGATCAAGAAACATCCACAGGAAAAAAAATTAATTAACTTTACACTTCTGGTTTTCTTAGGGAAAATATAAAGGGAGAGAGCCACCAGCAGCTGTGTGGAACAAGCTTTTCAGGAAAATACACAGGGCCAGATCTTCCCTCCTACTTCTTCACATGTTTTCTGCTCTTCAGGCCCGTGGAAACATGCCAGGAAAAATGAATTGGCAGAGGACCATATTATCTCTTGTGCACAGTTCCCACGTAGTGCCTCAGAGAAAGCCCGTGCAGCCAGGGAGCTGGCTGGAAAAGCTGCCCTTGACTCCCACAGCTCCCAGGGGACACGCGGGATTTCAGTGGGACCTCTCCTTCTTGTTGATCTGGGACAATCTGAAGAATTCTCTCGCTGAGATTTCCTTCTATAGATGGAAAGCTGGGGCTGACTCGGGTGTCAGGGTTTTCCCATGTGGAGCTGGGGAAGTTCTGGGCAGGGGGACGAATGCTGGTTTAGGGACAGCTCTCGTAAACCCAGCAGTCCTGGTGGGTCACTGATCGAACGCGAGGTCGGCAAGGCTGCAGGTGCCTCACAAATGTTGCAGGAGGGGATTTGATCCTGGATAAAGGAAACAGGGAGACTAATAAAGTCCTGGCTTGCTCCCATACAACCCAGCCCTCCCCTACCTTCCGTTTTGGGAGTTTCCAGGCTCCTGGTACCATGGGAGGAGGATCAATGTAGATAAAGGCAGCTGATTCCTCACGTCATTATGAATATAAAGCTATGGTCCAGCCTGCTGATTTTACAGAAGAAATATCAACCAACCAACCTTCATTTCAGCTTCCTATTAAGTTAACGCACATCCTTCTCCTTCCTGTCCCGTGGAAAATCCCATGAAGTAGGAAAAAACCGCTTTCTGGAGTTCACATGGATGAATTCCTTAAAATGCCTCTCCAGTTGGGGTCTGCGAGGCGCGTGGAGGGCTCAGAGCCTTCACGCCCTCATCCCCCGGGGGGTTCCGGCATCGCTTCCATTCGGGGTCACTGGAGTCCTGTCCCCTCCTCCCTTTGCTGTCTCCCCCACTCCTGCAGGAGGGCTCAGCAAGGAGCTGTTCCTCGGGAGCTCCCTCCATATGGCCGTGCACTAATCCCCCTCCCACACAGCGCCAATGGCAGAGGACTCTATGGATGTGGAAGCGATGCCTCCCGGAACAGCGGGGCCCGAAACCCACGTTGTGTCAGGCAATTAAAAGGTGCAAAAGCATCAACAGCATTGCTGTTTCCCTCACCACTCTTTGCAACGCCTGCAGAGCTCTCAAATATCCTGAGCTGGCAAAGAAAGGTTGTTTTTTAGGGGGAGTCTTAGAGCTGGGAGACAGCTCGCAAACATCTGTCTGCTTACAACATCGAGGTACTTTCCACAGGTTTTTTAATTATTATTTTTGCTCCCTTGTCTCTTCTGTTCGGTCTAAAGCAAAACCAACCCTGGAAGTTACTGAAGAGTAGGAGAAGAGAGGAAAAAAAATAAAGTCATTGACATTGAGATTTGGGAGATGTCTTGAGAAAGCTCCGCTCCTGTCTCTTTACATTGAAGCTTTTTTGTTTCGTATCCTGAGAAAGCACGTCAGGAAAGGCGCCACTGGTGAGGTGGGGCTGTGAGCTCAGCGCCCTGTGCCCCAGCAGGGATATCCTGGCATTACAGGCACTGTCACCTCTCATTGCCTAATGCCCCCCCTGACACCCTCCCTTGCTAGCAGCGTCTTCCATCAGGCTCCTCGCCTGGGAAACACGGAGCTGCCCTTCAGCGTCACCGCCCCACTGAGCCCACCTAATGACCCCAATGGGATCAGCAATACCTGTTTTCTCCTGCCTGGCACATTTACCACGCTACAGAAGTCACAATGTTTTCACACAGGTTCCTATATTAAGCAGCAGCTCAGCACTGGTGTAACATGAACATCACGTGGTGCTCCTCGAAATGCCAACAGGAATTTCAAAACTCACTTCTCAGCAGGAGTTTTGGAGCTCACTTCTCAACACTGCTTAGTGATTCCTATAAAAGCCATTCTTTACACTAGTTAAAAAACACAAGCACATAAATAACCCCACACTGGGGGCTGAGTGGTGGGACTTGGTGAGTGAACAAAGTGGGGGACATTTTCACTGGAGGGCTCCTGGGGAGGAGATCTGAGGTTCAGCCCCATCGGTGACAGCGAGTCACACAGGGCATGCGGGGCCTCGATGGACTGCCAGGTGCCACTGACTGTCATCGTGCAGGTCATGGCTTCCCTTCCCAGGGACTCTGCTCCCCACAACCCCTGCTGCAATGCAGCGCAATAGGAGGAACAAAACTGAGGAGCAGAACCCTGGCTCGTGAGAAACCTTTGAGAACACATGACAAACCTTGAGCTGAACTCCGCAAATAACAGCCGGATCTCAGAGGTCACAGAAGTGCCCATTTTGGCAGGTGAAGGTCTTTGAAAAACCCACTGTGCCGTTTCCAACACAGCTGTGTTCAGGCCTTTTATTCCCAGAACTGAAGCATCTCGATGAGATTGGTAACTGTGACAAACAGCTAATGCCTTTTCACTTAGACAAGAGTTCTGAAATACAGCTTTTCATGGAATACTGAAGAGTAGAAACTGTACCAAGCCAAGCAGGGGTCTCTGCCTCTTTCATCAAACATACACTCAGGAAATATACTCTGAGCTTATGGATTTTATATGCATATACAACTCAGTGCATGTACATTTTTAATGGACTACACATTTCTACACAACTGTGTGGGAAAGGAAAACAGAAATTCCCCAAATATGTGCATAAACTCCTAATTATTTTCTCAATAAGCTGTCATTAATACAATTATTCTGATGAATACTGTGTGCACAAATGAATTTTCCACGGGGAAATTGTTATTAATAATTGCAGCTTTTGTATTGATCAATACAGCAGAGCGAGACAGCGAGGGTGGTTTAATCTAATCCATTTAGGTTTGGAACAAGGCACTTGGCTGGTTATGGATATCTTAGCTGATGCTTTGATAATGGTTTAGGAAAAACACTAACAGGGCCTCTGTGAGCACAACTCTGGAAATCCATCTCCTAATTGTGATAGAAAATGTACATAAACACATTCTGATAAAGAAAATAAAGGTAACTAATGTAAAATAAGGTTAGATAATACAAGAATTTTCATTTTTAAACAAAGAAGAAACTTGCTACGGTGCTATTTTTGTATTTACTTATCCCAGAACGGGTCAAAAGCATTTGAAGGGATGCTGGGAATAAGTGTCATTGTTACCCTTAACTACACACTGAATCTAGTAGAGTATGTTTTATAGTCTTTGCAGTGTGCTGCCTTTAACACTTCAGTTGCTTGCCTGTTTTTTTCTTTTAATTGCAGTGCTTTTATTTCTGCAGAGGAACACATCATCAGCTGAACACACACCTGAATCATCGTCAGAGGAACACACACCATCAGCTGCCGTTCACTCCCCAGGCCACCACCAACAGGTTCGTCTCTATCGGTTTGGTTTTCAGCTACAGATTCAGTGGTGCAAATAAGGGAGGCACACACACTTGAAACACTCACATTAAGGCTGAAGGATTACCCACAACAACGTACAACATTTGCCAGAAAATAAATGCAGGTGGTACTTGGGCTCCAAGCAACACACCCGTCTCACACACCATCACTAAGTGCTATCTCAATTCATTTTCCACTTCCATAAATGCTGATGGTTTTGAACTTGTTAAAGAGCCCATCAGATTTAGACCATCCCAAATCTGATGCAACTGCATTTCCATGGGCAAACCCATCCTGCTGTCCCTTCGGTGCCCCTCTCCCCTCCACTCAGAGGAGCAGGCTGGACATTGAGGGAGAACCCTTTGGCCTCGCAGCGCCCTTGCTGCTGAGCGGAATTAGAGCACACAAAGTCCAGTGGCAGCTCAGGGGGCTTGTCTAGACACCCGCCAGCCAGCCCTGCCGTGCTGCCCGCTCTGTCCCCACACAACAGACCGGCCTCTCCGGGATAACTTGATTCCTCGTGTTCCAGACAGCAGATGGGACCCCCAAGGAGCAAATTACAGTTGTTTGAGCAGCAGCGCCCCAGCCATGCCCTTTTCCCTCCCTGCCCTTTCTTGTGCTGGGGCAGAAATGAGGGTAATTCCCAGCTGTCTACACAGCTGTGCCCTTTCCAGGGCTCCCCTGACACCTGGGAAGTCCTTCTGCAGCCAAAAAGCTTTACAAAGGCTCCGCTTTATCCTGTGTTACTCCGGGGTCTTGGGGTAGGATTACTCCTGCTGAACTCCACCTCCCACAGGGCACCTTTGCACGAGGCTGCAGTGGAAATGGGAATCACCTACACTCCCAGGCAAGGAATCCAGGCTGGGATGTGGCAGCAGCGTGACTCTGCTCAGGGCTGTGCTGGTGTGGGAGAGCAACACGGCTCTGGTGCTCAGCCCTGGGCTGGTGTGTGTTCACTCGGAGCCCCAAGGCTCTGGTGCTGAGCCCGAGCTGGTGTGTGTTCACCCAGCACTCCTGGCAGCCCCAGCCCCATCCTTGGCACGGTGAGCACCCAGCTGTGCCACTGGCACTGCAGAAACCACACAGAAATACCTGCCAGCCTCTCCATTCTTGCCCAGCCGTGACCAAGCAGAAAGAGGCAGCGCACACAAGAGAGGGCTTTCGCACCTTCTGGACCTTCTGTGAGGCTACAGAACTTTCCAGCATTTTCACAAAACAGTGTCAGGGAAGAGGAATGTGAATATTCTCAAGTCAGGCAGCAGGAAGGACCCGCACCCCTTGCAGCCTTACCAGATAAGCTCACAGCTGAGGTCTCCCTGCCTGCTCCGATTGCTGACGCAGCCAACAGTTCCAGTTTTGAAGGAGTTTCCTGCTGGTTTTATCCCCAAGCCCTCATAGAGGCTACTGCACTTCACCTCGATCAGGTTTCAGAGGGAACTGGCTCCTAAAGATTTCCCAGGGTCCAGCCACAAGCTGGGATTTCACCATGTTTAACTTAGAGGAAAGGGTGTGGAGTGGATTTTATACCATGTGGGTCACTCCCGTGAGTTTCCCAGTTTGGGTTAACCCAGATTTCAGTGATTGCTTGCTTATTATAGAGAAAAGTGCAATCATAGTTCCTTCATCTCATTTCTCCTGTATTTTAAAATCCAAATAAAAGCTTCACAAAGTTGTGATTCACAGAGCTGGAATTGTAAAACCAGAAAACCATCCAAACTCCTCTAAACCTGATCCAGAAATGATCTCCCCCGGAGCTTTGTCCATGACAGCTTGGCCCAAAATCATGATGGGTGGTGGGTCTTGTGGCCTCTGACAGTGGGCAATCTCTCTTAAAAGCACAAAGATTTCTTAATTGCATTTTTTTTAATAAGTAATAAATGGTTTAAACAAAAGTTAGATGAGACGAAGCAAGGAAGAAGGAACCACAGACTCATAACACAGCAAGATTAGGCCCTCAGATGATCTTAAGGCTGCCTGGTGACACAATGGCTTTGAGCCAGCTGTGTGGTGTTAGCCCCTCTTTAACTCTGCTGTGAACTGCAATGACAAAAGCCTTGAAGGATGAGCTCGTGGCCAAGGAACAAACTGGAGTTCTGAGTCACAGAAAAGGGATATTTGCTTGGCTAGTTCAGTGTTTGCCCTGCACTCTAATCTGGACCCATTGCCTACAGGAGATAAAAATAATTAATTCAGATAAAAGTTGCACGGCCCCAAAAAAGTCAGTGTTTGTAACAGAGCAATTATCAGGTCACTAATGTGAAGTGAAACTAACAATTTGTCTTAATTATTTGCTGCATTTTTTGCATTTTTAAACACGTGAACAGAGTACCTTTGTTTATCCAGCCTGAGGTGTTGCCAGGAGTCACCTCCTCAACACGAGAGGGCTGAGCTGCTGTGGTGCCCTTTGCGTGACAGAGAGAAGTCTGACACCTCAAAAATACCACAGGACAGCGAATTTGAGAAGCTGGGTTACCCAGGAGCAACGAGGCTTTACAATGGGCAGTTTTCTCATCCGATTTTCTCATTTATAGAAGTCACTGTGCAATTTGAAAAGCGTACATTCATGCTCCTCACACATGCATACCCCCCAACTATTCACTTTTTCATCTATCTTAATACAACAGGTTAAAGTTGCCAGGGATGTTTAAAGTGCCAGGTAAATTGCCACATTTCCCATTGGCTCTGATCCTGCCACACACGGACATCAGCAGAAATGGTTACTGCGACAAGCCTGGACAATCAGGAATATCCAGTAGGAACTAAGAGAGTGTTTCTGGCTAAAAACACATAGCAGTGCATAAGGCAGAATGTGAGGATGCAGCTAAACCAAGGGGAAGGGTTTTATTTGCAAGGGAAGCTGCAAACCCCGTAACAAGTGGCAAAGGGGCAGCACCAGGGGTTCAGTCACGCCTGCCAAGAGCCAGCAATGTGCAGTAACACTGCATTCACTACAAACTGGAAAGGCATTGAGGCCCAAAACAAACACAGCCAGAAGGTGCTCTACTTATGGCGGAAAGCATTTCTTCTTGGGTGTCCTAAAGAGTTAAAAAAAGAAGCTTCATAACCACATAAATAAATAGGAATGAACAGGAATACAGCTGCTGCCATGGCACGGAGAGCAATTATACCAGGAGTGTAATAATCTTCCTGGGGTCTGTTTTAAAGCCAGAGAAGCCCAAATACCCTTCCAAACGTGGGCACTCCCCGAGCAGCTGCACCTCTGCAGGACTGGTGAGAGCAGGACAAACAGTCCCACCTGGGCTCAGGTTAAAAGCACTCCCCAGACAAAGATGATCAAATTGGTGCACAAACCTGCCTGCAGAAGGGGAGGCAGAAGATAATCCTGAGGAATTTGATTAAGTGCTTAAGAGCCCATAATGCATTCAGGAAGCAATACACCACATTATTGCAGGTACCAGTGTATTTATGTATTATGTAAACACTGCTGGCACTCAAAGTTAACCCAAGGAGTGAGGTTGACCTAATGCTAAAATGAGGCTTTATTGAGACAATACTGGTATTGACTGGAAGAATTAATGGTTTGCTTCCTGCGATAAAACATGTAAATAATATTCATAGTTCCACTACAATAAAACCAGCCAATACTGGGTGTTCCTTCACGGGGCCCGTTGAGAATAGTGATATTTCTGGATAAAGAGTCATTCTGGTACATCCTTCTGAGCACAGAAGCTGTAAAAGTTGCACTCACGGCTCACTTTCTAGAAACTGTAAAAAAAAAGGCATCTCAGAATAATAAGTTCTGTACAATAGTGGTGAAATAACAGCATGGTTAAAAAAAAAATAAATAAAAGCAAGCCTAAGATCTCTATCATTGTAAACACACACGTGTTGGAAACTGTCCAGCAGGAATCCTGCCCACCAGCTTCTATGTAAAACTGAGGTTTCCATAACCTAAAACACTTCCTGCTGCTCAAAACCGAGGCTGGAAAAGCACATATCAGCTGTGGGAATGGAGCAGCTTCTGAGAGCTCAGACTTCCCCACAGTAAAACCCAAAGCTGCAGGGGAAAGTGGGTTTTTTAAAGAAATATGACTCGATACTATGATGTCCTTCTGAAACACAAAGTGATACGATAAACTTAAATATGAAATGTAAAGTGACTCTGGGTGCAGTTACAGATTGCACTGGTTTGGGCAATGGGGTGGAGGGGAAAACCCTCTGTGATGTGCTCTTTCAGCCCAGGAAAAACATCCCCTGGCCTATAAAGGAAAGATGATAGGAGCTGGCCTACCTTCTAACCTTGCCCTGTCTCCACGCTCCGTTTGCACTGGAGCTCTCTGGTTACACTCATTGTGCCACCCTCTTTTCATGAGAGAATAAAAACTTACTACACCAGTGCCACTCCCTCCCCCAGCCTGGTTTGGGGCAATGTTCACCCTCCGTGCACCTAAATGCACACGACCTTCACATTGCTGGGATGCTTTGGGATTGAAGGAAAGAAAAAAGGTGACTCAGCAACACGTGACGTCCATAAGAACACGTAAGGTGCTCCCACAACTGCTTTTCCAGAGATGGATATGCTGCTCTTGTGGAGATGAATGCAGGGTGAGGAAGGCATGTGGCTTCTGTTTTGGCAGTAAGTGGTTTGGTAATGCACAGCCTGACCACAAAGCACTAAAGGAACAGTTGCAAAGGTCCTTGAGCTATCCAGGAAAAAAACCTGCAGACAAGGCAGAGCAATTAATTGGCTGCTATATCCATATGTACTGGAAAGTAATTGAGCAGTGTGATTTAAGGATGTCTGATTTCCTTTCCTTAGCTGGGATTGTAATGACATGTTTTTACAAACCGAAGTTCTGCTTTTTAACATGATCCCCGTTGAGAGATGCCAAACACACAAACACACACCCTGGCTCACAAATCTCCAACTCAGCTTCACGTTTCAAATAGTACTCATAAACAATGTAACTGCTCTGCTGAAAGAAATGTTAAACACCCGTGATCCACACTGTCAGCCTGAAGGGAGGTGGGGGAATTAAAAACCGAAAGAGAGAAATATTTCAGTAATAAAAGCTACAGCAGAATGGACAGCACGGAGTGCAGCACTCCAGCCCTTCCCAGAGCCGTGTCTGTCACAGCCCACACAACCGTGTATCAGCACAAACTTCCCATGTTAGAGGGAATTACAATCCCTCTGAGCCAAATGAAATCCCTGCAGACAGACTGGCAGCACAGGGATGCACTGACCTGTCCTGTCAGTGTCTGGGGGAGCATCATGACCTGTCAGGCCCAGAGCCATCACTGGGAGAAGCCTCGTCTCTTACACGCACCTACTCGTGCTAGAGCCAAGCACAGAAAGCATTTTCTTCTTGCTAAAAATACTCCCTTCCCCTCTCCAAAATGACAAAGGTGTAACCGTGCCTGACCTATTTTTCGTCCTTATTCATTCTGTGGAAATCCTGCAAAACTGACACCTAATTTCCAGGTGCTGTTGCTTAGCTTCCTAAATTATTAACAAGTGTAATAATGATCCCTTTTCGCCATAACCCGGGCCAGGGAATAGATGCAAAGATTATAATCACTTCAGCACCCTCACAGCCGAGCACGTTTACAGCATCAGAAGGTCCCTCTACCAGTTTCAATCAATAAGCTGTATTACACTTGCATTTGATGTCATGGTCTAATGATACATCATGTTGGTCTCCCCTAATTATATCAGCAGTGACCCAGGGCAGAGCACAGAGAGTACAGGGGAAATAGGGACCATCCCAGGGACGTCTGGCTCCTGTGTGGTGCCAGGTGGAGCCAGAAGCCTCCAGTGGCCACGGAGCAACATGTGTGCTGATTCTGACCCGGGTTTCCAAAGGAGGGAAGAAACGAGGAGCAGAGGAGAGACTGGTAATGGCGCTACTAAGAGGAAAATGTCACACATGTTGAAAACGCTCAGAAGGACTTCAAAAGTGAAAACAAGGATATTTCCATGCCTCGGTTGTACCTGCACCAGCAGAGCTGTGTCAGCAGGGCCAAGAGGAAGAGTTTTTCAGCCAGATGAGCTCCCCGTTCTCCCGAGGCCAGAGACAGACATCCCCATCCAGCACTCCTGGCTGAGCTGACTGAAGGTGCTCTGCTGCACAGGTGTCCATCAGCACCTGCCAGCTGGGAGTTACCACCCCACAAAACAAATCCTCTGAGCGCTCCCTCACCCTTTGTCCAAAGCTGGATGAGACAGCACTGACCATTTTCACCAGCACTTTATATTTCTTGATGGATCTCACCTGGAGCGGGCCAGGGCACAATCTCTGCTGCCTGCACTTAAAGGGGGCTGGAGGCTCCAGGAGAAGAGCAGTAACAAGATGAGAAAAAGGTCTTAATTGGTCACAGCTGCTGGCAATGTCAATGTCCTGTCATGGCCTGAACAACACAGAGTGAGGTAACAAAGGCACAGGGTGGTCAACAGTGGTACATCCACCACTGTAACTTTTCCTGGTGCCAGCAGACCCTCGCAGGACTAAAGCTTGGAGCCACAGACCCTGCAGGATTCTGCTCTGCCCACCGAAGGTGGTTTTGCTGTAGGCATGAAGGCATTCAGCCACCACAGCTAAATTCAACTTAAATGAGCTCCTGAGCACCAGGACTCACATCTGGCCAAGTTCAGCTCGCTGCTGTTACAAGCTGCTTGTCACAAAACACAGTGCCCCTTGGCTGGGCATCTCACACCCTCCAGCAGAGAGGCGACAAGGACAGAAAGCCCTTAAATAGCCACCCACGAGTGGCCAGCAGCCAGGTCCGAGCCCGCCGTGGGGAAAGAGGACAATGGCAGTGGCAAGTGACACCGAGGGGAGGAAGCAGAGAGATAAGGGAGCCTGGTTGCAGGTGGAAAACAGGGAAGGGGAGCCCGCCTGAGCAGGACAGGACACGGAACAAGGAATGAGCACCAGGCGATCTGAACGAGCGCGTTCGCCCTCCCGCTGCCCTGCCCATCTGCTTGGAATTTGCTTTCAAAACAAGTCCTGTCCTCCCTCCGTCTGTCCCGAGCCAAGCCCCCGTCTTGTCCCGTATGGATCCCGTGCTGTCACTCAAAACCACTCCAAGCAGAAAAGCCGAACTGAGAAACAAAGAAAACTTATTGTTTAACGTGCGCATTCCTCCCCCCGATCAGTTTCTTTCAGCTGTGTTTTCCCCTCGCTTATTCAGGTCAGAGCCTTTGTTACGGGCACTCAGAGACAGCGATGATTTCACACGCTCATCCCAAGGGCTGGCTGTGTCCGAACAACCGGCCCCTGTCGGAGCATCCCCACCCCCAGACGCGTCCACTGACCTCCCCTTCCAGCAGAACGAGGTCACCGGGAGAGCGAGCGCTCCGAGGGATCCGAGCCGCAGCTTGTCCCTGCGGCAGCCAAGTCACGAAAGGATCCGCGCTGCCAGAAAGCCCTTCAGCTCCTCCCTGTGGCCGTGAGGAGGTGCCCGAGCCGCTCCCGGTGCGCCGCGCACCTGGCGCAGGTGAGACCCGGAGCGCACCTGCGGCTCCAGGTGTCCTGGGATTGTCGCTCCGGCATCACAGACACCGCCAGCACCGTCCTCCTTGGCACTCGCAAAGCTGGAGCGCCTCGCACGGCACCTTCCAAATAACCAGCGAGCCGGGCTTGGCACCGAGACCTCTCTGCGCTGACCTGGGGAGCGATTAAACTGTGAAACTTCTCCTTCCCGACCCCTGTGCCTGCCTTTTAACCCCTTTTTGTGTTTCTCTGGTGAGGCACCGCTTGTTGAAAAACGGCTTTTAGAACTGGGAATGGGTTGAAGGCCAAGTTTTGAGGGAGGGGACGGCGACCTAAAAGAAGTTTGCAGTTCGCTCGCCAGGGACCTCAAGGAATTCAAAGCCAGCTCCAGCTCTGTTGGTTGGCCAATAATGAAACAGTTCACGTCTGCCCTAATTAATGCTCAGATAGACATCAGCAGCTCCGAGGCACCAATTCGTGACAAGTGAGGGTCAGGCAGACCCCAGGTCAGAGCCCCCTCGGGGTCCCCACCAGCCGCACGCCCTGCGCTTTGGGCTGGCGCTGGAACTCGGCTTTTCTGGGAGCAGGTTCTGGACTAGACAGACTCAAGTCCCCTGGAAAGCGTTCGAGCCCTTTATTCTGTTTCTCGGCACTGCCAGCCTGCCCCTGGTGCTTTTTGTTAACTTTTTGGAAGGCGTGCCACATTTTTACCTCTTTATCGCCCCCGTATCAGTGTCATTACTGTGCTTCTATTTACATCTCAGTGTTGTGCCTGTAGCATTTATCTGTGAGCTTTGAGATTATAATGAGATGCAATATTCAGCTAAATAGTCCAAAACATACGCGAAGGCTGAAATATATTGTAAACCAATGTGTGCTGTAAGCAAAGCTGTGGGGTTTTTCCAGCCTGAAAAGCTTCCAAACCTATTCAAGCATTCCCTCGTGTGTTCTCTCTCACCTACGTAGAGAGGCCCATATTTATTTTCATTTTAATAACACGTTCACCACAAAACTGGTTTGATATGTTTCACTATCAAAGGATACCACATTCATCAATTAAGCCTTGAAAATGATACACAAACAACATGAAGAAAAAAAAAAAAGAAGAAAAAAATCCAGCCATCTTCGCTTCTCCCACGCAAAATCTCACTTGTAAAACCAGAATTTCACGATGTTTTATAGCGGCTATTTAATTTTTCAGCACATCCCGGATAAAGCTTGTTTTATATGCAGCAGCAATTTGTAAAATGCATCGAGTAAAGCACTGTTATGGTTTTACTTCCAGGAGAAAGGGGAGTACCCAGTTCAGGGAGGCTCCAGCAGACACCTACCCCTGCCAGTGTGCCCAGTGCGAGGAGCATGGAGAAGAGGTGGGTTGTGCATCAGAGGTGAAATGAGGCTTCCTGGGGGAATCTAGAAGAGAAGGTCATGCTCTGGCTGCTTCTGGGCCCAGAGGCAGAACTTCCTCCCTTTGAAT
Source organism: Sclerurus mexicanus (assembly GCA_013396755.1). Taxonomy (NCBI): domain Eukaryota; kingdom Metazoa; phylum Chordata; class Aves; order Passeriformes; family Furnariidae; genus Sclerurus; species Sclerurus mexicanus. Next base: position 859,322 of record VWZF01001882.1, on the reverse strand, counting down.
TCATCATTTTATCATCAAAAACCCCTCAAAATCTGAGCTGCGCCAGCACAAATCTGCAGGGCCGAGGGAGGTTGTGAACCCTGTGCTTTGAAGTAACACTCCCTCAGCCTGTGTCCCCCTCCCTGTCTTTTGGGTGGTTTAGGAGATTCCTGTCAGTTGAAGGTGGGGGTTTTCGCCCCCAGGTGGGTAGGGAAAATCAAAACCTATGAGATATGGCAGGGAAATTTCTAAGAAAAAGGATTCTCTTTACAGCCTGAACAGTCAGTATTTCAGTCTTCCCTTTGCTATGTCATTCAGCAAAGCCAGAGGATAAATATTTTGGGTTTTGCCATTTAGTCACTAGCACAAGCACCTTGTTTCTGGCCTTTAATTGGCCAAATACAACCTGATGATGCAGCTCCAAATATTGCTTTAACACTGGGGAGAAGTTTCAGGGAGAGAAAACCACTTCAGAGCCCCTCACCTCCCAATAAATTACCACGCCCACAGTTCATATTTCATTTAAGTCCTACCAGGTAGATGAAGCCCTGGACAGAAAGAAACAAGCATCCAGCTGCCAAAAAACCTCCAAAGTCAGCTGTGAGCTGAGGGGCAGAAACGCTTTGATATTTTCATGAGACATTAACCTTCAAACATGGTTAGCACAGGCCTCGAGATTGCACCCGAAGGCTGCACCGTTGGGCAGAATTGCTGCAGAAGGACCTGCAGGGCAGGAGCGTGGCAGGGAAACACAAGGGATGTCTGTGCAGAGACAATGGGATCCAGGGCAGCAGCAAGAGCGTGGCTTTAGGGGTGGAAGTGCTGCCACTGACACTTCCCACGTGCCAGCAGAGGTGATGGGGACTCCTTTGACATTGCACGGACAGTCATCTCTGAAAACAGACGCTCCAAAGCATAAACTGAACAGGGGAGGAAACTAACGCTGTCCCCGCTAAAATACTGTGAGTGGGAAATGATTTCAGTAGCTGAAAAAGATAAACTAAATTTACTCCGAGCAGTTCTACATCCCCACTCTGCCTTGAGATGAGGGATAAAAGGAGAAGGTATTTCAGTCTTTGCAAGACTTCCAGCCGTATTTTGCAGATCCATGAGTTAGGGAAGAGAAGTAAGCACCCAAAATCTTGTGTGGTTGTATGATCCCTATCCCCTGCCTGCATTACCTGGTGTCTGTAAAATACAGTGACTGAAACTGTGCTGTTTCTTCTGAAATTCCAACACGGGGAGGAGAAAACAGGACTGAAAATAAGCTTTTTTTTTAATTTCTGGACCACTGCAGTGTTCAGTGTGATGCCCTTCACGATGCTGGTGCACTTAGAAGTGTATCAGGACAGTCCCCAGCCCAGAGTGATTTCTTCTTCAAATACAGGGGAGAGACAGATCAATTTAAACTCTCTGCGCTTCAGCACTCAGCCTGACCTTTAAAGTGACTCCATCAGCTCAAAAGCATCCAAAAGGTGTATGCAAATATGAAAGATGTAATTGGTAAAGCTTACATTTCAGGGAATGCAAATAAGAGTGACAGGGAAGGGGGCCAGGTCTGTTCGGGGTGTGATCTGCAGAAACAACCAGAATGGAAGATCACGGGAGAAATGGGACACACCAGAGTTCTTCCTGGCCTTCCAACCCTTTTCTGCCTGGGGTAAGTTCTGGGGGTGTCCCAGGGAATAAGGGCCTGGCTCGGACTGGGTTTCTGCCACCCTAAACCAGGAGCAAAGGGCTGCCTGAGCTCCCTCCTGGGGAACTCAGTGCTCTGGAAACAGCGATCTGCACCAGCACACAGACCCGCTTCCAGTGTTTCAGAGACAACATCAGCAAACCAGCTTTCTCCAGCGCTCCACTGAACCACCCATAAAGGATTTCTGCTCCCGACAGCCACCCTGCGTGTCCCACTCCGCATTTGCTTACGTCACCCCCCAAATCTGCACGCTCCGATGGCTGCGATAAATTTGTGCTTTAAAACCACTAATGCCCCAGTCGGAGCTGAGCCCGGGGGATTTGGCAGCACTATTCCTGTCTGCCTCCAGCTCCACGGGGGGCTCCAGTGCCTGAGCACAGAGGCACCACCAGCCAGGGCTGTCCCTGGGCAAGGGGCATGCCTTACCTAACTTCTTGCCTCCACAACTTGCAGCATCCCATCCCGAGTTTTGCTTCCGCGCTGATTTTCCGCTCCTGGCAAACCGGGTGCATCAGGGGGCAGGGGATGTACCCAAGTCCGTGGTGGATGGCGCTGTGTGGTAGCTCAGCATGAAGCAAAGGAAAGCCTCACAAAGCCTCCGCTGGGAACACGCTCTGAAAATGCTGCTTCTTCCTTCCTTCAGGGCTGGATCTGTCCTGCTTACCTAGCACACACTTTGGATGGGGCTGCCACAGGATCCTGCCCTCTTGGAGTAACACACTGAAGTGTGCGATTAGCACCCTCCAAAATGTTGCCTGAGGTGTCACAAAAGCCCAGACTCTTTTTTAGCCCTATTTCCATCGAGCAAATAGCACAGCCCTTGTGACTGTGTCGTTCATTCTGCTCAGGATTTCTGTTGATGGAGCACATGGGAGAAATTAAAGTCCCTGATGTGGGTAACAGAGTTCTGTCCCTGCAAAGGAGACACAAACTGGGTACTGCTCCCACAGCTCCAGTATGGTTTGCATGGTTGCACGTGGAGCAGCCTTTCTGTGCCTACTGTCCCTCATGCATTTCTGCAGTGAATCATTAATCGTAACATCCAAACCCAATCACAGCATCCTTTCTGCATGTACTTGTATTCCAACTATCTGTATTTTCAGTAGTTTCCTTCCTTTCCCCCCACCTGGCCTGTACTTTTTATCCCAGCCCATTCAGTTAATTATTTGTGTCCTCCCAGTCCTGCTGTTCCTCTTGAGGCCAAAATTAATAAATGCTAATTAAGGTTTCAGACCTGCAGTTCCTGGCACTTTGCTGCCCTGCTTTCCAGACAGATTCTCACCTTCCAGTCTGGTACTAACCTTGTGGCCTCCGTTTTAAGCAACAGCTTTTCATGTGTTATGCAGTATCTGTCCAGAGTTCCTGCAGCAAGATGCATGTCCCTCACGGGGAAAGCCCCCAACTTCCAAACGAGAGATATTACCACCCCTTCCATAGAAACATGGGGTTTTTACTCACAGCCTCGACACTTGATCTGGTTTGTTGGGTTGGAGATCTGTCATAGGAGAGCGGGTTACAATGCGAAGAACCTTCAGAAATGCGTGGAGGACACAGACAAAAATACTGTCACCTCTTCAGGAATTAAAACCTCTCCTCAGTTCCAGAGTGATGGCCCTATGGGCCCAGTCAGTGAGGCTTCCTCAAAGCAAATCCAGGGAATTTGGATTTATCACTATATTAATGTGGACCCTTCACGTTATTGTCTCAGGACAAGCGTGTTCCTTGCGCAGACACACTGCTGGGAAGCTGTTTCTTTGGACCTTGTTCCCTAACAGCTTCATACAGGTCCTGTTCACATTCTTCCATCTGTCCTGATTCTTGGGATATCTCCTCAACCATCAGCAGATGAAGCCGGTGAAGAGCTGGGGAGCAGAAGTCAAGAGGGAGGAAGGGTGTGGGAAAAGGGAGGTGGGTTTGGGTACTGGGTACCTACTGATTCCTTGAGAGCCCGAGTGACCGGAGACCACAGCATCCCATGGTGGCTCTTTGGCAGCCCAAGAGGAACCCTCCACCACAGCTCCTGCCAGCCAACTCCCCCTGCACACCTCCCTGCTGCTGCAGTGGGCTGCTCTGCCCTCTGGCAGCGGCAGGACTGCAATGCTCTTTAACCCTCCAGCACATTCCTGCTGACAGGAGCAAAGCCTGTGGTCACTGCCGTGTGTCCCCTTCTCACACCGAGCTATTTATTTACATCAGTGCATTATTGCACAGCTATTCATAATTAGCTCGTTTTTCCTAATAAACACTGCTCCTGTAAGATAAGTATTCCAGCCCAGTCTGCGGGTGGGAGGGAAAGACTTGTTGTTTAGCTGGTCAGCAGCTGCCCTGCCCTGCCTTTTATGTGTCTAGTACTTCATTGGGACATAAATTAGAGGGCAGCATGTGTGGGAAGTCTCTGGGGACTTTGTCACAGCGACAGATCCTGATGTGGTCCCAGAGTTAGCAGGGATGGCCTAAGGCTTTCAGGAAGAGGAGCATTTTACTGACAGCAATTCCAAGCGGATTGAATTGCAAATGTTACCCCTGAACCAGTTTGCTGATAAGGCTTGTAGCTCTCCCAGCATCTGCACAAGTGTATGTGCCAAGATACTCCACATACTTGTTTCTCATGCTGATAAGGGAGCAGTGGTTAAAGAAACACTTGTAGCAATGAGTGTGTTTGTGTCACGCCTGCACAGGATCTATTTATCAAATTCATTCCAGACTCACTCTAGTAGAGGCCCCTCCAATAGCTGTGACCCTTAGAAGCCAAAAAATGCAGTAGGAATGTGAGAAATGAGGAAAAACTGAGCACCAGCGTGGTATGTACTCACCCACCACTCACACAGGTAATTGTAGGGACTAAAAGTTCCCCGCAGAGCCCTGACAATGAAAACACCAATCCCCACGTGGAGGAACTATTGAAATAGTAACATCAAAGCCCTGACTCACCACATTTTCTCCTTTCCCACAGGGAAGGCAGCCAGCTTGTCACAAACTGGGCTGGGCCCAGGTGTAAGGTAAGCAGAGTCCACGTTGCTGGGCTGCTCCACACTCTCCATCAGCTGACACAAGACCTGTCTGAGGAGCCCACCAGGACGGGCTCTCTGTGGTGACACACCTTTGATCCAAGTCAGCTGCAAATGCTGTACTGGAAGGTAAAAAACTTCACTGTCAGTATAAGATTTTCACACTGTTTAATTGCATCCTGCTCTGTGCCTGTGGGGCCAGCAGCCAAAGTACCAACGTGCTGGTGCCCTGAAGACCGAGGGACAATGAAACCCCTTTCACCTTTTGTCAGCTAGTGCAGTGAATGTATCCTGTTTAGGGTCGGGAAGAAGCCATTCATTTACCCAACCTGGAAGGGACATGGCCATGTTGTTGGGGGGCATGGACATCGCATGCACACCAGCTGTGCCCCAGTGAGAGAGAATAAATCTCTGCAAACTGCAGGGAAAGGTGTGAACCACCCAGGAAAGCTGCACAGGGCCAAATCACCAGGGAAACACCTCACCAAGTCTAAGTCTCCAGAACCAGTCAAATACTTGGATCCTAAAGGCACTTAAATCCATCTGGAATCAGATGTCTGGGTGTTCTGGTTCTGAATGGCACTTGAAAGGCCACTGGCAGCACTACTGGCAGTACATGGGTCTTTTTACCCAGGATTTCTGGTCTCTGGCATAACTGAGCCTCTGTCGCCGAGCAGGACAGAAATGCTCTGCATCCAGGTGGGAGCGGTAACCAGAAACACGATACTGACTCTCCAGAGGACAGTCATCACAGCAAAACCCTGCCTGGCCCCCAGGAACACTGCCCAGCTGCTGTGAGCCCAGCAGCACAGAGGCAGAGGTGAGCAGGGCATCACTGAGCAGGCAGCGGTGAAGTGTGAGCAGCACTGAGGACACGGCCTCCTCAGGCCCTCCCATCCTTCCCTTTGGGCACACAGCTCCTTCCAGCACCACAGTTGTCAAGTCAGCAGTTGGGGCAGATGGACTTTCCCTTTTAAGCTCCCTGTTTTGCCAAAGCCACGATCTGGAATCTGCCCGCAGGGAGAGTATTTCCTCCAGGAAAAAAACAAACCAACAAACACTAAAACCCATGACAAAAAATATGCAACTGAGGGAACAGCAACCTCTCTGCCCTTCAATCAACCCCAGAGGAGAAGCTAAGTATTTTATCTGCTTTTTTAGCCTTATTGGTTGCTGTAGCAATGACTTGCTAAATGCTCCCCAGCAGAGCACAGTTCCCAGCATGGCAGGGAGCTGCCACTTTCCCAGTGATGGAGAAAAATCTACTTAATCCCAGTTATGAGTCCTGACCACAGGTCCAAGTTCGTCAGTCGTTCCTGATCCTAAAAACTACCCAACAATGTAAACCAAAATTTTGTAGTGCCTTCTGCTACTACGGAAAAGGGAAGTCATCCCTCCTCTTTCACTGCCTTCCCACCAGGGAAGTCCCGAGTCCTGGAAAGAGTCCTTTGAAAGTGCTGAGGGAACTAATGCACACAGAGGTGCCCCTGGAGAGCAAAGCTTTGAGCAGTGAAACACAGGCTACGGATCCACACCTGAGGGCCAGGGAAAAGGGACACACACCCGAGGTACCTGGAGGCCAAAACAAATTCTCTGACTGGTAAGGACTGAAATCCACCCAGCACCTTTCCAAGGCCTCCAGAAAACCATTTTATACTGAACAGGAATAATCCATACAGTGAGTTTGAGGTGGGGTCGTGTTGCCTGACTCACGTGAGGGGAGCGAGGCAATAAGGAAAGGGGTGAATATCTGATTCCTGCAGCTCAGCTGTAACTTCTGCTCCCTCACTGCACGCAGGGCTTGCTCCTTGCCAAGGAGAGCAGGATCTGCTCCCACCACCTGCATCCTGCTGCCAAGGGAAGCCTGGATGGGGGAGAAAAGGAGGTGGGAAATGTCGCTCATCTCTGTGCAGATCACGTTTCACTCTGCGTTAGAGTCCGTCCCCTCGGTATCATCCTTCCCTCCTGGGGTCAGCACTGTCCCTCGGGGTCCCTCTCTCCCCACGTGTAACACAACAGCCCTTTGGGTCACACTGTAATGTGAAAGCTGGCAAACCTTGGAGGGTGCTGGGAGCTTCCACCCCGAGTGCCCCGGCCTGGCAGCCACCACGGAGTCTGCAATATTGGTAATAGTTCCCTCTCTTCCGGCCAGGGCTGCTGTGCTACTGAAAAATGGGGTCAGGCCCACAGAAGTCGTGTTTCCAGTGGCATCAGCAGCATGGGGCTGAGTCAGGGCAAGGTATCCATACTGGCTGCAGGAAGAGCCGACAGGTAGCCAGGTTTCATGCCTACAACCAGGATATTTGATCTACCTCTCACAGCAAAAAGCAGGAATTCAATACATCTTCGGGGGACATGAGGATATTTAATCTGTGGGACCAGGAGAAAGGTGAAGGGCAGCAACGTGAGACGGGTTCTAGCAAGGCCAAGGGCTCTCTTCTCATGACACTCATATCTCAGCATAAGCAAATTGCTGTTCCATCTGCTAATGAATTTAAGCAGCAGCACAAATTCTTGCACCCCAGAAATCATTCAAGGTTTTACACTAGCATCCTTTGGGCAGGAGGACTCTTGGAGGGGAGCTTCTCCCAAGGAATTTCCCAAGTGAGCTGCAAGAGTGACAAGGACAGGCTCCAGCACCCTGTCTAGAATGGCTGGAAATGGGAGAAGAGCTTGCATATTCACAGTTTTACACAGTGGAGTAAAGTGGAATTCAACACCTCAGTGCAGGACAGAAAAGCCCAGAGTTCCCACAGTTTTAACTGCATTGTCCCATCCTCGCTGGCATTTGTGCAGTGCTCCTGCTCTGCCTCACCTTCCTCCCCCAGCACACCCTTCACCTGTTTCCTCCTTCCCATCCCTCTCCCACTGACTTTGCCCCGCTTCCCTTCCCAGACACGGTCACTGAGGTCACTTTGCCTGCCAGGACTGCGCCCCATCCCGTCCCTCTTCTCCCCCTGCTCCCCCAGGCTGGGGGCTCTGCTGGGAACAGGCAGGATGTGGGAATTCGCAGCTCCCCCTCCTCCAGAGCCCTGTCTGTGCCTCCCTCCTGCCCGGGGCATGGGGCACCTGCTGCCGCGGGACCTGCAGGGGCAGGAGGGACACAACCTGGGCACGGAGAGCTCGCAGCCTGAGCAGGGGGCAGGCAGGACACGCTGGAGCAGAGCCAGGGGAGGCACCACACCTTTGCCTCGTGCGCTCCACAGGCTCCAGAGCTGTGGAGAAAAGAACAGTCGTGAGAAATGAAAATGAACAGACTTTTTGCAAAACTTGCCCTTGAGTACAGATTTTACCCTCGGTAAGGTCACTGTGGAAGGTTTTGCCACTCGTTATATACAAGACTTCATACATGAAGTATTAATAATAAACATATGCATAATAATAATAACAAAAGTATGAATAATAATAATACTAATAATGAATAACAAATGTATGAATAATAAATGCAAATTGCTTAGAATCCAGCGTTTTATGTGAACCTGTAAACAATATCCCTCTGCTGAGGGCTGAGTGAGAACCTGCAATCTGGGAATGAACAGGAAAAGCAGGCTGGTCACATCCACTGGGCTGGCGTGAGAGGAACAAACACGTTAATTGATGCAAGGGAACTCTCTTTTCTTTTCACCACTTATTCAAAAGAGAATCCCGCGGCTGGAAGAAGCAGAGAGCAATTCCCCGTGTCTCCACAGCTTGTCGCTCTCTCACTCCACAACGCCAGACACTTCCCAGCCTCGGGAAGAGCTCAGGATGCAGCCCTGGGAGCTGTGCTGGACCCCCAGCACCTCCCACAGCCACAGCTGCTCTGTCCCAAACATGACATTGCTCTGCCAGAGTTCCCTCCCCACCACCCTCTGCACTCACACAAACACAGACCGAGTGCAGGATGTTCAATCAGCGCAAGTTTACCGAGTCCAAACTGTTTAAAGTTAAAGTTTATTTGTATTCTTTGTAGGAATATCAATAAAAGTCCTCAAATGTATCTATATCTGTACATATTACAAGAACCTTCAAAAATTATTCACAGAACAAAAATAAATCTTCTTTAGAACAAACCCAGGCAATGAAATGCAGAAATGGATCTCAGAGACCAAACAGTCCAGTGCTATGAGCATAAAAATACGGCTTGAAAAACAAGTTTATTCCTTTTTAAGGTGTACTTTGTTGAAATAAAAAATAAATTATTTAGAGCTATCACTGTAAACCAGTTCCGTGTAGTAACACTCTTATTAAGGCCCTTGAGACAGAAAGTCTGTTTTTACAGGCAGGATCCCTGGCAGGCATGGCCTGTAAGGACACGCTCACTCTCCTGGGAGTTAACTTACTGTGGAGAAGGAAACACCTAAAAACATTGGCCTAGATTTAACCCTTTTTCCCCCGGCAGACTCAGCTGGACGCCTGTGGCTGACCGAGCCAAGCACTGGTGGAAACGCAGGTCATGGTTCAACCCAACAGGAATTGTTCTCCGGGAACGACACAGACACTTTGGCAGAACACAAGCAGAATTCACACACACAGGTCAGTACTGCTGACACGTTCCACGGGCACGGCTGTAAAACCGATGGGGTTTGAGTCAAAGGCTGATGGGTTAAAGTGAGCATTAAAACATGAAATTAATACATCGTGGGAAAGAAAGACAACCTAAGCCAACCCAAAGCATGAACGTAAAAAAACCGCACCCCGTTTCTTGGAGGGTTTATTAAGTGGGGTGGATACACCCCATATTCTCCACCTAAAAATACACACATCCCTCTGCAGGCTCCTGTAGATCCCCTGCCTGAGTTGTGCCACTGCAGAAGAATGTGGCAAAATGTGTAGCTGTACAAATCTGTGCTTTTATGCATAGCTGCCCATTTCTGCTACAGCAGGGAAACACAGCTGGTAATTAATTCCTGGATGTGAAACCAATTTCCCTTAAAAAAAGAGGCCTGAATTCCTAGAGTTGCAAAGAACAGGGATTTACAGGATGTGTTCCCTCTGTCCTCTCAGTGCCTGTCTCCTGTCACCCTGGCCACCTCTCACACCCTCTGCAGACACCACACACAAGAGGCTGCTCCATTTCCCTGAGCGCTCCGAAGCCTGGGTGGCTTTGAGGTTTGGGAAGAATCCTCCTGGAAAGGTACAAACATACAAACGTGGCCACCGCTGACTGAACACGCCACGATGGGGCGACTTTCCTGTGCAGCCCGAGGAATACAGGGGCGTTCCTTCATCCTACATGCTATTCCCTTTTCCCCGCGCTCCTTCCTCTGTTCCCAGTATTAGACACGGCCTCTGCTCGGAGTGGAACCCAAACCCAGTGCCCGCCGTGCTCCCATCACACATCACACCATCGGCTCCCTCTCTGCTGCAGAACCCGCTGGCTACGAGTCCAAACCCCGCCGTGATCGGGCCAGGCAGGGCTCCTGCTCCCCGGCACACACGTGGTTTAGTGCCACTTGGATTTTCTCAGTCGGGACAAAATAGGAACTGGCATTTTCACATATTGTCAGCTTGAGGCGGCTGAAAATTTCTCTGGAAAGCTGCTCGGTAACAAACTAGGAGAGACAGCTGCCAGGAGCGGAGTGTTTTGGGCTGCAGCTGATCAATTCTAGCCTTGCAGCACTGAGGCTGCAGCCCTCAGCCCTCCAGGGTCAGCAGGCAGCGGCTCCTCGGCTGCAGGAGCTGGAGGAGAACACTTTGCACTTTAGGGGAGAAACTGGAATAGGAGAGAAACAACCAGCCCAGCGACAAGCTGTGAGGACAACACTCTGAAAGAGTAGCTGCTTTTTCCTACAAGCTTGAGAAACACACAGGAGAAGGTACACTGTTAGGATGGTGTGCTACTGAAGACCTCCCCAACACAGATGGGTCTTGGGGCAGGGATCATTTCCCCTCTAAAATGTCACGCTTCCCTGCAGAAGCCAAAGTGAGCACCTCCGAGCCTTCAGCATCAAACCACACAGCTCAGCCAGCCACCTGCGCACTGGGGAGCTCTGGTGAAAGGCATTTCCCAAATTAAGGCCGGACTAACATTCCCAGGACAACACATCTGCTTCTGCCCATGCAGATCGGCCGCCCTTACCCCTCAGTCCCAGCACACCCCGCTGTCTGCACTCTGCAACCAGCCAGCAATGCCATGCCCACCCCAAGAGGCTACTTTTGGGAACACGCTTCCCATGCTGCAGCTGTGCAGAGATGCAAGTCCCACAGAAACACTCCGCAAAAAAGGGGTTGCAAAGGTTTCACGTCAAAGGGCCACTCACACAACAGGTTAACACAGACTCAAAAGGCTGCTACGGCCACGGAACATGAAGGGAGAAGGAAGGAAGGAAGGAGGAACTTAAAGGCACAGTTTGAGGAAGAAAATATCAGAGGTCAGCAAGGACCTAGAGCTGGAAGACAGTTGTAGAGTATGGAAAAGTAATCGCTGCTGAGCAAATGCAGAGCACAACCCCAGGTGTGTCAGCCCTTCAGCACCGAGGCACGGCCAAGCAGCCAGAGCAGCTTTGACCTCGGAGAGCCCGGCATTAAACACCAATCCCAGCTGGCTGCAGAACCAGCGGGCTTTGCTAGGAATGACCCACCCCACCCCGCAGTGCAGGACTGATGCACAGTCTGTCACGGAACATGCTGCAGGGATCAGGAGAACTCAGGGATCCTGACACAAGCATCAGGCACAGCAGTCCCACGCTGCAGCCACCAGCTGCATTAACCACATGGCTGAGATTCATTCATTTCCAGTGGATTCATTTCCAAAACAAGCAAACCTGACAATAGACACCAAATTTGGGTCTGGGTATTGACAATAATTCATGTGCAAGAGACCGGCTTAGGAACCCCTGCATTTTCCATGACACATCCCGCACCCAGGCACCTCTCGAGCTTTTGTCTCCAATTCAAGTCAACTTTTCCAATTTGCACAACGTGTGTGAATGGTTAATCACACCCACTGTGAGCAGCATGTTTCTGTAATTCAAAATTTTGATTGCTGCTGCAGTAAGTTTATTTACTGTGAGTTAGGGCATTAGAAATGCACAGCAAAGCATGTGAATCTTCACTTCCAGGTTATTCCCCAGAATCTGGGGCTTTAAAAAAAATATTTAAATATTGTGGCATTTGATGAAATCATGAGAATTAACAATACCAAGCCCTTTACTGTTCATCTGTTACAGGTTGTGAACGTCAGTCTCCCAGGAGAAGGTCACACTGGAATGCTATCCCATTCACATACAGCCTGTAAGCATCCTTCTGTGAACTGCAACTGAAAGGAATTGGAGACAAAAGCTCAGTCAAAACTCCTTAAGAAAAACTGGCTTGTACAGAACTGGAAAAAAAAAGAAAAGTCCCTTTTAAGTATCCAGAGAAAGGAAATTTTCAGTGGAAATGGAAGATCTTTTCACACCTTTCTCTGGAACTAGACTGTCTAAGTGAGTGGCTGAAATAGTGAAAATGGGCGAGCTTTAAAATACAGAAATTGTCTAGAAAAAGGGAATTTTGCATATGGAATCTCCTGTGCTGGCACGGGCACCCTTTGATTAGCCCTTTCCCGAGAGCATTAACCTGGCTGTTCCTGATGGAGCGCAGAGAGGGAATTCAGGGTGCTGCTGCACAGAGGGTACAGTGGGGACTGGCTAGAAATTGTTAGAAAAGTATTTACAGGTCTGTCAATTCTCCAAACAGAAAATATAAAACTGCATCAGAACCGGCGTAAAAAAGCAAGAATCCTACCAGGAGCTCCTGCGGATCCCTCTGTCTGACAGGAAGCCTGGCTGTGCAAAGGCAAGGAGACCAGAGCTCTGCTCCCACTTTGTACCTTGTCAAAACAGTCAGAAAGGTTATTTTTTCCAGAGTCCTATTGAAGGTAGGTACAGGATACAGCAAGAGTCAGCTGTCCTGCTAAGTGTTTGCTATCAAGTCTGCGTTCAGCTAAAGGGGAAGAGGGAACAAACCCAGCCAAGAGTTTTCCTATGGGATTCGTTCCACTGCACTCATGCCCTGCTGTGAGCCAGCTGCTGCCTCAGGTCACCACTGCTCACCTCTCACCCAAACACACACGCACACATGCTCCCCTCTTCCTCCTCCTGGGACTGCAGTGCTTTCAACAAGAGAAAAACATAACAATAATAATAATTATAATAATAAAAAATAGCAATAATTAAAAAAATCTACAGTATTCACTTCCTTTTGGTATTTTACATTGGCATTTTCTGTACACGGCCCAAGAGCTCCCTCTATTTACACAGTGATGCAGAAGGGCTTGTCCTCGGGGGCCTGGATCTCCTGGCCCTGAGTGGGGAATCAAAGCCCACCCTTCAGAGTTGGTTTTTCCATTTTATTAAACTGAAAAAAAAAAATGTACAATACTTTATTAAATGTACAACACTATCTTAAAACAACTTTTAAATACAATTTCTTTAAATACAATCTTAAAACGGCTTTAGAATAATTTTAGAACCATCTTCGAAGAGCGCAGTTCTCAAACAGTGCGGTTTCCCAATGTACAGAGCTATGTACAAGGAGAGGCGAGGAGGGCCCGGGCCGTGCTCCGTGTCTCTCCCCCACGGAGCCCCGCGGGCAGCGCCGGGGCGGCTCAGAAGCTGCTGTTCTTGAATTCACCATTCTCCGTGATGGAGAGCTTGGGAGGGTTCCCATTGCGGACGTGCATGGTGTAGCGCTCCTTCACCTGCGTCAGGGCGCTCATCAGCCGCGTGTTGGCCGAGTCCAGGAACACGATGCGCTTCTCCTGCAACAGACACCCCACGCGCCGTCAGAGCCGCGCCGGGCACCCCGCGCCCGCCGTGGGCACAGGGTGGCTCCGCGTGGGGGCGGCTGGGCCAGCGTGCCCGGGGACATGGGCTGCCTGCCTCTTTCTGTTTTCCACGGGCTCCGCTCCGGCCCTCCTGGGCTTTGGGCACGATGGAAAAGGCGACAGCGAGTCCCGGTGACATCGGTGAGTGGGTCCAGCCATGGGGGCTGCACCCAGCCATCGGGGTTTTGCCACAGGGGTGTGTGGGTGTGTGTGGGTGTGGGTGTTAATAGCAACGACAGCCAATTTAAATATCGTTTTCCAAGAGGACGTTGGAAAAACAGAAACAGGCAGCAGAAAATAAAAGTGGTGGTGGGGGTTCCCCTGGCAGAGGAAACAAGTGGCGTCTACCGGCCATCGTCTCTGTGTTTGGGATGGAGTGTGCTCAGAGTAAACTCATGGGATGCTTGAAATAAATAAATAACAATAAAAAAAAGCGGGTGATGGCAGCCTGCGGTGACGGTGCGACAGCAACACAGAGAAGCAGCAGCCAAAAGCTAACGCTCGGGGGTTATTGGAGGGCAGGGGGACAGGGCAGTGTGGGCGGGGGGAGATGCCATCGACAGAACACAAAAACAAACACGGAACACGCTGCTCCTAGACCCATTCCAGCTCGGGGGGCTCCCGGGCTCCACGAATCCGTGTGCCCGGTTAGATTCTCCTTGCACAGAAGGTGCCAGGCTCCACTTGCAGCAGACAGCTCAGGGATGTGTGCTAAATTTACACAACTCATGGCCAGACCCAGCCTGCTGACGGGGGGAAATGTGCAGTGGGATACAGCACTGGAGGGCACAATCAGAAATGACAATTTTCATCCTTTCCAAAAAAGTTATAATAATAATAATAAACACAGCCACAGAAAGCAGCACTAGAGACAGCAGAGAGGTAGCTGTGCTCTCCGTGCTACCAACTGAGTGGTTCCTGTTCTCTGAGGAGGCAAAATGTCTAATGTACTCGACTGAAACAAGCTGTGTGCGGGAACTCTTCCCAGTGCAGCCCACTGAGAAACAAAGTGGAGGGGAGAATGATGCACGGAAGGCAGGAACATTAAGGAAGGGTTCAGACACAGGGCTCAGGAGACCCACGTGCTACCACAGCCCCCTGGGACTCAGGTCCCAGCACAGCACTCATCAGCAAGGTCTGCTTTTCTCAGCAGGCTCCCCCACAGGGGCAAGTGCAGAAACAAAGCAGAGTTTAAGTCCTGCTCCTGTTACAGCCCCAAAGAGAGGGAGCTCTGTGTAAATAAACAGATGAGGAGGCACCAGGCCTGCCCTAGCCCTCATCCTGATCCAGCTGATGGGAGCAGGGAGAACACAGAGTTAAAGGCCTTTCCTCCCGTGCTGAAACAAACCCTGCAGAACACAAGGGCCTCAGCAGAAATGTGCTCCTCAGCAAGGCAAAGCTCCTACTCCGACTAAATTTCACCTGGAATATGTAATTTAAAATGAAAATCTCTTTCTGAAAATTTTTTTGAAAAACTTCTGAAAAATCCTCCCAAAGAGTGCAGAATGAAAGGCTGGTTGTTTTTCTGGCACTGCTGAGCTCTCACTGAGCCGGTCTGCAAAACAGCTGGAAATCTACACTTGGAAAATCAATCTGAAAAGTGTGAGCTTGGTGAGGAGAGGCATCTTCTCACTGAAAGGAAAATTAGATCTACCAGACCCGTCTGTAACACGCTGGGGTTGGGCACAGGGAGCGGGAGGAGCTGGAATGGGTAGGAGGTCAGTGCGCTGGGCCAGGACTGGGTACTGCTCAGCTAGAGAACTGAGTGGGTTTACTTGCCTGTTGGAATTATCTCATCCCCATTTATGACCTGTAATTTAACACAGCGGAGATGTCACTTGCAATAGCAACTGGGCCAGTACTCTTTGCAGCTCCGCTGCTCCGAGGAGAGAGTTTAGCCAGACCTATCCCCTGCTTGGAGACCCAGAGCCAGGCTCTGCAACCACCCGAGGCGCTGCCCAGAGCCAGGGGACCAGCTTGTGTCCTGTGCCAGTGCCACTAAGCACAAAACCCCGGGTTACTGCTGCTCCTGGAAGCCTTTAACTCTTCAGCCAGGTGTGATGAGCTTCGTTCCAACTCCACTCCATGAATCTCACATAAAAAAACCCCTCTTTCCTTTTCTAGCCACTGAAGGAATCACAGACTAAATAAAATCTTCCAAGGGATTGCTACAGAACCAAGCAAACACCTGGGCTCCTCTGGAGAGTCTGTTCCAAATCTTTCACCAGTTTCCTCCTCTGCTCAGGGCAGTGACAACTACACTTCCCCCATGCCCTGGCTGACAGTGAAGCAGTAAAGATTTGCTGGTGACTTTGCTTGTCCAAGAAAAAAGGATTCAAACTCAAAGAGGAATTGTTAGTGCTGCTGTTGTGCTCCTGTTTTTTTCAGCAGTTTCCACGGCAGGTGATAAATGCTGCATCGTTTGATGGAGTCTCATCGAGGAGCACCTTTGCAGCCCTGAGGGTTTGCAGGTCTCACAGCAGTGGCCCCTCTGGCAGCTGGTGACACTGGGATCAGACCGGTCCATGCTAGTCCATAACCTGCACTGAGGCTGGGAGGCTCCTGGCATGGACAGCTACCAATGGGAAGGGCAAGTTTCTTACTCAGTCACAATCTCTCAAGTCCTCCGCTCCAAAACTCACTTTTCGTGTTTGCTCAGTGCCCCTTCCACCTTCTGGAGGCAGATGTGTCACCCCCTTCAGAGCCCAGCCTGCTGTCTGGATGAGCTGCTGCTCCATGTGTGAGATGCCCTGACTCCAGAAAAACTGCCCAGCATGTTCACATCTCTCAAAAAAAAAACCTGCCATAAATATGTATAACCATTTAAAAATGGAGCTTTTTTGCTGCTTTATATTTTCCTCCAGTTCCATGTGAGTTCACACATTTCTAATACCCCCCTGCCATCTTTAACCATGTTCACGAGAAGCTCCCCCCACCACCGCTCTTTGGGTAGGGAAGCAACTTTCTGAAATAACTTGGGTCATTCCTGAAAAAATTATTAAGGAAAGTTTCCAGCTGGAACTACTGAAAAGCCCAGAAGCAGGAAAGAGGCCCTCCAAATGCAAATAACCACAGATGTAACACGGCAGGCAGATACAAACCAGTCCCAGGTTCTGTGGTGGGATCAGCACAGACACAGAGGAGAAGCTGGAATGACCCCATAGGATACACCCACATGCACTGCCCGCTGGACCCCCCTCCCCGGAGCTGCCCTGGAGTGACCAGGGCAGGCACTGCAGCTTTGTGGGAAACGGGCATTTCCCCAGGACTGCTGGGGTGAAATGCCACACACGACATTCCCAGGACAACGCTCTGTCGCAGCATTCTCTCTCCTCGACTCCGCTGTCCAAAGCCATGCTTGGAGCTGGCACAGCTGAGATGCATGCACATGGCAGCTGAACCAGGCTGGGGGGAGAGCTCCTAGGCCCACACTTGGAACAACACCTCCACAATGCACTGCTGTTCCTGCACTCCCTTGGGATCTCACAAAGTAGCAAAGGTTTTGGAGAAGTGGTGAGTCCTGGGGTTTGTTGCCAGGCTGCCTCAAAGCCCAGGTCAGGCAGGTCTGTATTAATTAAAACACCTCAATTCTCTCCCAGAAGGCAGTAAGTGACACCAGGGGCCAACCCGGCTTGGGAGATAGGGAAAAATGCTGGGGCAAAAGAGAGGGAGAATAAGGGGTTCTACACACAGCTCCTTGGATATCCCGAGCTCCTTACATACCTGTGCATCAATAATTTTCTGCTTTGCGTCAATGACAGCTTGCATCTCCGCGTGATCCTTTTTCAGCTCCTCTTCAACAGCCATGAGTCTGATGAGCAAAGAGAGGGACAAATTAGGACGGTTTAATACTATTCCTGAGTGTTTCAGGTACTCTGGCCTGTTGGTTTGACTTCTCTGCTTGTCCTGGCTCTGCCAGGGAAGAATTCTGCTGCTCTCAGGAAAGCTTATCTCTCCATCTGACACTCCCAATTACCCAACCTCGCTATTCGCAGAATGGACATTGCCAAAAATGCAACTGCTCTGAAAAACTGGTCTCAAGCACAGATTCCAAACAAAGGGACAAAAGAAGACCTATACAACAGAAACCAGGGTTAAACATTCCTAAGTATTTTCCTCCACTCTCCTGACAATCTGAGGCAAGTTTCCACATCTGTGTCTCCGTTTCTTCACCTCTCAGACTGGGTGGAGAGAACACGTGGCACAGGGGAGCTGCTCGCCCTACCCAGCCCCGAACTTTCCAAAGCCTCACCTGCTGATGATACTTTTCATCTGGCTGTCCTTCTCCTCCTGCTGCCTGCGCAGTCTCTCCTCGCTGTCTTCCAGCCTGGACTTGTACTCCAGCAGCAGCTTCTGCATCTGCTGCTCCTGCACCAGGAGCCGCCGCTCGTACTCCTCCAGCCGGCGGCTGGACACGCGCAGGCGCTCCTTCAGCTTCGCTATCTCCTGCTCGTACTGCAGGGGGGAAGCAGCTTTATGTTAGCTTAGGGGTGCAAGGGGAGAAAGAGATCAGAGATTTACAATGCTCAGCTGCTCTTTCCTTTTTAAAGGAAAAATACGTTGGTTGAAGTAAAGGAAATGAGGAGCAGACTTGGGGTAACCCCAGAGAAAGAGCACGTAGGCTCCCACTGGGCACTGAGCTACTCCCACGCTGTAGAGTGTCACTCTGCAGCACAATTTAGGCAGTCAGAGGGCTCTGACATGGCTCCTGAGCCCTTACCAGTAACATCTGATGCTGCTAATGGTGCTCCACTGCAGAATTGGCCTGGGGTGCCCAAACTCACAAACCGGACCCATGCAGGACCCAAATAAGTCACTCTTTAGGATGTAACCAGGGCATGAAAACTCAGATGAAGTCAGAGCAAACCAGTCTCTGCAGACCAGAGCCTGTCAGGTTACTCAGCTGAGCTTTTGCTCTTCTATGTCTTGTCTCTGTGGACAGTCAGTTCTGCAATAGTGCCATGAATCTCAACATATTCCTTTATCTTGGGTTCGTTCACCTTTCTTAACAATCTTGTGTTTCCTGCTTCTTTGTTCACTGAATGTTTTTCCCCTCACTCCCTGTCTTCTCAAAATACCAAACCTCTTAACCAATTCCATCCTCACAGCAGCACATGGATGTAACTGTACTTGGAAAAATGGGATCTCCTTCCGAAAACACGTATGCTTTAAAAAACAGATCATGGAGACTTCCATACAGTCCAGAAACACTGCACTACCTCAGTGACAGGCATTTGCCTCAGGGGAAGCCCAAGGCAAAATTTGACTGTAACTGCTGATGGAGGCTGAGTTGGATTTACAGAGCCCTGTAGAGTCACTGAGCACGTCCTAAGCTATTCTCAGTCAGGTGAACAATCCTGATCTTTTTGTAGAGTTAATGATCACTAAAATGTTTTGCGAGCATGGAAAATAGCAGAATGTTGTAGCTGTAATGTATAAATAAAAAAATAACAAAAACTAATGACTTGAGCAGGATGTAATACGCTCAGGCAGCGTGACTCACGATGCACTGGGTGCCAGATACAGGCTGTGATGTACAAGCTCAGCTCTGTCAGTCTGCCCCCGTCTGACATGCTGCAGCCTGTAATCTCTGCTCTGGGGTGCTGAACTACAGGAATGTGTGACAGCATGTACAGCAGGAGTTCTGCCGGTGCAACCTCTGTGTGAACACGTGACGCTGCCACAGCAGGGCCTGAGAGCCCGTCCGAGCTCAGCTGTGGGTGCACAGGACTCGCTGGCACCCGAGTTGGCTGCACACAGAGTAAGATCTACCTTCTCAGCGTGCTTGACGTCGTCCAGGCTCTGTGCTGTGTCCTTCTTTGCCTCCTCGTACTGCCCGTTGTTGAACACCCACGCCGCCGTCCTTTCCACCGGTGACAACGTGGCCGAGTCCACAGGCGACTGCACCTGGGGCAGAGACACCTGTAAGCATTCTTAAAGCCAGCTCTAGGATCCAGTTCATTTGGAGGAGAAGGATGCCCACAAATCTGTCAGAGCCTTCAGCATCACCAAAACCTCTCCTGCCGGGATACACCACCCTCCCTTGACTCTGGACGTGCAGTACCTACCTGAATCCCTCTAAAACCAATGCACTTGAGAAGTTTTTCTTCCCCTCTAAGTGAGCTTCTCTCTGGGAAAGTTCTTGTTTCCCAATCCTGTTCACATCCACCCTTTCCCTTGGCAGGCTCTCTCACCCTGCCACATCTCCCACAGAGACAAAGCTTTGCTCACAGGTAGGAGAGGTTCGTTTCCCTGGAGTGCTGAGGAGCTGAACTTGGGAGCAGCTTCCTCGGCCAGGCTGGGATGGACTGCAGCGGAGCATGGGACTGCACAGCTTGGACCTGGGACTGCACAGCAGGACTTTAACGTAGCAGAGAGGTGTGACATGGTCGTGGCAGTGCCTGTCAGGTTTGGATGGTTCACTGCAGCATCTATGCCCAGCCAGGGCCAGCAGTGCTGGCTGGGAGAACTGTCCAACCTCTTTGGAGGCTCTCTCTCCTCTCTAAGGGAATCGGAAAAGGGAGCCAAGAAAAGAAACAAGAAACTCTCCGCCTGGCTGGGGAAAACATGGCTTGCTGCAAATTCCAAGCAGTTTTCATGGACAAAGACAAGTTTATAAGCGCAGGAATTAGCATAATTACCCCTGAAAGAGCAACACTGTCTTAAGTTTTTGAGAAATGCAAAAGATCAACTTCCTCCCCAGCTGCAGCTCCTTTTTGTGCCCAGGCATCTCTTCAGCTCCCTGCCTGGCCCAGCGCTGAACCAAAGAGCAACATGCTCCCTGGCTGGGGCTTCTGAAGTCCCAGTTTCAGGCAGGAGCTCTCCATGGGAGAGGAACAGCTTCTCGAGGAGTCAGGGATCATGTCACCCTCCCGTTGTGTTTCTCCTGCCCAGGGCTGGCAGGTGCTGCATCTGCTGCCATGAGCAGCCAGGGACACTGCAGCACTGGGAGAAGCTGCAGCAAAGGTGGGTGTAAAGGCAAAGGAAAGATGCAGGAATTAGGCAAAACCCCCTGGATTTAGGCAGAGGCCTTTTCCCCAGAGGGAAGCCTTCACAGCAGAAAGGCTAATGGCCCCTTAGGTGTAGTGGGGCAGCCTCGCAAAGCCCCTTAAATCAGATTTTTTTTGATGGCATTTGCTGTCAGGCAGCCACAGCAAGGGGACCATGAACTGCGTGGCTCTGCCACCAACAGGCTCTTCCCAGAGCTAAATACTTTGGCTCTGTGAATATTTGGAGAAACCAGGAACAGCGAGGGATGAGCATTCACTGGAGCTATGGAGGACTAAGACAGCAGAAATGGGCCTTATAAAGCAGCCCTTCCCCAGCTGTGTTCCAGGCTGCTGTGCAGCAGCAAACCTGGCCAAACAACCTTGCAAGTTTAGGACAGATTATTTCCAGCAGCTAAACTCTGAAAGCCAACAAAGGCTGAGTGGATGGCAAGCACTTCACATGCTAATGGGTTATGAGTTATACTCTAAGAAAGGGGAAAAAAGAATCAGCCTGCTAGGATCATGTATTAATTCCCTTCTTTGCCTCTCTTCCAAAGGAACACACTGACATTTCTGTTCCCACCTACCTCCTAAATGGAAATGGAAGGCAAAAAGTGACCTCTCCCAGCAAACAAAGGGCCCAGCTCTATATTCAGAAACAAATAGGGCTTGTAGAGAACAGAGTCTAACAATTACAACGCCCACAAAACATGCCTAGAAAGAACATGCCCAGAAAGAACATGCCCGACTTCTCTTTTCTCATTCTCCTTTTTTTAAATAAGAACAGAATTCCACAACAAGATTTGCAATTAAAAGGATGCAATGGAATTTGCCTCAAAAAAAATGTTGGCCACTCGATTTGGCAACACTTTGAGATGTCGTTCATGGGTGTGGGGAAGGAAAGAACAAATTGATTTCTCCGAACAAAGCAGGAGCAAGTACTCTAATGAATCAAATGGAAACACTTAGTATAGAAAGCAGAGTGGGAAAATAAGTGGATGCACATCCCTTTCAAATTTATCCTCGTTACTGGCCTACAAGTGTCCTACCACCACCACACGAGGCCCAGTTGTGTTCCATAAACACCCCTCCACGCCTCTGTGCCCAAATATAAAACACACTCCGAGGAGGACACAAACATTACCACTTCAAATAATACACAACTGCTTTTTTGGGTATTACTAGGCTGGCATATTAAAGCCTTGCTTTGTGATTCAGCGTTTCTGGTCTCGTACTTCAATGAACTTCAGGTATCAAAGTAGTTTCGAAGCCCTGATTGCTCCTGGGTTCCCAGGCACCATCCGGATTTTCCACCCTTCACTGGGGTTTGCCAGGAAGGCTCCACTGACAGGGACACTGGGAACACCTCGGGCAGAGGTTGCTGTGCCACCTTCACCTCACAGCCCAAAGCCTTCCCCTGCAAAACCTCTGCCCTGCACAGAGAGCTTTTTACCTTCACTGTAGTGCCAAGCATTTAAATACTTGCTTTCTCTTTAAATTAATTTTGGAAAAAATGTTCATACACAGCGAATCGCAACAGGATTATAATTAAAAAAAAAAAAGATAAAGGAATGTTGGCCTTTTGACAGGAAAACCTTGATTTAGAGCTGCCTACAAACAACTGATAAAGCACATTAGAAGCTGGTAGATATAAACACTCCTTTCCAGAAAATATCTGCATTATTCATAGTTCGGGATGATTAATGAAAAAGCAGCACTTTTTTGAGGACCAGCAAGAAGTTGTTTCATCGTGGTGAAATATGGATTTCCCCACGCTTTAGACAGCCGTGCTTATTTGTTATTTTGGCAGCAGTTTATTCCGTGATGTTTTTATCTTTGTTCGCTTCCCTGTTTTGAGGCAGCCCTGCTTTTAAATTAGCACCACGGGCAAACCTAGTGTCACGTGGCAATCTGAACTTCCATTTGGAACCAAGCTGCTCCTGGTTTGTTTGGTTGTTTTTTTTTTCCCTTTTTTCTTTTAATTCAGGAAAATTTCTCAGTTCTGTTTCTCTCAGCGGGCTTGCTGCTACCTTAGTAAATGGAAAAGAGCTCTTTTTGAGTTTAGTACAGAAGCATCCTGGTGTAAGAGCTAAGCTGGCTTGCCGAACCTGCGAGGGTGGCAAGCATGACTAGCCCTCACACGTGCTACAGGCCAAAGTGTCGCCACCCTTGGTTCAGCTCAGCTCCAAGGCCAGGGCGCTCAGGTCAAGGAGCAGTGGGCTGAGGAGCCAAGGGGAGAGCCTGGAGACAGGCTTTCCTTACCTGCTGCGTCTGCTGCCGCTGAATGGCGCGCACCTTGGGCACGGGGCTCTCCCTGGAGGACGAGGACTGGTGCCGGGAGCGGCTCCCGTTCTGGATGGGCTCGGCGCCCACGGCCCCCGAGGCTCCGGACACGCTGCCCGTGCTCCGCAGGGAGGGGCTGTGCGTCAGGGTGTGCAGCGTTTTGGCCCTGGTGCCCAGCAGGGTTTGGTCCATCTTGCGGATCTGCGCCTGGCTGCTGCTGTTCTGCCGGGGCAGCACCACCGGCACGTGCTTGTCGGTGCCCGCGGGGCGCCGGGACGAGTCCTCGCTCTGCGAGCTGCGCTTGGCAGAGTCCTCCAGGCTGCTGTTGCTGCGCCCGCTGGGCTTGAAGTCCTCGCTGTTGCTGCGGCTCCGGG
This sequence comes from Sclerurus mexicanus, assembly GCA_013396755.1. Taxonomy (NCBI): domain Eukaryota; kingdom Metazoa; phylum Chordata; class Aves; order Passeriformes; family Furnariidae; genus Sclerurus; species Sclerurus mexicanus. The sequence continues at coordinate 836,205 of VWZF01001882.1, read as the reverse complement.
AGCTGGCAGTGCTCAGGTTCTCTGGGCTGGAGTCCACGGAGGCCTTGGCCAGCGGCGGGCTGGGGTTGTTGAGCTGGTAAACCGGGTTCTGGAATGAGAGAGGCCGGAGGCTGCCCTGTTGGTTCCAAGCCGGGTGCAGAGGCCTCCGGACCTGGGGAGCGCTCTGGGGGGTGCTCTGAGTGTCCCACAGCTGCTTGATGCTGGCCACCTGGGTGACGGAGAGCTGGCTGCCGGCCAGGCGCAAAGGCACGTCGTGCATCATGGAACCGGGGTCCCCGTGAGCCGCGTGAGGGTCCTGCAGGTCCATCAGGGAGATGCTGCGTCCGTTGGGCAAGACACTTACCTTCTCATCCTTATCCGAGCATGACATGCTCTGGGTGGATGCCTGCTGAACCAGCAGTAAGGTCTTGCCCCTAAAATGTCCATCTACATTTTCCTGGGTTGGAGACTTCAGTCTATTTATGTCACTGCAGAGCGGAAAGGAATTCGGTTAATTTTTGAGCAGCCGAGACCCCCAGAGATCTGTCCCAAAGAAGTCTTTCTACCTCATTTAACCTTCCCCCACTGAAAACTTGAAGGAACCAGACTTCCTTTTATGAGCATTTTGTGTGCAAGTCAGAACACACTCTCCCTTAACTACCATTTATCTTGGAGAACAGTGTTTGATTCAAGAATTGCTTCATCTTTATCTTTTTTTTTCAGAGGTGAAATCCAAGCCATTCCCACCAAATCCTCCCCCCTCGGCCACTTGTGTCTCCACCAGACTTCAGATCCCACTTAACCCTTTGCCAGCATTACGTAACAAGTGACAAGAGGAAATAGCCTCAAGTTGTGCCAGGGAAGGTTTAAATTGGATATTAGGAAATATTTCTTTACCCAAAGGGCTGTCAAGCCCTAGCACAGGCTGCCCGGGGCAGTGGTGGAGTCACCATCCCTGGGAGGGGTTTAAAAGGCACAGAGATGTGGCACTTGGAGACACGGGTTAGTGGTGGCCTTGCCAGTTCTGGGTTAACAGTTAGACTTGATAATCTTGGAGGGCTTTTCCAACCTTAGTGAGTCTATAACTCCACGTATTATGGAGGTCTGAAAGTTCAGCAGGAGTTGTGTGCAGGCCCCTTGTGGATCTGGATGTAAGCTCAGAGGACAGGGAATTCCACGTGACAAAACTGGCCCCCACACCTGGCAGTGCAGAAACCACTCTGAGACTGCAGTAGCCGAGCTCCAGCAGTTCTGCCACGTCACAGCTCTGGATTAACAGCTGTTACAGTGTGAGAAATGCTGCACTAAACACAGCAGGGACCGTTTCTGCTGTTGCACAAGTAATAAGTTTCACCTAGAGCTTCGTTTTTCCATCAGCAGTAAATAAGCAGCCTGATGGCCAGAAGGAAACACTATGGCTGACTGTGCATCTGGACACCCGGGCTGGCAGTAAATCCTAAAACTGGTTTGAGCAGCTCAAGTCACTGACTCCCAGAGATATGCTTGAGTCTGGGGAAGTCCAAAGCTTCAGGTCCCCAGTGCCACCTTGTGCACACCTTACTGGGACTGTGCATTGCCCCATTCCACAGCCGGTTCAGGCGATGAAGCACTCCACTCTTAGAACCATAGAACCATAGAATGGCTTGGGTTGAAAGGGCACCTTGAAGACCACCTCGTTCCAACTCCTCACAGGTTTAACAACCCCACACTTGCCCTCGAGCCCTGGCTGGGACATACCCATCTGTGGGGTCCTCCGTGATCTTCTGAAGTCCCGAGGAGAGACTTCCAGTGACGTTTGGGCTGGAGCTGTGCTCAGTGAAACGCTTCAGCTGCTGCTGCGTGGGTGTGGGGTTGGTCATTGACTTTGTGATATCCGCAAGAATACGAGGAAGGGGTCCCAGTTTTGCCACAGTTGCCTGTAGGAAGGAATTTTCACCCTAATTGGATACAAGCACCACGACATCCGCCAGGTTTTTTTTTTGGATACCGATGCACAGAGGCGGAGGGATGGAGGTGGAAGGAAGGAGGGTGGGTGGTTGTGTGCGGGTGTGCCAGGATCGTAATGCAGTGTTATGGAGCAGCGCAACGACGGCGACCGGATGGATGGAGGAGACGAAACGGGGTGCAGCAGACATTGAGGAAAGAAAAGGAAATAGAAAAGAAATTAGGATTGGCCCCCAAAAATAAAAACCGTGCTCAATAAAACAAAACTGTCGCCGTTCCAATGCAAAACTATCATGCAAAGCACACTAAGGCCAGGGCGGGTGAGGTCAAAGTGAAAACTACGGCATCTGCTCGTTGAAGGGCATTCAAAGGCTACAGGTTCAGCCAGTGGGGGGAACTTTCCAGGCAGAGGGTGTCGTGTGGTAAAGGAAATGCATGCCAACAGACAAGGGGACACAGCATTCCAGGGCATCGTGAGAGGGTTGCAGGGGTTGAGGGTGACGGGGAAAGGGGAGATTTTAATCTCATAAGGCTTTTGCTGTCGGCATCCTGCCCCGATGCCGTCTCCTGGCGCACCGTTACCAACAACGAAGCCATTCTTCCCTACCTAAACGTGACAAATAACTGCATGAGAGCACCAAAGATCCTCGTCCCAGGATCATCCCATCAGCATGGGATTCAATGTGTGGCTTCAGTTACAGGTTAGCTCAGTGCTGGCCAGGCCGGGGGGGAGAGCAGCTGGCCTTCAGCAAGGAAGGCTGCTCCTCCAGGCTCTGGCTTTCTCACCCCTTTGGGTCACTGCTGGGACAGCAGCTACAGGGCATCTCCAGGCTCTTGGGACTGCAGGAAGAAGGTGAAGGTGCTGCAGATTTATCAAAAAAGTAACATTTGCTACAAAACCAATGTTCTTCTCAAAGACAGCCTTATTTTCCCTGTGAGCAGGTATTCGGCCACTTGGGCTCCAGAGAAAGGTCTCTTTACAGACACTTCCATAACAGCACTTCATCTCTACCTATTAAAATCTCTGAAGTGATTCTCTCATCATTTCCCAGTCATTCCCTACAGTAAGGCTGTATTGTATGTAACTTTCCTCCTTAATTCTCTTTTTAGCAAGCCCCTTTGCCAGCTCCCAAGGGCCTGCTAGGATAGGATGCATACATCTAACCTACAGAAACAGCAATGCAGATCCATACATTTGGAACGTACACTGTGTGCATGTATGAGGGAAATGGAAAAACAAGATCACCACTTGTTATCAAACTAAGATTTATGTATTGATTGTCTTTCTGAGTCAAGGACATTTCAATTCACTCTGATGCAACGAGCTCAGTTTTTTGGTTTCTCTTTTAAATAATGTACTGTGAAAAAAATAGATACCCAGCAAATAACCATTTTGGCAAACCTTAATGCAATAAACATATTGAGTGCATTGCCATTCACCTCACCTCTCCAGTTTCAAAAGAAAGAATAGTATAAATGGAATATGGACAAAATAATGCACCTCTAAAAGTTGAAATATGGAACAGTTCCAAGCACTTGGAAAAAAAAAAAAAGACAAGACTCACAGCTCAGCTTTTCTGGGCCTTATCAACTACCTTTGCTATCACAGATTTAACGATTTTGGATCTGGATTCCATAGCTAAGGAAGAGCAAAGCCCTGCCTCTCCTCCTTCTGGAGCTAAATGGAAGCAATGTTTATTGTTGGTGGTGTCTGTTGGGCTGAGAACAGGACCTCGACCTCAGCACAACCCACAGCCCAAAGCATCTTGCTTTGTTACAGGATGACACTCAGGAGTGGATCCAGGCTTTCACATGGCATCCTCCTGTACGCCAAAATCAAAGACTACGGAAATGAGACCATCTCAGCAGGCTTTGGATCAGGGCCTTGACGAGAACAGCTCTGCAGGGCCAGCACCATCCTCCCTCAGGGCTGGGGGAGCCTGCTGCACAGCAAAGCACCTCCCTCAGCACCAAAAGGGCACTGCAGCATTGCCACTGTCTGTCCAAACACCCTCCCTTTCCTCCAGCTCACTCCTGAGAACGGACCTCAGGAATTCCAGGTCTACCTCTAAGTGCTGCCTTCACCACCTGACCTTCCGAAGGCTCTGCAGAGTGTTTGCAGTGCTGCTGAAGCCCAACCACTTCACATGCCCCGCTGCAGGCCTTGATCCCAAATCACACAAGGAGCAGTTGTGAAATGCCACTATCAAACACTCCCCTCCAAAGCTGCTGGCTTCAGCTGCTCCCCTGGTAGTTCCTAGTGTTTGCTGTTGCTACGATACCATCCCCAAATTCACCCTCCCGGGGCTCCAAAAGGCTTTACCTTATCAAGCTGGGACACAACCTCCCACAAGAGGGAATGCAGCACCGAGAGCTCCCTGCCCAGGTCGATGTAGCCGTCGTATCCAGGCATGTTCGAGATGGTATCTGGGTTAGAGAGCTCCCTCAGAAAACGCTGCATTCCTCCCCACTCATGCTCCAAAAATTCATTCATGAAGGCCATGTACTCTTCCTTGATACCAAACCTGCAGGGAAGGGAGGTGGGGGAAACTCGGTCAATAACCTGCACACAAAACACAGAGCACAAGTGCTGGCAGACAGTTATTTAAACACTTCACTTTAGACCTGCCTTTCTGAAGAGCTAGAGTCTTTACAAAAAAAAGGATTTCAAAATCTGAAGATTTTGACTCCAAAATCCAGAGATGTTGAAAATCTGAAGATTTTCAAGCCTTGGAGCAAAAAAACCCCCCATGGACAATTTCTGAAATATGGACTTATTTAAATACTACTGATTCACTGTTCATATTACATTCAAGGACTCAGCATGTCTCTCCCCCCTCCTTCCCACAGACACTCTCTCTCTCCTCCCCTTCTCTGCATCTCCTCTGCTCTAAGAGCTGTGCCATGCCCTTTGTATCATTCAGCTGGGAATTCTGGAGGAAGAAAGGAGGAAAATCATGATGCTTGGTGGGAACAGGCTTCTTTCCTTTCCAAACAGCATACACACTGACATGCTAATGCACAACTCTTCTTGGTTTTACACCATGTCCCCTCCACAGAACTCAACACAGCTCCGTGTGAAAGGAGAATTTATCTGGGGTGGCTCAAGGGGAGCAGCATTCACATCTGAGTTTCTGCCTTTCTACACGGGTTTCAGTCTGCCTGCGAGCACGCCCAGGAATCAGAGCTCCGCTTGCACCCCACAGAGCTCAGGCCCTTTGCCACCACCTACTTGGCAAAATTGGCGAGATTCTGGATGACTTTAGCAATGAGGGTGAGCGTGCGGGAGGTCTGGTCGTCGGGGTACTCCTGCATGAGGTTGAAGAGGCTGGGGGACATGATGGCAGGGCACAGGAAGCGGAGGAAGAGAGAGGCACTGATGAGGCGCTCGCTGATGTCCTGCTTGCCCCTGTTCAGGCACTGCTGCTTCCAGGATGCAAATACCTCCTTCAGCTCACGAGGGAACACACTGAAAGACAAGAAACCGGGAAATAAAATCGCACTGGCAACGAGATGCAAGAAGCTGAACTGGTGACCAGCCACCTGCAATAATTAGCTGTGAGAAAACATCACCAGCTCTTTTTTTACCCCCCCTTTTTCTCTCTCCAGGCTAGGTAATGTCATTAGGCATCTATTCATAGATCCCCAGTTAATCTGGTGATACTTAAGTAGTCTTTAAAGCATCCCTTGTTCATACGAGTTAAGTGAAGCCATTTCCAGACATGCTGATTTGCAAGCTAAGAACTACTTAGCCATTGCTACCCTGGAGCAAACAGGGTGTTGAAATACGGAAAACAAACCGAACTCCTCTCCATAACTGACAGTTTTACCTCGCTTGTTAAGCTCTCAATACTGTGCAGAAAGGCCCCTCTTCTTTCACTGCTACTCAGAAACAGAGATTAATAGAAATCTCTCTGCCAACACTTCCTCCCTGTGATTTCCTGCTCAATTCCACACATCTGAAGGGTCTAAATGATTTCTGTACGCATCGAAACTTGCAGCTTTTTATGCCAAGTTCAAGCTAAGCTGTTATCCTCTCACTTTATTCCCTCCTTATCCAGTCACACTCAGTGTGTGTTCCCTCGGCCGAGGATTTGGGCAGAAGCTCCCGCAGGTAAGTGTGTGGGCTGGGCCCCTGCAATCTGGGCACAAATTCCACCTGCAGTATGGTGTCACACGTGGGAGTGTGGAGGAAAGGAAAGGAAGAGAGGCTGGGAAGATGGATGGGTCTGTGCTCTTTCCCTGTACCAGTGCTGGAACAGGCACCCTCTGAGCAAACAGGGAGAAGGGAGGGAAGATGCCTTACCAGTAGGAATTGATAATCTTGCAGAAGACCAGCTCACAACACATTTTCAGGTTGCACTGATGATCTGCTAATTCGCTCTGGGAGCACCTGCTGGGATCCGCTTCACAGTTCTCATCTGACTCATACACAGCCTTGATAAACTCCCCTGGAAAAAGGGAAGAGGATGAGAAACCAGGGGAGTTAGAGGAAAAGCCTACTTGACACACCTTTAAATCCTGATTACGTCTTCCCTTGGCAACTGCCTGTCCCGCTCCCAGTGTCTGTGGTGCAGCCTCCAGACACCAGATGTTGGGGACGTGACTCCTCCCAGCCCTGTCCAAACAGAGCAGGACCAGCTCTGATGCTTCAGCCTCCCGTGCCCTCACTGTCCCCGAGCACAGGTGCAAAACCAGGATGGCTTTGCTTAGCAACCCCACAGACACCTCACTTATGGCCTAAAGAGGAGGATTTGACTTTGTATTCAAACTGTGTTATCAACTGTAAAATTTATCCACAGTCTTAGAGACGAAGCTGCGTGCTATTTGTCTTCATAATTTCCCCAGGAAACACGCTTGGCAATGATATTTATTTATATTATTTCTAAATATGCCGTTCTTTTTGATTTTAAAAAGTGTCACCTTGCTCTTGAATAAGAGTAATACCCGAGCTCTAGCTAGATGCTGCTAATTTTCTCAGCCTCTTAAATCAACACCTTACAGCATTTTTATAGCCTGCATCTCTCAAACTCCCTGGCATTTCTGTCACTCTTCCCTTGCAGCACCACAACAGAAGCTGCACACATACAAACCAGATGAAGTTGCCTTTGTCTGACATAGTGGAATGAACTACTCACTGGTTTCCCTCCTCTATAAGCAGGCACTTCAAGTGGTTTTCAAACTGTTGCTGTTCACTAGGAAAAAAATCTTTATTCATTAATGTAATGATTCAAAGTCTTTCAAGTTCATCTCCTCAGATGATCTCGCTGGCACCGAGCAAAGGCCACAGGGCTTGTTTGTGCAAAAGGGGTTTGTTCTAAGCCTTTGTTTTCCTAAAACCCCTTAAACACCTCCCACACCTCCCCAAATCAGCAGTGCAGTTGCAAGCAAAGCAGGCAGCACATTTTCTTAAGCTTTTTTCTGTTTGTTCTGTGATGGGGTCCAAAAAATTTCATCTGAGGGCATCTAAATCACTTTTTGCAAAACTCTTCAGCATCACATCTTTTCAGCCAATTCTGTTTTAACTGTTGTTTACTAGACAGTACTATTTTTAACTTAAGCACATTTGAAATTTACTCTTTGTGGCCCACAAGACCCTGCCTTAATCACATATAAGATGCCCTTACAGATGTGTTACATCCCTGCACCACATCCAGTGTCATTAATCCTTTCACAGAACATGGCAGCTGAGCAACATGACATTTAAAACCTGACAATGAATTAGAGGGGGATATTGTCACGAGCAATGTTGCCCTGAGCTGTAGACAGGCTGGATTGACCTTAGGGGGATTTTCCATCTCTGCTGTCTTTGATTTACCATCTTATCACTCAGCTCTAAATGATGTATTAGAAGTCATTAATGTTAAAATATTTTTATGCAATTACTGCACATTAAGGAGCTGGCAGCCAGATGTAATGGAGTGGTCCCACAGCTGATGGTTCAGCCTGCTGGGAAGCACAGCACAAAGCACCAGGCTGCTCATTTCCCCGTGCCAGGCGAGAGCCTGCGACCGCCACTTAGGCTCAGTGGTTCCACCCAGGAGAGTAAGAGCACCAGAACAGGCTCATTGCACTTCAGAAATGGCCAAACTGGATGTAATCACAGCCCTGAATATGCTGACCCTTGGAGCACTAATTTAGCCAGCTATCTCCTTGATGCCTTGCCAGCGTCTGGGATGGCTGGGGACGAGCGAGACTGCTGGGAAAGCAAGCTGCTTGGCTTCTTGTTTCTGTGAAAGGATGTGGTGTGGGACTTGGCTTTGGCCTGATCTTGTTTCCCTTGTATCAGTTTCCAAAGATTCCTTCATCCCAGAAAGAACAGGGGGATGGGTGGCTCCTTGTGCAATTGTGGATAACAAAGGTCAAGTGGATTTGGTAGAAGCTGAGTGCAGAATTTTTGTGGAAAAGAGTGTGCTAATGCTATATTTGTGTGGACAGGAATTCCCAAGGCAGTGCCTTATGGCTAGAGCAGAACCTTTCGGTGGAAGTGGGACAATAATACAATTACCAGAACCCACCCCAGCACATAACTGTGGACATTAAGACGCCGTGAGGGGAATGGAGTAGGAGATCACAGGTTGGCCAGGGGGTTTTAATGAGGCAGTGAATAATGAGAACTTGGGATAAACACAGCAAGAGGCCCCCCAGACACGACACATCTTGATCTCCTGCCCTGGGGTGCTTGGCAGCCCTGCAGCCTCACTCTGGCCTTGTTTCTCTAAGGACTGTGTGTCAAAATCCCCTTTTTAAGCCTGTTTGTATATCAGATGGAACAATCAGCATTGCCCACAAAGACACTGCAGTGTTATACCCTTTTATCACACTAGAGATAAGTTACCCAGAAAGATATAACAAGGCAATATGAGCTTTAAGAGGGACTCAGCTCCATCAAATCTAGCTTGCCTTGCCTTGGGTGCTACTCCTGCAGGCACCAAAGAGGACCTCCTTTGTGTGGAGGAAGAGCATGAGAGTGTATTTTGCTATCTGGGTACCAGACACCTGTGCTGAGTGCTGAGGCAGCTCCTTCCCATCCCACATCCCCAGCTGCACCTCAGCCACGCTGCAGACAGCTCAGGGTCAGCCCCTGCAGGGCAGACCTGTGACAGACAGGAACTTTCTTACCTAGTGCATCCTGAAGGTACTTCTGTCCTACCAGCTTGAGGTACTCCTCAATGGCTTTGGTGGCCAGCGTGTTCTCCCTGAAGATCAAGACATCGTGTTCCCCACAGCGATCCACCTCGGCCATCACCAAATCCGTCAAGAAGTCCTGAAGGAAAAGGTCAAACGGCAAAGGTTGCTGTAAGCAGGCTGAGCCGTGCCAGGCTAACTGCAGAAGCCCAGGAGGAAGGATAAACAGAGGAGCCAGAGGGTTACTGGAATAACTGCTCAGTTTGGGACAAGGGGTACAGCTGGTACATGAAGTAAGGGCTGAGGAAATTGCCAGAGCTCCTCTTGGGTTTATTACACTTATAAAATGATACAGATCACAAATTATAAAGTCAAAAGCAAAAGCCTCTAAGAGAAAACCTTTACAGCTAAGCTTGTGTTTCAGTTTAGCTCCTGAACAGAACCCCTCACCACTTTATCTGTGGCTTTGTCTGCTGAAAGAAACTGTGCCATTGTATTTATATTTTTACATGGAATATTCCATACAAACTTGGACTTAAAAATCCAGATCGGAAGCGAGGCACAAGTTCTTACAGCATAGTGAAATTTAAGTAAGAAGAATGGCTTCATAAATTAAACTCAAACCAAAAGTGGTTCAGGATTTGGGGGAAAAAAAGTTATCATACTCCCTGTGGATCTACATGGCTTAACTTGAACTGTATTCAGTTGCCCAGGCAGGAACTATCAGCAAGCCTTGATAGAGAGAATAATCTCTTGATACGGGGTCTAATTCTACAGTAATACTTATTTCCTGAAGTGATAACTTTGTGTGAGTCAAGGACATTCAGTACTCTCAGTTTTCAATCCATTATTGCTGTTTCTTTTCAACAAAATCTGAGAGAATTCTGTTCACCTGGTGCAACCTGGGAACGTCCAGCTGTATCACCGTCAGCAACTGGAAATGTTCCTCTTTGGAGCTTGAGGTTGTGGCAGCCTGAGCCACTCGGTGCTCCCCAGAAATAGAAGTTCAAACCTCCACACACCAGGAATGCAAAGCTATAACAGCTACGACTGCAGGAATCCAAAGCCTGTTTTCCAGCAGGATTTCAACACAACCCGAGCTACCAGATTCTCTCCTCAGACAGCTTAAGGAATGAGCTCCTATCACACACTGTCACAGAGCACCATCCTTCCCGAGACGTATGTCAAGGGGCACACGACTATGCCAACAGGAAAGGACCTTTCTGGAACACCCTACATGAGGCTGTGCCTCGGATGTTGCTTATGGCCATCCTTCCACATATCCTTATCCCTCTGACTTGTGCTTGGCTGGGCTTAACCCGCTCTAGGTGGCTTCACTGGAAGAAGCTGACTCCAGCTTGGTACTGCTCACACACCCACCTGGAGGCAGCATCCAGATAAATCAATGCCTGCTAATGCTTCTCAGAGTTTCCCAGGACCTGCAGGATACTCTCCCACAATCCATTGGAAGAAATCAGTGTGTACCCAGAAGCCCTAACACCATGCTTGGGGCAGGTGGGATCACCATTAACTCGGTATAGATTCTCCAAGTGGCTGTTCAAACGCTGGCCAAATCGATGCTGACATTGATCCACTGACTCAGCGGTGGCACCCTCTGCTCTTTGTATCACAGACTTATTTAGAGAGGATCCTATTTGGAGAATTCTCCAGTTCACCAGTTTCTTGCTTATTTACCTCTTAACCCATATCCTGATTTCAGAAGGGCAGGAAAGGTTCCTGAATGTTCAGGTGTAGGCCCTAATTTTTCAGAGTAACATGAATTTACGTACTCCCCATGCTCACACTTTGTAGACAGCATCTCCTGCTGCTGCTAATAGTCATGGGCTCCCCAGTTCCCACCTGAAATCACCCACCAGTAGCCAGAGTCACTCCAACAGGAGTCTGCTGTGGTTACCTTGGCTCTCCCAGTGCTCTGAAGAATGTGCACCAAGGCACAAGCCATCTCTTCCTTGTTCTTGACGCTGATCACAGGTTCCAGCACAGAGCACAGCAGGGCGTAGTTGCTGGTAACATACTCCCCAAATTCTTTGTATTGCTCCATGGGCAAGATGGTGATGGTCTGGTAACGGGACTTGATCCGAATGGAAGGCCCCCCCGACTTCCCTTTGTTGGCTGTGGGTGTGCTGACTGGGTACCATTTCTCCACAAACTGGCGGCCGGTCACGCTGGCTGTGGGAATGTTAACCAGCCCTATGTAATTGTTCTTGTCCTTTTTCTTTTTCTTCTCCACGTCCTTGTAGATGTGAACCGTGATGCTCTGGACGTGTGGCAGAGTGTAGAACTCGAAGTGCTCCCCCCAGAAAATGTTATCTGCTTTTGCTTTGCTGGTGGTGCGGGCAAAGAGAGTGTCATCAAGGCACAGCTCACAGAAGTATTTCTTCTTGGGGGTCAGGTCCTTGGCCTCAATGATCCAGAGGCGCAGCACGTTCTCAGCTCGACGGCAATTGTCCTGTGCAGAAGAAAGAGCTCAGTTTTGATCCAAACCCCATAAAAGTTGAATATTTTGTCTTCTAAAGCAGCAGCCAAGGGCTGCTTTTTGTGTTCAAGGTAAGGACAGAGTCAGAATTCAGAATCAGACTGTCTGATCCAGAGAGAATCACTGTCTCTAGAAAACTGGACATTTTCTAAAACAGAGGGAAAAGGGATGGATGTCTTTTGTATGTCAACGGTGAGGACTAGAACATTTTTCTGCTTCAAAAGCTGTCTTTGAAATGCTTTAGGAAACAAACACTCTGCACAGGAGCCCCTCAAAAGCTGCTGGACTGGTGTGGCAGGCTGCCTTGTTTACCCTTGCAACTCCCAGAGCGCTGTTTGCCTGTCCCTGGAAGGTGGGATGGAGCGACTTCTCAGACTCCCCTTCTCACTCTGGCTCCAATTCCTTTCATTTTGGTTTGTTATTTTCCCCTCCCCAGACTGTGCCCCTGCAGTAGAAGCTGACCCTTAGGAAGCCATGCCCCATCCTAGCAGGACCCCAGCGTGCCAGGCAGGCCCTGGGGCAGGGATCAGGCCATGCCAGTGTGTATTTACTCATTAAAGGTTTGACCCACTGCACTCCCTGGAACAGCACAGGGCAGCTTCAGACACAAGGATGAGCGGCCGGCTCCCCAGACTAAATTAATTGAGGATGCATCTGTGGGAAGCCCTGGTACACCGGACTAAAATCCAATCATCCCACCTCCATTCCCCCGCTAATCTCATTTCCGCCGTTTCTATTACCTTCATCGGCTGCGATATTCGGCGTATGTTTTCCATCCACCAGTCCCTCTCTGCTGCAGAGGAACAACTGAAGCATTTACTGCCCTTGGAGTAGGTTACCTGGAACAAGCAAATGACAGGCTGAGTCCAGGCAAGCCTGGGAGACATGCAAGAGGCTGCAGAAAGCAAGGAAGGAGATAAGCAATGCTTGAGTAACAAAGTAAATAAGAAAAAGGCAGGTAAACAGTACAGCAGCCTAAGAGGGAGACAGCTTAAAAGGCCCACAAAATGCAGAGAGCAGAATAAAAGTCACTTTGAATTTATACAGAACTAAACACGTGAGGAGCAGCAGAGGCTCCTCTTAAAGACTTCTAAACAAAGCTTTAATGAACCAGTTAATTTATTTTTTTTAAACCGTTGTTAATTGATCCATAGCTATTAAGGCTTGCTGTTTTCCCAGTTAAGGCCCAGAGGCAGATGATTTGGTTACTAAGTGTAAAGACAGACAGAATGAACAGTACACTAATACAAGGCAAAAACCCCTGGAAACGATAAATAAAACAGTAAATAAAAGATATTCCCAAGGGTCCACACAGGCAGCAAGTCTAAAGCCAACCGAGGGAGTTGTGCTCTGCTCCAGCCCTGACACTCAGCACCGATGGTGGAAACAGGAGGGAACCACCTCAGTTTCTTCCACTGTTACGTGGCCTGACAAGCCTCATTTGCTCTTTCCATTCATTTGTGCACACAATTACAAAGCAGTTTGAGGCTGCGGCATCAGAGCTAAGCTGTTGCCAGCGTTTTCCACCCAGTTCCCCAAACCTAAGCAAGCTGCAAAGTGCTTCCAACCAGAAGAACGAGGCCGAAGCACACAGGAACAGTTCGTGGATGCATCCCGAGGGAGCAGAGCCTGATATGCTGGTTTACTGCCAGAATTTTCCAGGCTGTAAACAGATCTTGGTGGCAGAAGTTTAGACCCATGTGGCTAATCCTGCTGAAGACAGGGAGCCACCCGGCCCTGCCACGGCAGGTGGTGGTGGCCCCAGCTGCATCCAAACACACACACGGGCTGTTTGTGGAGCAGAGCTCGGAGCCACCACCTGCAGCCCCTGCTGGAACAGCACAAGGATCTTCGGATCCTGCCCCACAGGGCAATGGGCACGCCTGTGGCTACTGAGGCTTCTCCTCTGGCAGTGGAGAATGGGCTGAGCTAATGGAAGGGGGCTCTGACTGGAAAGTCCATTTCTCGGTGACCGTAATGTTCTAAATTTAATTTCTAGGTGGATGTGGACGTGAACACACAGCTCACCTACATACTGCTGCATGTTCACTGCACTGCATGTGCCAGCCGTACATTTGCATGCAAACTACACTTGGTTAGATATTTATCGAATTAAAAAGATTTTTCAATTAGAAGACCTGGTAATTGAAAAAGATTCCTCTCCGTTGAGTGATTGATGCCATTAGCCTCAAGGACTTTAAAATCACGTGCTGGTTTAACAGCCCCCACCCAAAGCTCTGCACAGCAGCAGCTGATGATGTGTTTTCCTGTTCCCAAGTCCCAGAGCAGTGCTCTCCGAGGGCTCAGGGTGAGTGACAACTGGGTGTTTGGAGCGTGTTCCTCACCTCAAAGCAGAAGTCTCGCCCAAGGATGCTGCTGTGGAGTGGTTTGACATAGACTGCTTCTTCTGCTGCAAAATCCAGAGTCTCTATGGTGTTGGCGTGGTTCAGTAAGGACTCATGGGAACGGGACTCCTTCAGCTTGGGCAATTCACGTGGTCTGGAGGACGAGAAGGAAAGGAAACATCACTTTCCTCACAGCTGCCAAAAGAGCTGGCAAGATCCCAGACAAGGCTGCAGCTTGTCGGTGCTTATTCGGAACAACTTCTACAATTAGTCTACAAACCTTATGAAAATAACATTAGGCCAGTAACCCCAGACTCCCAAGGGAATACCCAGCTCCACATGCCTAGGAAGTCCATTCCCACTGACCTAGAAACTGTAGCTGCCGAGCTGTCAGTGAAAGAGGAGCAGCAAAACAAGAAGTTCAGAACTGCTGAAATTTAAAGAAAACCCACAGATATCTCTGGATACATTACTGAAAATATTTGTTACTAGCTAGACTAGTAGATGAATGTTGTGTATTAGCAGCAAAAAGCACATGGACCCCTAAATCTGTAACTAATGCAGAATGAGAGCTACTCATTAGAGCATGTGACCACTCAGAATACACTGGATAAAACCTTTACACTGAAGTCAAATATGTGAATTCCTTCCCACATCACAAAGACATATCCAACCCTCCACTATGCCACAGCTTTTGGCAAAACCAGCAATGTATATACGCTGGTGCTCCTGCGTCCATCCTCGCTGTATCTCCTCTTTTATTCAATTCCCAGTGCCAAGGCTCAGCATCAAATGGAAATTGTTTAAAAAAATGTTATCTATGGAGGAGTGGAAACACAGCTACCTGTAGTGGCTTCCTTATTTTTGAAAAATAAGTAGTTTTTGTACACTTCTTCACATATCTTATGTAAAAAAAAAAAAATCCTCAAATTCTGCATCCTTATTACAATTCTCCTACCTGTGAGCAATTCTATGGGGAAACATAGAGGAAAAAAATCCAAACATTTGAAAAAGGCATTTAACAAACCTTTGGGTACCACAAAGGGCACGTGTAATGCACCAAGCAGAGTTCACCTGACTGCTCCTTTGTGCAGAATGAAACGCTGAAGGTATTCAAGCAGATTCACACACGATAAGATTTATTACACAGTAAGGGAGAACTTTGTTCCCTTTTAATATATTGAATGACCTAAGTGCAGCCAGCAAAAGGCTTTGATGGGAGGAATATTCCAAAGACACTGATTTCAGATGCAAAGCAGCAGCCCTGGTACGAGGCTGTGCTTTGTTCTAACAGGTTCCAGCAGCAGCTGAACCAACGCAAAGCGAAAACCTCAGCCATGTATAATTGAGGACTTGCTGCAGTTAAGGTAGGGCAAGTCTAAAATAAACACACCACAATACACCACTTTAATGTCATCTCTGCAAGATCCTCTCTAATTTCTCCTCTCGAGAAAGCACTGCTGAGGTCACTTGGCTTCTGTCCCTGCCTCAAACTCTCAGCAGCTCCAGTCCTTACAAAGTATGTGGGTGCTGGGAGCCTGCAGCCAGCTCCTGGTCAGCAAAGGAAAGCATGGAGTGGTCACAAAGAGGGGGAAGAGGGGGGAAGGAGGAATAATTACTGAAGAAAGGAGAAAGAAAAAGAGATTTTGCAAATCCCAGTTCAGCAGAGGCTGCACTCGGAGCAAGACGAGGCAGTCAGACCTACACGAAACAACTGTACAGCCACTTAGCAGTGCATCCCCAAACCATAGCGGTGCCACACGCCACAGCCCTTCCCTTCAAACTTCCTTCCCTGGGCTACATCTCACACAACAAATCCCGCCGGGAGAGGCAGAAAGGCACAGAACAAATCCAAGCAGAGCTCTTCCGCAAGCCTCAGGTTACGGATTTCGGACGAACACCCTGCCAGGCAGATGTGCTGGGGCAAGGAGAGGCTTCCAGGCCCATGTTGCCATGACACAGCCTCCCTTAAGGACATTAGGGGGGGTTGGCAACCGGGAGAGGCAGCAGGCAAGGGGAGGCTGCTCCAAAGACATGGCAAAGGTGACCTTTCCAGAGAGAGAAGTTCCTTCCTCCTCATCCTTTCCTATGAGTCTGGTGAGATCGGTCATTAAGGTCGGAGTGAGGGAGCAAGGCATCTGCCAAGGAAGCCTCCAAACAGCCTCTGGGGACGGGCAGGGGCGAGGGCAGGTACACAGAGGGACAGCACTCCGTGTCTCTGCATCCCATCTCGCAGGTTACACCTTGTAGTAGCATCTCCTCTGCTCCCCGGCTCTGCTGACTAGTCAGCTCTGAGCATCTGGAGCTCTGGTAGTTTTGTTGACTCAGGGTCCAGGTTTGAACAATCCCTTGAAGTTACTGTATTTAAAACAGCTCAATAAACTGATTAAGTGGCTTAGAATTGGCTCTTTACCTTCCATAAACATCAGAGCAACACCATAAAGCTGTTGGCTAGATGCAACCACATGCATTTGCAAACACAAGTACATGCATTTGTAAGCACCAGGGTATAGATTTCATCTATTGATAGATCTGCAAAGCAAATCATTGACTTGTGCCTAAATCAGCAGCATCCCAATCGATATGGGCAATAATTATACAGAAATCATAGTTCTCTGCAGCCTTAAAGCCTCATCTGATATGCTGAAGCAGAAACAAGGAAAGAAAATTGCTGGTTTGCCTTTGGCATAGATGCCACGAAATTATTTCCCAATGTCCAGCCAAGGGGCTGGATCAACAGGGTCCCTCCTGCGTTAGGTAGGAAGCTACTGGTAAAATGAGTATTGCTTAGAGTCTCTGTCGGGAGAGAGGTAATCCCAGGGAAGCAGATTACTGTAAACAGGAAGATCACACATGCAAAAGGTGGGGGAAGGGTTGTTTGTACAAATCTGTTTCTGCTAAACAGCTCCATTAACAACACAAATCCTGTTTTAAATTACAATTAACCTCCCGTTGATCAACTTTTCATCCCGCTGCTTTTTCTATGTACAACAGAGACTGAAAAGGAACTACATGGGAGTTCAGAGCAAATAGTTACCAGAGCACCAAATAATCCTTACACAGGTGTTCTCCACAATTTCTTTCCAAAAGGAAAAGCAGGCAGAGGAGGAGCATGTCAGAGAACTTTTTAAAACTCCTCACCTCTTCTCACGTGTTTTGGTCTTCGGAGCTGCATCCTTTCCTCGTAAATCAGAGCCCAGCCAATGCCCCAAACCACTGACCTGTGACTGCTACTGAAAAAGAGCTCTCCAACACCCCGTCTTGCTGGCCCAGCCCCGAGCTGACCCTCTCTCCTTGCACACTGTAATTCGGTAATTTTCCACCACGGGAAGATCTTGGTTGTAAGCAGGGAATTAGAAACCTCTGGCTTTCAGTGGCCACCCATGGCACACAGCAGCCTATTAGCCAACATCTATTATACTCCACTGTCTATAAGGCACGTAGGATAAAGGGTTAAAACCCTAATTGCTCTGGTTATGAAGCTCTCCTGCTGATTTTGACCTATTTAAAAGCCAACCTACAGGGCACAAAAGACTTCCAATTACTGAGCTTACCAGGGAGAGCACTATATTGCTTGGAAAACAAGCCTGTGGACATCAATAATCCAAAAGGTAGAAAAAAAACCCCAATAAACATTTAAAAATGAACTTTCCTTTACCAAACTGGCATGAAAGGAAAGAACTCGGCCCAAGCACCCAGCTACAGCCAAGTCTCCCCCTGGCCTCGGGTGAAGCTGTCAAATAATTCCAGCAAACCCCCCTGTATTTAGAGACACTTCCCGGGATCAGAAAGGCAAATTCAATACTCAGCCACTCTGCAGAGTCACAGGAGAGAGCCTGGGCTGTGACACAGTGGGCTCTCTGCTGCCAGCCCGGCCGAAGGGGACCGTCCCTTCTCCAGCATCTCCCGCAGTGCACCTGTGCCCTGCCAGTGCCGCAGCATCACGTTTCCCTGGCCAAGCGCTCATTCCGTAGGCACCACACCCCGCTTCGTCTTCCAACTGCCAATTAGCTGAACATCCTATTACTTGGTCAACAATTCCACAAGTCTAACCAGTTTCATTATTAATTATTTTTTTTTCCCCCAAAAATCGGGAGCTTAGGGTAACTTACTTAGCTGCAAGTTCTACTCAGGTGTCATTAAACGCTGGCTTTTCCTGAGCATGTCGTTTTAGTCTTCCACTGAGACTCTGGTCCTTTCTGTCAAGGTGCCACCCAAAGCCTCATTGTTTGAATCCTGGATTTGCAAAGCCCTTCCCTGCCTGCCCGTTCTCCCTGCGGATCACAGCCTGTCCAACAGACACCTCTCAGGCTGAATTTCACAGCGGGATTGTTCTCCTCATCCTCTGTCACCTGGTCCCTGCTATTAACGTTTCCAATTGGCTTGTTTTGATGGACCAGAGGAGCTTAATTGATTCAGTTTTGTTTCACTGCTAAACTACAGGTTAATGCTACGTGGAGGAGCCCAGGCTTTGCAGAAAAGCATCAGCCATTAAGAAATACGTTTTTATTAAGGGTTCAGGGCACCCCAGCACCAGGGGGAAGGTTTGTTACAGACACTGGGATCTTGTTCAGTTTTCACTGAAGACCAAACGACTGCCTGAGGATTGAAAGAAGAACTGGCTGAAAGAAATATGTTCACCGAATCAGGAGAGAGGCGTCTCTCTGGAAACACGCCACTCCTCCCCTCTCCCCATCCTCCAGTGTGCTGATAGCAACAGATACGCTGAATGAATGCAAGCTCGGAGTGAGTCAAGCCTTAATAATGCCTTGTGTAACACAGATTTCTATCCTGACATCTCAATCAGGGTGAAAATCCCCCACCCTTTTTCGAAAACCGGCATTAAATTAGAGTGAACTTGAAAAACACCACAAGTTTTGCTTCTACTATTTCCCTGCCTGTTTTCTCGCTGCAGAGAGAAGGAGGGAGGAGCGAGAACTTACCGAAAGTAGAAGAAGCTGCTGCTTGAGGAGTGATAGCGTTTCACCACGAACCCCAGAGCCATGGTCACCTGCTGCCCTGCGACCCGCCCGAGCCCATTCCGAGCCAGCACACGGCGGATGCTGCGCTACGACTGTCTGATAATGCCATGAATTGACTCTCAGGAAGGCAGGAGGATTCCCACGTGGCAGTAAATCCCAACGGGGCAAAGCCCTCCCAGCTGTCTGCAGGGCTTTGCTGCAGTCACCCAGACCATATGCAGCCGGTCCCAACCATCCTCGCTCCCTCGCCGTAAACAAACCTGTTGGTCCTCCTGGAAGTACTCTCAAATTCCTGGCCACAAACTGAAAACACAGATTCAGTCTCTCCTTTCAAATGGAATTTCCCCCAAGTCTTTTCTCGTGCTTTTTCACATGTTTTATATATTAATGAGACTCATTAATACGTAACAAACGTTTTAGTATGTAACAAATTGATAATGACAAACATTAAAGACGAACATGTGAATTGAGAAGCTCAAAGGGTGCAGCAGGAAACAGGCTGGGAAAGCTGTGAAAGACGGTCCAGTGACATGGTGCCAGGTCACCTCATGGAGAGAGCTCTTGGCAACCTGGTGAGGCGCTGTACTGGCCACACACCCAGAAATCTGATTGCGAAAAGTCTGCAACTCATCTCCATCACTGCTCCCTACGGCATTCCTGACTCCTTTCTGTTTTGAATCAACTCTGAGCAGACAGCATCCATCCTCTGTCTCCATTCAGCATGGCATGCAATGTTACGGGATCCCAAAATAATCTTCCTCACTCCAGAATTTTAGAGATATTTACCTATAAACATCTCCAGTTTCCTAACAGGATCCAAACACCTCAAAAGCATGAGAAAGCAATGTGACAGCAGCCTCTATTTCCTTCTCATCCTTGCAGGATTTTAATTTATAAAGCTGCATAATACTTTCTTTGAAGGCATGGCTCTTGTATTCGTCAGAGCAGGAAAAGACAGATGCTATCAGTCAACCTGGCCCTGAAAACCTGTGTAACACCATGACATCACCTGGAACGACCTGCTTAAAATGGGAAAGGGCTGACTCACCAGGGTAGGACAGGAAAGTTTTTACTGCAACAGATCATACAGAAAGCAGGGAGAACAGGTGAGAGAGTGGCAATTACTTCCCATGAATTTAGAGCCAGCTGCTGTGTTCAATAATGCCACCATGTGATGAAGCACCTGGATTTTATGCTTTGCAGGCCATCAGAGAAAATCCACGTCTCATTCAAGTCTAGTTGACAATTCGTGCTGACACTGGCAGAGAGTAGAAGGGGACAGGGGGCAGATCTATTTTTAGAGAGAAGCCAGCTTTGCTGTGTGTAACATCATGTCTTAAACCAAAGCTGCAGGAATTAATTATAGCTGCATTTATTGGCTTTCCCAGAACAACTGCACTTGCTTGACAATGCAAGAGCCATTATCCAATGCAAGAGCCATTATCCAGCGTGAGTACCAAGTTCAGGAAAGACAACCAGATTATTTATGGCAAAGAGATTTGTGCATTACAAAAATTCAAGCATAGCTGGTTACAAACAACATGAAAATAACAGGTACTTGATCACATGGTGGCATTATTTAACATGAGCTCACTGAGTTGCTTTCATAGCTATGCTGCAACACTCTGAAAATTGAGATTTATAAGAAAACTTGACTCAAGGCAGAGTGGGTGGACGTTACCATGAGTATAAGAGCAAGGCCATCCACATGGACAGTCACACCTGGGAAGCAGCAGGGTTTTCTGCAACTCCTGGCATTAACAGGCCTCCAACATCCACAGCCTTGCTATCTCCCTGATTTCATGGTGCTTTCAGATGGAGAGGACAGCACCATTGATTGAAGCAGCACAGCATGGACAGACACAACTAATGAATCCAGCTCTGCTAAAGGAGAAGGGAAAATGCACTAAACAATGTGAAAATCACAGACACCTGGCACGGCCTCGAGTATGGGGCAACCTGTTTTTCACTCCATCTAGTTCTCCTGCTGGGTTACTGTGGGATGTAACACAGAGTAATGTTTAATAAAAACAATCAAGAGACTTCACAAATAGCTAGGGAACACTGTAAGAGCTTTTTCACGTCTCATATATAGTTCATTCTCAGTCTGAATTGGCAGCCAAAAACTAAACAAGGATATACCAAGGGACGGTCAGAAATCACTTAGTTTTCCAGCTTTCTGGAAAACAAAGTCTGTTCATTGTAGTAACGCTGCAATAATTAAAATACCAACACCGCAATCATCAGCAAGGACCCTTAATGTGCCTGAACTGCGCCGTGCACCTCCGGGCTCTGCTGGTGGAACTGACCCGCTCACACCAACACAGCTCCTCAGCCACTGCACTGATCTGCAGCAGGGCAAACCTCTCTAAAGCTGCTCAGTCCCATGGTTTTCTATCAAGGAATTGGAAGTCTGCAGCTCATTTGAAACAGATGCAGGAAAAGGCATGGGAGTCCATCTGCTTGATCCGAACTTCTCAATAGCTCTAATGTTTGCAGTCCTGTATCAGAGTACCCTGCACACTAAACTTCTAACTGGTGCCAGCCCCACAAGCCACCCCTCTGCCAGCTGGACAAGGAACCCCTTCCTTGCTCTCCTTCTCTGAGCGCACACACGTGCTGTGGATGCTCTGAGCCTTACCTGTCCTCGGAATTGTTGGGAGATGGGAGACGGAAACTTATGTTCCTGTCCAGCTTGGACTGGCTCTTTGTCCTCTTGATGGATCCTTTCAGGCGTTTACTGAAGAAGCCCTAAAATGAGAAGTTGCAGAAGTGAGGCAGGGAAAGTGATGCCGGTAATAAATCAATCACTGCTCTGTCTCCAAGTCCAAAGGCAGCGGTGATTCCTGGTGATTCCCATTACAGGACTGGGATTCCTTGGAGCAGGAAGAAAGGCAGAGCTGGACTGGCAGTGGCAGTTCCAGGATGTCAAGAGCTTCCAGTGGCAATAATTAGCACTGCTCACATCCCGGGGGCACTGTGATACAAGAGAAACCCCACAATCATCATTCAATAAGGAGTATCCTTGGCTATCCGTATTTGTTCCTGTTTCCCCTTTACTTGCCCTGTTCTTAATTCTTGGTGAGCTTAAGAGTACAGATGCCTTTTACTACGAGCTTCTCTTGTGCCAACAACTGCACCCAGGTTTTCCTTTTTAATTTAGATATAGCACGTTAAATCTCAGAGTAACATTTAATTTCAATAGTCTCACTAGCCAGAATTGGAAATTTTGAAAGATTTCACAGAGCAGTGAATTCAGATATCAATTATTGTATTAGTGTGAAGGAAAGCTCAATGAAAAAAAATCTATTTAGGATCTAAAAATAAACTAAATCTTAAGGAAATCTGTCTTCCAACTACAATTGTTTGCCAAATGATTGCAGCCCAAAGCCGTGTCAGTCGGAGGGAGCTTCTGGGGATCATGTCCTGCTCAGCGAGGGTGTACTGCCAGCACTAGGTCAGCCTAACTCTGCCTTGGTCTAGCTCAGTCTGGAAAACCTCTGGAGAGAGAGGGAACAAAGGAAGGGGAATCTGCTTTCTGCACCTGAAGGCAGTTCTGCATTTAAGGCTGCCCTTCCATTTCTGGGGCCTGCCAGCAGGCAGCTCCTCAGGGGTGAGAGCTGCTATATCCTCCTGATACAGTGGAAATAAAAGGTCTGGCATCTAAATACTGGGGGGGGGGGAAGTAAATCCCAAATGTACACAGCATGCTGGGGGAAAAGGCACTGTCAGAAGGGAAGAAGCATTTCCAGCTGTGTGTGCCACTCAAGCTCTGCCCATGATCCTGCACTTTTCTTGGTCGCGGTATTGAAAAAGTGCTTTTGAAAAAGCCCTGTAATCAATAGATGCTCTTGGGCTTCTCTTGGGGCCACTGCTGGAATTCAAGCAGAGGATGTAGAGCACTTTCAAAGGCACTTTCATATATTCTGACCTCTCAGCATAAAAGGTAACAAATCCAGCCACAGGGATTCAGACCTGGTGGACCCTGGCTTCAGTCCAGCACCTCTCAGGCTACTCGAATTGCAAACATGAAATAACATGTTTGTCTCTCCTTAAGGGCAAAGAAGACAAAGCTGACAAAATCCAGCAGGGGTCCAAAGTATTTCTGTCCAATCATTCCAAATCCCACTCCGAGAAGGACCATGAATATTCATTTCTGTGCGCATGTGCAATTTTAAGTTGGCCCCGCTTTAACATTACTGAAACATGTTCTTGGTTTAATTGAACATAACCCATTCCCTCCTAGAACAAATACACTATATGGGGTTGAAGAGGGCTATCCAGAGCTGACAGTACCCAAAAAATATAGGGTAAGAACATATTTAAAGACAAAAACTACTCAAACAAAGGGTGTGCTTAGTGGTCCTCCTCAAAAGACGTGAAAACATTTGCAATATTTGCTCTGTGCACCTTGCTGGCAGCTCACGCAGGGCCAGTGCTCACAGATGGACAACCTGGGAGCAGCAGGACAAATTCACCCGTGCCAGAACTAAGCAGAGTTTTTCCCACTCCCATTTGCCAAAGGAAATGCTTTTAAATGCTGAATGCAGATATAAAAAAGGACATAGTGATGAAAAATAAACTTCTATCTGGAAAAATACCATCTCACTGAAAGCTTTATTTCCTTTTGCTACTATAGAGAAGAAATCCTTGCCAATGTTTATTATGCAGCTATTATACCATTAAAAAGACAAAACCACCTTTACTGCTTTTCTTATTGCCCAGGTATTTCTCTTAAATACTTATTTCATCGCCAAACAGACTCCTGTGTGCTGCTTATACCTAAATGTAGTGAAGTGTCTGAGCTTTAAGAATCAACATGGGACTTTTTTTTAAAAAAAGAGTGGGAATTTTACTGCTTGAACAAACATCCTCAGACAAAAAGATACAAATTTATTACCCAAACTGCCAGAAACAATGAGACTATGCTCTTATTAAAACATGAGCAAGACATTTGGTTGGATAAATCACCCTGGATGCAATTGGAAGAGATCAGTACTGTGTAAACATGGTGTTTCAAGAGGAGACCAGTGAGAGAAGGACTAGAAGAACTGTGCTTTAATCCCTCAAGAGACAGGTTTGAGCTTCACATTCAGTAGGATGAGGCTCAGCAGCAATTCCCTGCAAACCACAGGTTTAGGGGAACAGGGATGGAGAGGAGAGTCAGGTGGGGTGAGTGATGGTGCATCAGCACACACAGAAACAGGTAGGGAAGAGGTTCAGGGCAGGTTTGTCATCCCACCCAAAAGCATCCAAGGCTGGGGCGAGAAATCCCAATGATGCAACATCTAAAAATAATTCGATCCCACTGAGAATTCTATTCAGTTCATTTGGAAGTTAAGCAACTCGACTCCTGCTCTGCCAAGAATCTCCACAGGAGACGGGATAATTCACCAGGCTGTTGGAACATCCCCCTGTAGCTGCACAGGGAAACTCTGCCCCCCAGTATTTCCAAGCCAGCACTGATGGCTGGTGAGGGCAGCTTTGGCTTTGGGAAGTGCTCACTCCAGCGATGCCAGCTGTCTGTTCTTAACCTCGGAGCAGCACAGGAACCGTCCCACGAATTCAGAGGCAGCCCCACTAGGAGCTACTGAGCTCCCTGCCTGCTGCTCCCCACAGACAGAGCGATTCCTCACTCCGGGGGAACAGCCCACGCATAATTAATAATGGTTGTCTTGGCTGTTTTGAAAGGGTAACTCGGCCAGGGATGAATGAGACCATACAGAACCATAACACAAATTATCCATCCGTACAACACAACGGTGTGAGTGCAAGTTCCAAAGCGCTAAACCCAGGGGAAAAGGGGTGATGAAAAAGGTTCATCTTAGACACAGTGCTGTTACCTGTGTTAGCTCTTTCTGGGGACAAACACGTTGCCTTTTGGAGCCTTGCAATGCATCTTGAACATCTTTAATTCTCGATGAAGAGCACCAATGCATTATTAACAACACCAGGTGGGCAACTTCATTTACAGAGCGATGAGACTTATTCTGAGGGGAAGGATTGGATGGGTACAAAGATAACCCTCAAGTGACAGAATGACAGAAGAACTGTCTCCTCACCCCTGTGCATGGTGAGGACATGAAGCATTTTATTTTTCAAGTTGCTCACAAGCAACTGTCAAGACAAAAAAATAATGTCATAGCCAAGTGAAAATGCTCTCCCGTGCCAGGAACACTGTAAAGCCACGGGAGGCAAAGAAGCAGGGGAAGACAGCCAGGTTGCAAAGTGGAGAGAAAAAACTAGAAGGATATTCCAGGAATGAGCAGCAAACGTGGAGAAGTTAACTATTCCCTAAAAAACACCACAAGGCCAATCCAACAAGCAAGGAGGTGGAGAAGTTGGCTTCTGAGCCCAGTAACACTCAGTGTTAAAATATTGGCAGTGACTGTCTTCAGAAAGTCTCTCAGCCGCTCACACAGTAGGAAAGCAGATGAAAACAACTCTAGATACACCTTGGAGGCAATATACAGAATAAGACAGTGACTTAGAGCAGCCACATTCCACCATGAACTCACCCAAAAAACCTGGCACTGTGTCACTGAAGAGCTGGCTTGTGCACGGGCAGAAAACAATAAAAACCAGCTTTGAATGTACAAACAAAGGATAAAGCCCGATAAAAGTAAAGTGGTGTTCTGTAAATCTGCCACAGCTTTCACTCTAATGCATCACTCTTCTGATTTTCTCATCTCAGCAAGAAAACTAGAACAAAACAGAACTCCAGAAGCACAAACTGATTAGAGGCAGACAAGAGGGGGATTTACAAATGATATGTTTTAAAGACCAGCTATTTATTTTAGGAACAGAAGCAAGAAGGGATTATAGATGTATAAAACAAATAGAATGGAAATTACCTAAGCTCCTCATGCACCCTGTTACATAAGAAAACCAAGGGGCAATTTAACGTGAGAGGCAGCACTTCTCCCTGATTGTCAGGAGAACTTTCCTAATGCTGTCTATAAAAGAGTCCATCCAATTCTCCACCACAAGATATTATACAGACAAATTTTTTCAGCAAGATTAAAAAAGGATTATGTGTTTATATAAGGAAGAATAACATATGTAGCTGCATTAGTCAGGTTTAAAAATAACAAGAGTGAGCAATAATCATGCTTCAGGACACAAGCTGATCAACAGCAAGGATCAGGAAAGATATTTTTCCCCTGATGGGACAGCACTGCAGATTTGGCCAGATAACAATTCCAACTTTCCAATGAAAAACAGTCTACAGCCACAGGAGGGATGCAGAATAGGATGCACAAGTTTAGGAACAGTAATAAGAAACCCAAGGAAATGCAGAGGATACCGTGACAGGGATACATTGATAATACAACTGTTAATAAAATGCATTGTAAGAGCATGTGGATTCTGCATGATATGCAGTCAAAGATATTAAAGGAATCAAATTTCCAAGTCGCTGGCAATTATACTGGAAAACCCATGAGGAAGCAAGAACCACCTGACAACCAGGGAGGGCCACAAGAGCTTTCCAGCTCTCAGTTCAGCAAGGTGTTTAGCACGGACAACCGGGAGCAGAGCCTGGCTGCCCTCGTGGGAGCTGCCCACATCAGGCAGAAGGAAACAGCATCCCTAAGAGCTCCCATCCAGAAATTAAGGAGTAAAGGTCAGAAGTCTGTCTGAAGAACAACAAAGCAGCGGCGCTGGGCAATATACGTGATGAGAACCAGGTCACCTGAGCCTGTCAGGAAGGACAGGCAATGATTTCCTGACCCTGGCTCCTCAGTCCCCTGGCACGCAGCCAGTAAGCAGCCCAACACTTCAGAAGACTTTCTGATAACACAGCACACAAGCTAATTGCAAAAATTAATGGGAACGAGCTTGGTGAGAGCTCCTAACACAAACCTGGCTGCAGGAATATCTAAAAAGAGCAATTACAACAAGTGATAAGGTATCAAGGTAGAAGAAAGGGTCCAGTGGGATGTGGTGGGGATAGTGGCACGACTGCTTCTGCTTAACATCCTTGTTAATCATCCAGAAGAAAAGTTAAACAGCACATTAATTACACTGGGCTGTATTAAATTAGGAGGTGAAGCGAGGGCCAGGGAGGACAGAGAAATGACACAAAGGGTTGGGAGCAATTAGAAGCTGATAACACACATTCCTGTGAACTTTAGTTCCAGAACTTGGAGAATCAATTGAAGGGAATTAAAAGCACAAGAGCAAGAAAAGTGATAAAAAGGCCAGAAGGACTGATTTGCAGAGGATGCATTAATTAAACTTTGCATAACTTCACTAAATGTTATGGAGGTGAAGAATAGAATGAGTTGGGACATATTTAAATACTACTAAACCAAGGACAGCTGGAATGGGAGCAGTGTTTAAAGCTATGCACATGTAGAGTTCTGTACATTACCTATGGAATAAAAGGAATTGGATAAAGCCAGGTTTACACCAAACGTGAGAATAATGTTCCTGCTGTTGAGATCCACCAGACGGTGTCACAGCCCGAATATCCCCGTCATCTGACTCAACACTAAAGTTTGATGTACTGAACAAATCTGCTTGGGCAGCAAGACAGTGTGAAGGTTATCGAGCCTCTGAACAGCCCTGGCCCAGAGTAAAGATACAGTTGAGAGCTTGGTGATCACCCTGGAGAAAGTCAGTCACTCATTTATGGCCTTCTGACACAAAATTCACAGAACAGCCAGCGCATCTCAGCCGTCACATCACAGGCACGTGATGAAAGACTGGATTCGAACAAACGTGACACAGCAACAAAAGGGTGGGAAACGGAAGGAAAAATGTTCATCTCTACGGAGGGGACACATTTGAGCACAGCCAGTTTTTCAAGGAGGATGCTGTGATGCCTCACCAAATCCAAAGCAACAACCCCATGTGTGCGCTGGCACTGATGCAGAATCGAAAACGTGTATTTGTGTGCCATGGGGTCACACGGCCAGCACAGCTCAGGCTTGTCCTGTCCCGGCAGCACGGCGGGAGCGGAGCAGTGCTCTGGAGAAGCAACAATCTTGCTGACTGCATAAAAGATGAGGCTGGGCAGCCACGAGATCTCATCAAGCTTTGACCTTCACTTGGGCCGGCTGCATTGTCTTCTGTTCCATTTAGCTGTACTCTTAAAGAGCAAAAAGGCAGACAGCATTTCTATAGATTCAATTATTGCCTCGTCCAGAAACAGACCAAGGAAGGCAATCTGCAAACATCCTACATCAGGGTTCCTATAAAAATCATTTTATTTACTTCAAAGACTGTGTTTGGCTTTCCTGTCTCATTTGCACTTGTTTCTTTGCCTCCTTCTCATCTTTTCTTTCCCTTATTAGCCAGCAGACATGGATGAATCACATATTATTTGCAATAACAACTCTACCCCAGAGAAGCCAAAACTGGGGCGCGCAACGCGAGCCTGAGGAGCGGTGTAGCAATTCCTCTCCATCCTGCCACAGCGGGAGGTTTGGTGATGTGGATAACCTCATGTTTATCCTGGATCTCCAATTCCAATGGCAGGGCAAGGAGAGAATGTGTCAGGCTGCCACGGCGCTGCCGGGCCTCCACAGTGCCCCAGTAGGGAACGGGATGCTCGGAGACCGAGGCGCTGCCAGGACATGGTGAGTGTGGGAAGGGAAAAGCTGGTTCCTCGCCCACCGATGCGTCACGGTGCCTACTTGTAGCCAGTTCCCTCTGCCTCCCTATTCGTTCAGGCAAACAGAATTCACTATTTAAAATACGACTTTTGCTATATATATATATATACACACACACATGTACAACAACACATGTCTGTCTGTCTGTGAGAAGACACGCTTCTGAAACACCTGAAAATTGCCAAATGGCAATTTACACAACTCCTAGATGGAGACTCATGTTTTAAGTGCAGATAAGAGTATTTGAGGAATCAGGGAAGAAAAAGAAATGACAAGCACCAAGAGCTCTTCTCCTTCTATGCACACCTCGTGCTGTGCAGTGTCAGCATTAGCACAACCCCCTTTAATCCCATCAGTGAGATAACTAGAAAAACATAATGGAATCATAGAACGGTTTGAATTGGAAGCGACCTTAAAGATCATCTGATTCCAAACCCCCTGCCATGGGCAGGGACACCTTCCACTAGCCCAGGTTGCCCCAAGCCCCGTCCAACCTGGCCTTGGACACTCCCAGGGATGGGGCAGCCACAGCTTCTCTGGGCACCCTGTGCCAGGGCCTGCCCACCCTCACAAACACGTAGCACATGTAATGGTTTGTCCTAGCAAAGAGTGTAAATACTGAAAATCTGCTTTCCACACACTACTAAGTTTAAACATACCTCTTTTCCTCCAGTGCACATGCAGGAGGTAGGATGGCAAATTTCCTGACGTTTACACATCAGCCCTTTAAAATAAATCCTTCAATGACCACCACCACTGAAGAGACTACTTAAGAAATGTCTCGCCAAGGAAATGTTTGCTTAAAGGCAATTATGTTGTTATGAATCAAAATTCCAGATGCTAAAGCAATGCCAATTAGCAGTATTAAAAAAACAGATGCCTTGCTCTGAGAGAGTACCACTGCCTGGGGTTTGAAAGGAAAAAACCTTCACAGAACATGCTGGAAGCCACTGTCCTATTGAGAAGACAGCTTTTAAATAGCTGTTCCGAGAGGCAAACTTAAAAAGCTGTAAAAGCAACTTATTATGAAAGTCTCAGCATAATTTTCCGTCAGGATGGAAGAAGGTTAAGCTGTCCCCTGCCTTAAGCTGCTTTCTGTTAGAAATCCAAGCAGTGAGGAGAAGAGGTATGGCACAGAGTCAGGGCCATGGAGAGAACAACTGAGACAGCACTACACTGCAGCTGCCTCTGGCCCTCCAGCCTGCACCGTAGGTGACAATGTCTGGAAAAACAAACCAGCAAGTTCTCTCCCTATTAATCTCTTTTATATGTAGAATAAATCCCTGTCAAATAAAGGCAACCTCATAGACACACATTTAAAGCTGTTACAGACACCTCTTACATCCTTGACTTGGAGCTTTTCTCCGACCACTCGTTCGAGAATTGCACGTGGTGCCCAAGTCACCTTTCCTACTTCTGAGAGCTGGGAAATTTTTCTTATCAACCAAAGGCAGAAACAGGACTCCTCCCCACCTTCTCACCCACCTATTAGATGTGTGCCAATCCACCAAGTTAACAGCGTGTTTGATTTCAGGAGTTTGGGCTTGAGCTCATCTGTATTCTTAAGCAATCTGACTTCTAATTGCAGCTTGCTCTTTTAAGCAGCTCACAGGTCGGCATCTTTTAAAACAGGGTGATCTCAGCCCTCACCTGCACCACAACCTGCTAAGCAGTAACAGGGTGTAAATGGGTTGCTCAGAGCAAAACCTTCAAAGCCAGAAGCCTCGTCCCCATGAGAGGGACAGGAGGGTGCATTGTGCTCCTGGGCACACAGGTGGTCAGGCAGACAAAGCAGCAGAATCCAGCTCCACGTGGCACAAATACCTTCTAGCTCTGTGCTGGTTTGTGCCCAAGAAAAGCATCCATGTGCTGCTTCCTGAGACTATTTTCTGGAGTCCTAAAAGCCCAACACACCACCAGGGAAAACGAGAAACATTCTGCAAGGTCCTTGCTTGGAAAGGGAGCAGGAGCTAAGAAGTATCAGAGAACTATTAGACAAGAATTAGAGAACCATTAAAATATTACTTAAAAGAGAGGATCAGCATTAAAAAAAAGTCCAAAAATGAGAAACAAGAAAAAGGAGGCATATAAAATAAACAATACAGATAGTCATCAAACACTTCTGATACACAGCTTGCACTTGCCAGGCAAAGGCTACTACAATGCCTGGATACATCTAAAGGTTGGGGCTGTTACTTAATAGATGAAGGCAGAGAAATCAGAGAGTTTCTTATAAATGAAGGAAAAGATGGGACTTCTGACAGCTCTCAGAGCTCAGGAATCTTCCTGGAACTCTGTGGACCATGGGCTCAGTACAAAAACCTCAGAACCTGACATAACACAATATTCTTGTGACAACTTCACACACACCTAGACCAAGGCCCTCTTTTCCCCAGGTACCATCCAGAAAACAGGTCTCTGAAGCGATAGAGGGTCTTCCACAGAACACAGAAGAGCTGAGAAGGCACTTCTAGAGATTGCCTAGTTCAACCTCCTGCTCAGAGTAAACTAGAGCAAGATGCTTAGGACTGTGTGCCCAGTCTGCCTTGGAATACATCTCCAAAGATGGGGACTCCACAGCCTCTACAGACAACTGGTTCCAGTGTTTTATCCCAGTACAAAAAAGGGTTTTGCTATGTTTAACTGGGATTTCCTACAGTTCGGTTTGTGCTCAGTGGCTCTGGTCCAACGAGCCCGGCTCTGTTGCCTTTATTCCCTTCCATCAGGTACTTCCACGCATTGCTAACATTTCCCTCAGAGCCTGCCCTTCCCAAGGCTGAGCAACACATTCTGCTTCAGGTGTCGTTGGAACTAAAGGAAAACATGATTCGTGGTCTTTCAACAAACGTGAATGACAAGTCCAAGTTTTGTTCTGGCAAGGAAGCCTTTACAAAAGGAATATTCTGCCCATTGAGGACAGTCAAGCACCAGGGGAGGTTGTCCAGCCAGGCTGTACAATCTGGATCCGTGGAGGTTTTCTACACCTGACTGGAGAATGCCCTGAGCACCCTGATGCAAGTTGTTCCAGCTTTGAAGGGAGGGATAGATCAGAGACTTCCCTTCCAATCTGTATTATTCTGTGACTCTGAAAAGGGACCAGGCAAGGATACCCAGTATATTCATCGCATCCCTGGTTCCTCTTCTCACTCCAATAAATCCTTAGTTCACAGGCTGCTTTAAACACCATGTCTTCTGTGCACTCGGACCAACATTAATCCTTTAATAATTTAAATAGCTCTCATTAAATCCTTGGCTGTCTTTTAATTTTATTTTTAAAATGACATGATGTAGGATTTATCCAAATCCCAAGTTTCACACACATTTGGACCTAAAGGGAGCTACAAAGTGTGCTCAAAAAGGCTGAGTGCTATCTGAAGCAAAGCAGGGACATATACACAAAGGTGCAGAAATGGTACTCATGTCCAGAAGTGGTTCTCTTGCCCACACAGAATATACTAAAATCTCCAGTGTTCACTAGATAATTCTTCTCCTGGTTTTCCTCTGGTTTTAAAGTAGGCAGATTACTTGCCAAAAGAAAGGTATGAAAATACATGCAGTAATCAAGTTAGATATTTTAAAACATGGGCCAATATTGTTGAAAAACTACAGTGCAGCTCATTCTAACTTGAAGCATTTTTTCTCAATCTGTATTAGAAATGCCTTTGTGCTTTTGGATACACTGACCAAAGCCTGACACAAGCAAGAAAATCCAGACTGTAGCTGAAAAACTCTCATGCAGGCTCACAGTCAACCAAACTCAGGACAAAACCCGAAGGGGTAAAGAGGAATTAACACACCTGCAGAAATGTCCTCAGCTTCTGAATAAACTATGAAGCCATTTCAGTTTTCCATGTATTTCACTGGCATGAGGGAAAAATAACATGCCATCACTAACCTAAAGGAACTTCTTTGCTAGTCAAGATTGAATATGGAATGCAGTCCCTGGAGGCGACTTCAGAAGTGTTTATATAGGTCGCTGCCCACATGAACTCTGATGTTTCACTGTCTGCAACTTTACATCAAGGCAATGAAAAGCAGCAAGTTTGGGATACACCAGAAATCTCATGGATAATACATGACACTTCACAGCAAACTCTCTTGGGCAACTGGAAATATTAACTAAGTATTCCTTGCCCTCCGCAAGTTTGGCTTCCACTGTGATATTTTAATCTCCTCCCTCCCACCGAAGGAGACAAATCCCACTTTGCAGGGCAGGCACAGCACACTTACTGGTACTCGGAAGGGGGAAGTGTTCGGCACGTCCATGGAGTTGGTTTTCTCAGAGGTGCTGGTCCCCGAGATGCTCCGTCTGCGAGGAGATCTCTCTGCTGGGACCTCTGAGGAAGAGAAGAAGAAGGAGGTCATGAATGGGTGCCTGGGGGTGGGGAATAGTCAGGTTTTGTGCTCCGTAGGACAGACTCCTCAGCAAAGTTTCAAGTGCATTGCTGAGCTGCTGAATTAACCCACCTATTTATCTATATCTTATTTACTTAGTAAATTGCAGTGGTATTTTCACTGGCAGATCCAAGGCTGAGGATCTGACTTGACTGTAGGCAATTGAAATAAAAAATGCTGGTAAAGATCAACACCTGGAGATACTTAATATTCTGTTACTGTTTGAGAGACAGTATTCAAAGAACTTTAATATATCTTTTAAATTTAATTTTTTTGTTACCTAAGCAACACGGTAATTAACAGATCATTACAATCAAGACCCAGGGAAGCAGTTTGACAAAGGTCAAAGTTTGGTCGTGTGTGATCCCACTACCTGCTCCAACCATGCAACCAGCAGAAGACTTAAAAGTGCCTGGGTAATATGACATATATATCTCTGCAGATAAAAAAATAAAAATAGGTCAACTACTCCTCATTCTGGCAGTATGACCTTACTAAGACACGACTTTGGCATCTTAAATCCACGCAGGCTGATCTGATGAGCACACATATTCATAAAAGCTGCACTGGTACCTTTTTTTAGTATAAATACTTGAATAACAGCATAATAAAAGTACACACGGCATTAAAAGCCTCTCCACAAACCCCCACACGCTGCACATAAACGCATTTTTACATCCAGCTAGATATGCATGTGTACGCATACAGATACCTTTATCACAAGTGCTGCCCATCTCCAGCTCAATTGCCAGACTTTAAGGAATCCAGCTTCCCAAGGCACCCCCCAGCACGGGGAGGGAAACAGCCACTTCCCAGCAGAAAGTCCATTGTTATCTCCCGCATCTCACAGCGGAGGAGCCAGCCGTGACTCCAGCCGGTGACATTCCGCCTCCCGCCGTTCCGTTTTCCTTCCAGGAGCCGAGGGGGAGATCAAACTTCCCCCGGCGAGCAGCGGAGCCGGGCAGCAGCGCACAGCCCTGCCTGCAGCCCTTCTCCCTCGATCAATCGCTCCGGCCGCACATCCTCATCAGTTACTTTCGGGCCATTAAGAGACGCCCAAGTGCCGGCGTCCCCCCGAAAATTGCAGCCGAAAATTGCGCTGGTTCGCGGCGGCAGAAGGCGAGGGCTGCGGGGAGAGGCGGCCGGCCGGTGCCACGGGAGCAGCGCTCGCCTGCGAGGAGCCGGGGGACGGACAGCAGAGGAGCCTTCGAAGGGGGTAACATCACTTGCGATGTCTCCGCGCACCGGATTTTGGTCTCGCCACAGTTACAGTGCGTGTCTCCCATGGATGCTGGAAGCCCGACAAAATGGAGCGTACCGGAGGGGAGGCTGAGGAGGCTGGACCCTGCAGTGTTAGTGTCTCACACGGTAGATATTTATCTTTTATAAAAAAAAACCAAAAAACCCAAACGGGTGACATTGAGGCTCTGGATCCGCTAAAGGGCTAAAGGGGAGGAGGACAGCCCCCCGAAGCGGGCAAACAAGTGTAACACACAGCCCCCGGGAGCCGGGCAGGGCACAGCCGGCCCCGAGGGCGATGCTCGAGTCCTTCTCACCCCGGCCGAGCTCTGTCCCGGCAGAGAGAGACCCTTCGGGGGGAGATTCCTCCGGCCGAGCATCGGGCGCTTCTCCCGCAGCTACGGAGGCATCAGCTGTTCCAGAGCCGGAGGGCGAGTCCCCACCAGGGCACCTTGAGAGAACAAAGCCCCTGGGGCAGGGCCAGCGCCAGGTTTTGGGGTAGGGCAGCCCCTTTGCAGCGCTGCCGGTTTTACCTGAAGGCGTGCTGTAACATCACCAGCCGCCTCCCTCGTCCACATGAGAAGGGAAGTTATTTCCTGCAGCACCTGTAAGTACTGCTCTGCACAGAGAGCACCGTGTTACACAGGGTTTAAAAGGCTGCCCCTGCCATCCCTGCTGGCCGTGTAACGAAGGCAAACAGCAGCCACGTATTCCCTCGGAACCGGCGGATGGAGTGAGCGCCTTTTATGTTACACTGAACAGTAACACACAATGTAATAGGTTTGCCTTTCCCCGCTTCTCACGCGCAGGAAATCACATCAAAGCTGCTCCAGTAATTTAAAACAGTCTGTTAACTTTGCTGAGTCATAAATGAGAACAGGAGCCCGAATTCCCCACTGTTTTCAGCGACAGGAGGGGCAGTTTGGGAAAGAGTTTAAATTTGAACTGAACGCAGGTGAGAAGCCACCACAGGGAATGTGGTAGCTCCTCTCCCCCCCCATGCATCCACCCAGCAGCAATCCAAGTTCTTTGCAAATAAAACACTGAGATTTCTTGGGTAAAATGAGTTGTTTTCTTTTCTCAGAGCATCATAGAAACATAGCAAACAGAGAAGGGAAAATTAAATATTCACTAGGTGCCTGCAACGAACTAAAAATAAAACTACCTTTCCCCGCTCTTCTCCTTCTTAAAATCATGAGTAAATAAACATATTTAGTCCCTAGGAAAAAGGAGACCCAGATATAACAAAATTGTCGGGATATGTTAACTGGAAATCAAAAGCTGAAGTAACTTGCTATGACACCCGTAGAACAGGATTTTTGCTGAGTCGTGTAAAAGAAATCTATACTGTCACCACCAGGCAAAAAATTAGACAGTCCCCTCCCCTGCTCCACTGGTAATGCTGGAGGCTGCTCTTGCATAATCTTCACCTGCTGTAAAAATCAATGCACCTCTCATCACCTTAGTATTAAATTACAACTGCTTTCTGCATTGCTCACTCTCAGGGACCGAGGCTACAGATAAATCACATTGTTTATCCATCAAAATAATCTGAAACCCTTCTCAGCCACTCTCAGGTTCTGGGAAGAAAATTTAAAAAAAAATAAAAAGGAAAAAGGAACAGAAAGGCAGAGAGATCTCCCCCTTTTCAACCTTCAGTAAATAATGGTAGAATCCTACAATGGTTTGGTTGGAAGGGTCCATAAAGATCATCCAGGCAGGGACACCCTGCACTACATCATCGAACAAATGACTTCTAAACATCCCTATGGGACACTTTTATCACCTCGTATATTGGTGATATGCAGTAATATTTATGTCAATAAATATTTATGCAAATAAGTATATACTTACTATTACTACACAGTAATAGTTCCAAATTAGCTGAGCCAATTACTCCGCACTGGCAGGTGCCTCTGAAGAGGGAACTGCCCAAGGATACAATGCAGGAAGGTCTCTTTTCCCATCCTATTGCACCACACTCTACCCTCAGCAACACCAAAGCCTGTTTTGTTGCCCAGAAGGCAGGTTTGTGTAAGTCAGGTGCCATTTACCACTCAGAGCAGTGGTGAGGATTGCCCTCCCTTGAAGGCAACCCTCTCTGCCACAGCAGCCTCAGTGCCCTGTGGTCAGCACATGGCTCAGGGGCTTAATCTAAATTTCCCACTGCTGGGTGCCCTGGCCACTTGAAGTCCAAGCCTGGAAATCTGCAGGAAATTCACTATGAAGAGCTCTTTCTCCGAGTGGGAGAAGCAGAGATTAAACAAACTTCCCAGCTCGGCAGGACAGCCATACCAGGTAGGAAGGGTTAGGAGACAGAAAAGGAACAAGAAGAGGACAAAACATCTGAACAGCGTCTTTCATATGGGTGTTAGCTAATGAAATAGGAAGCCTCATATCAAAATAAATAAAAATGTTAATGTTTCATCTTGCAGGAAGCATTCCCTCTCACTTTGCTCACCTGGGGAGAATTCAGACTTGGGCCCAGTTCACAGACTGTCATAAAAATGTCATTAAATGCCTGTGTAAGAAGCTTAAGGTAAAAGCAAACTCAAGCCCCCTGATCTGTTTTAAGTCCTGAAGCCCAAGTTTGTGTTCTGCCTGGAATACATTATGCAAATCCTGCAAGGTATAACTTAAAGGAAAAAATGGAAATTTGCAGAAATAGCTTTTCCACATTTATCAAGGCAACTAGACGGGGAAAAAAAGGCACAAGAAGATACATCAGAGTGAATGCAACCAAGTCACAGCACAGTGAAGTGCACAAAAGCTGCCAAGCCTGGAAAGGGAAACACAAAGGGAACCCTGTGAAGCTCACTAGCTACAGAACTCCAGCATCAAACAACTGCTAGATACTAATTATGATCAAAAACTCTCCCAGTCCATTAGCAGGGGTTTGAAAAGAAGATACTGTGCTTTACTAGGGATTGAGTCGATCAGACGAGTCTTGGAAGATGACCCAGGTAACTATGGAAGATTTTTAATTTACAGACAGGTAATTTTGCTGGTGTTACACACTTGCATTGTGCTGGTACATTAAAAAAGTGCAATGGAATTAGTGCCCAGTTCAGAAGGTGCATAGCAAGCAACCTAAATGACACTTAAGTCATTTGAAAGACATTTAAGTCATTGATTCCTAAGCAACTTCACAGTCTGAAAGACAAGACCTACCACGCAGAGCAGATGAGTAGTAGAGGAAGCTGGAAGAAAGGGCATGAATATCATAGGGGAGAAAAATTTTTGGGTTTCAAGTACGAACTCTCACAATTTCTTTTCGCTGAATGTCCGGGGGAAACTGTGCGTGGCATTTAGTGAGTACAACATCAGCTGCTCCTAGACTGATGTATTCACTTTGAAGTAGAGCAATGAATCCTCCAGCTCTGCAAACCCAGTCAGAAATTAAGCAGATGTACATCCCTAAATTGCTCAACAAATCCTCTGTGTGATGTGCGTGGCTGTGCAAAATTTGAGGTAGTTGCTCCTCTTTAACCTCCTCATGCAGCAGCATCTAGAGCTTCCTTAATGGTTGACTCCACACACAGCCAAACAAGCTGCCTGGACAACTGTGCCAACACAGAAGCAGACACAAGGAGCTACTGCCCATGACCTGGAGATGCTGATGTCCTCGTTAGTTCCTAATGATCTTGGACCGCCCCTGCTAATTCAAATTACCTTGTGTTTGCTGCAGAGAGATTGCACACAGACAATTAACGCTGATCAGCTGACTCATGGTAACTTGTTCCTGCAACCTAATTTGTTTAGAGGCTTATGACTTAGACACACATTAGTATGATATCAATATTTATTGTCCTCATTGTTAAACAACAGCCTCCAGCCACAGCTTTCCAAACCAATCTTTTTACTCTCTTGAAAAGGGCTGTGAATCGAGGCATTCCCTAAAAAGCAATCCTTTGGGATCATCTCAGGAGGGACTAGTGGCTCTTGGACGCACCAAAGCTCAACAGCTCTTCCCTGTTCCTCTCCACGGCCCAGAAGGCTGCTCTGAGCCTCAGCACCTCTTGCTCACAGGGCAGGATTTTTCCCCTGACCAGTAAGATTATTGTGGACACAGAAGAAGTCCCAATGCACTGTAGACATCCCAGGGATGTGACTGAACCTTAAATACGGTCCCCGAGTTAAGACGCCATTTGGGACCTTTTATGCCAACTGCATCTGTACATTTCCCTCAAGAAGAAAAACTTCGAGCAGTCTCCCTTGATTTATCTTATTGCCATCACACAGCTGGAAGCCAGACAGGCTGACAGAGGTGAGTGGGAGTGGGCTGAACCCAGTGACCAGCTCGCCAAAAGGCACAGAGAAGGAAAACACAGCAGTAAGTAACATAGTTTAGTCCAGTTCAGCTCATTTGCTGGCCTGCACGTGCCCATTTAAACCTAACCTTTGCCCAGTGTGTTTGTAGCTATTTCAAACAGGCTGTAACCAAGTTTAATTAACAATTGCACACCATTTAAAAGCTCTTAAAAAGAAATAAGGTCAGGTAACTGAAGGACTGAGGAAATCAAGCACCAAAGTAGTAAAGGCTTCCCAGTAAAGTGCTAAAAACCAAAAAAACACAGTTTGTCCCCTACCGTACCGAGAAACAAGAGAAGGCTTTTCTCATCTTCCGTGCTGCTATCCAGCCATTCGGCCACATGCCCGGGAGAAAGAAGACTTATTCTCCAGCCAGAAAACTTTTCCATACAGAACACAATAAGGGAACGAAGCAGGGCAGGAAGGGTGGGGAGGAGCTGATGGTCTTGGGATTCCAATACTCCAGTTATTGTCTACACTGACACCATGATCCTGCTCTGTGCTCTCAAGCCTGCATCTGACACAGCAGGCATGGGTGGGAGCAGTGAGTGGGATCTGTACTTGTTGTCCCTTTGTGTCAGGTTTCAGTCCAGGCAGGAACAGGAGGAAGGCAAAAAAAGGGGAGCAGGGGAAACTGAGGTTTTAAAATCCAAAAAAGGCAGCAGGTTATGATAGAATCAATTTAAATAAAAAGTAGAAATAGGTCTCAGTGCTGAAGAAACTCAAAATAAGTGAGCACAATAGCTCACCAGCTACATGCAATGTATCCCTACAATTCCTCACAGTGTTGGCTTTGTTTGAAGGCTCAGGTATTGTGCTTTATGCTGGAAGAAAAAACAGCAAGCTGAGAGGCAATTTAAATCCCCTCCCCATTACTGACGAGCCTGCGTTCCCCTGTTTACAAGCCCCTTCCTGCTCCAGCTATTATCCCAGCATCCCAGCCTTCCTCACAATGAATTTGTTCATGCAATGGCAGGTTGATCAATCTCTGAATAGGAAGCTCCCACCCCTCCCTCTCCCCTCCTCCTGCATGGCGGCGGCATTGATCGGCAATAATGCAATCTGTGCCGGCTGCCAGGAGCAGGGGAGAGGGAATTGCTCCTCTTCCTCGGTGCTGAGCAGTGGCAGAGGGGGGATTGCTCCTCTTCCTCCGCACCGAGCAGTGGCTGCAGCCCCGCTGGCTTCAGCCTTGACTGCCAAGGGGCAAAGGAGGGAGAGGTGAGCAGAGAGCGCCAGTCCTGGGGGCTCAGAGAAGTCATCACCACTAATGGGTGGTTATTTATTGAAAATAAATAAATAAAGAAGAAGATAAACGGGAAATCATCCTGCCCCGTCTAGAGAGCTCTGCGCAGCTCTGCAGGGAGGACTCGTGGCTGTGACTTGACGAGGGGTCACATTTAATTGTGCGGGATTTACAGCGCAGGATTTATTCCACACAAAAGAGCGTCTCACAGGTTTACACAGGCACGAGCAGAGACGGCTCCCGGTAAGTGAGGGACTCCTGGGCCCCACGAATCAAAATTGCCTTTGTCCTCAGGGGATGGAGCTGATGCTCTGATCAAACTGCGCTCTTTAAAGAGACAGCTGCCTTTTGTTCGCCAGTTTCTGAACCTGTCTTTATTTTAAATAATTCATACAGTTGCCAATCCCTATTACAAACCAGGGCATTCGCTGCCCACTGACTAAAGCACAAGCTAAAACTGCGACACCAAAAATCCATTAGATCAGCAAAGCAAAAAATTAGATACCAACCACCAAACGAAGGGGAAAAAAAAAAAAGGAGCTATCAAGTCCCAGCAGGGAAGAAAATTCCAATTACGAAGACAAACTGTAGCAAGTACTGTTTGTGCAGGACAGGTATTTTCATCAAACACCTGCCAAGCGAGGCAGGTGCGCCCCAGAATTCCCAATTAATGAGGGGATGTGGGAGTGAGGTACCACAGCAGCGTGGAGGAGTGGGCTGAGCAGTCCCCTGTTCCCTCTGAACAAGCACAGACCCCCACCCCAAGGAGCAGGGCCATGAAAACCCAGGCACATCTCCTACGTCACAGAAAATCCAGCAGCAGAAAGATCTGTTTCCCACCTATGCAACAACAGCTGATTGATTTTTTTTTTCCCTCCACAAAATGAGCTGTTCCTCCAAATCTCCCCCTGTGTGTGGGAGGATCACATTTTGTCCAACTTCCACAAGTAGAACCTTCCCTTTGAGTTAAGACTGTGCTAAGTGATGACGTAAATCTACTTGCAATAAGAATGGAATCAAGGAACTTCTAGAGAGAGGATTAGAATGTTATTTTGGGCTATCTGGTTGAAATGAAAATTTCAACTCCTTACTTTTAATTCCCTAAACAAATACTGTGCCCACAACCACCTGACCGACTTCCTGTTAAAAACTGGTTTAAATTGCAATATTAACTATCAGCTCCATAAATCAAAGGTTCTAGGGAAAGCACAGTTAAGAGTATTGATTTCCCATAAATGTTTACCAATTTTGAATCCTTTCTAGGAGCACAAATCGCGTGCAGATCCTGTTTTGCCTCCCTGGCTGCCTCATTTTGTACCATAATTTAAGTTTATTAATTTCTTCGAGTGTTTGATAATGTTCATGAGAGCAGGGGAAGTATATTAAGTATCAAATACGACACTGGCTTAGTGGAGTATTTTAAAATATGGGAGCATTAAACACTTTGTAAAATACAGAGACAGAATTGGCAAAGACTTCAGTCAGGAGGATGCAACGAGGAACTGAAAGGGCACTGAAGTCTTTGATAAGCAGATCTCTCGTGCTTTAACACTCCTGGGGGAACCCACAGAGGGAGAAAAACTTGCATAAATACTCTCGTCTTATTAATGCTCATTTTGTGGGGTTTAACAGCTCACAATATCACAGAGGAAGCCTGTCTGCCACGCACTGCCATAACGTGGAGATACACGTCAGAACAGAAGCATGAATCAAAAAGTCCTTGGAAGAAATTAAGTCATGAACACACTCCCAGTAGGAATCCTGGAGTTTTAAAGTGATCAGTAGATGTAGAAGAGCCACTGACATTTAGAAACACCAAATCCATCTAACCTGACTGGAAACACCTTTAGAACACCACCCAGTGACTTCATCCATTCATGGCATTGCTTCTCGTCTTCCAGAAAAAGGGACATCCCATTGTAACCGGACACTGAAAGACACCAGGAGCACGCCTGATCCCCCGGTAAGCTGTTCCAATGGTTAACTTCACTCCTGCCTAGCAAACTGCTCCTTGGTTCCAAGACTGAATTTATCAAGCCTCATGTCCCACCCACCGGGCTCTGGCTGATGCTTGTAAGCTTTGATAGTCCATTATCAAACTCTGGTACCAGAAATGTCCTCTCTGTTTACAGCCTTTGAATACTTAGTTTCAAACAATCCTTTCAAATGCATCTTCAAACTCCTCTGGAGCATTGATTTTGATTTTTAAACCTTTTGCTTTGCAAGAAAACCAGAGGCTGGACTTGCCCCACAGCTGCAGGAGGGACGTCGTGCTGCTCACACTGTGAATAGCTTCTTAAATTTGTCTCAGAGGAGGTCTTGTGCTCCAGAGCTTACCAAAAACTATCCAAAAGTATTGTCCAAATTTTCCAGGACAGCCAGATTGTGAGATAAAATGCAAATTACATGAGAGGAATATTCAAAACATGACTAACTTATTTTCATGCCGTGGGACCTACCTACACTTGAGTCGTAGGAGTTTGTTGAACCAATGCAAATCCAGACATAAATTGCTCTACTGAGCAGAAGAATGGAAAATATGAAAATATAGAGAGGTGGGAGAGATCAGCAAAGCAGTAATTAAAAGAAAACAATCAAAAAGGCAGGAGCAAGAAGCAGCTGATGTCTGCCCTGAGAGACTGCTTTCCAAAATTAGCACCAGTAGCTGCACAGAGTAACAGGTGAGAACACCAGAAAACTCCTTCAAAGTGTTTGGGTTCATCTCCCTCACCCTTGAGCTCCACAAACAGACGAGTCCACAAGGCTGGAAATTAAAGCAAGCCCTTCTACTTTGGAACCTCTTACATAAACTAATCATTTAAAACTTGTGTGTGTCCCCTCCCAGTAATTCCCTGCATCACCCTCGGTGCCTGAGCTCCTGCAGTTGTCACAAATGTCACTCTCCTGCAGTTACATGTCTATATAACCTGTGAAGTTAAGCAGCTTTGCCATCCTCTGAACTCAGAAATTAGCATTCCTGTTCAGTGAAACTACCCAGAAGCATGAATTCTCCGATTCTTCTACAGGAATTCCAGTAAGTGGTAATTCATAATATATGCA
Organism: Sclerurus mexicanus; assembly: GCA_013396755.1. Classification (NCBI taxonomy): domain Eukaryota; kingdom Metazoa; phylum Chordata; class Aves; order Passeriformes; family Furnariidae; genus Sclerurus; species Sclerurus mexicanus. Next base: position 793,462 of record VWZF01001882.1, on the reverse strand, counting down.
AATCATAGAGCACAGATGCCTTGTGATGCAGATGCTTTGTAAGCAAAAAGTCATGGTGGCATTATAAATCATAATGTATTAATGTTCTCTGCACGAGGCACTTACAAGAGGAGGAAAAATGGGTCTTCCTTGCACTAGGGACAGGCTCTGACAGACTGATTGATGGATATTGCTGGAGTCAGTAGATGATGTCTTCACAGCAATGTAGATTAGATGTTGTACACCCAAGTCATTCTTATCAAAATGTTTTGCAGATAATTTAGGAGCGAATAAGAAACATTTGTTTCTCCAAATCAATGTCATGCGTCAGGCAAAACTGCTCACCTTTATAACCTGCCTGTTAGGAAACAAGGATAGTTATTTGAGGCATTTTGCCCCAGAAAAATGCAAAGCAGTACTAGCTTTCCAATCCTATTTTCAATGCCACAGCGTGGAATAAGCAGCTGGCTTGAAAACAAGTTTCCCAGACACCTAAAAGTATAAGTTCTATATACAAAAGGCCCTGTTTCCTGCATTAAATCATTTTAAATGCCCATCCATAATGAAAGTAATTTTGCTTTGAGAAGCAGCATTACAATCTAACAGCCTTCCAACCACGCTGTGATCTAGTTCAAGAGCATCCCAGTGGACGAGGCCGAGTAACTCACTCTGTATCGGGAATCACGAGTGGAGGGATTCGCAATTATTTTGGGACACAGGTAACTTTTTTGGCTGAAGCTACTCAGTGCTGTGAGACAAAGCTATGAGCAAGCTACAGGCAGAGTCATTCTACTGCAATGTAAATCAATAGCAGAGTTACGTCAGGCGTGAGGACGCGGACAGCCCTGGGGGAGCAGGACAAAGCCCTTCTTAATCAGGAAAAGAAATATAGAACTGATGGACACTCAAGTGTCTCTTGAAGTCAGTCCATCTTGTTGTGGGAAGTGAAACCATGCTGATGAAGTGCCAGCCCACACACACGCATTATAGTATAGCATTTTACCCTTTCAGCCTGCTTAATGAAGTGATTTTAGCACAGTCACTGATCTCCAGCGCTCACTCTCTGCAGCTCTCACCCAGCTGCAGCCACACCACAGCACTGCTGCAAGGTTGCCCCTTCCCAGGGTAAGGGTCCCCCTCAGCTCCAGGGTGAACCCCACCAGCCTTCCCAGCCCAGCTGAGATCACACACCTTAACCCGGTGCTTCCTCAGAAGGGGGGCAGAGCAAAGAATTTCCTAAATAACAATTTCTGGAGCAGAGAGGGATCCAGGGGCAGCAAAAGCTGTGCCTGCTGACAGCCTGGAAAGATAAATAGGGACAGAAAGGCTCAAAATGAAGGTGAGAAAAACAACAAGCCTTGAGGTTCTCTAGTAGATAATAATACAGGTATTTCTGCTGGGCAGAACTGATGGATTTACAGAACTTCACTGATGAAGCAACCATGTTTTGGGTTTTTTTCCCATTTCTACACCAACTTAATTACATTTCTGTACTCCATCCAACTTCAGGTATCCTCAGAATAGCCAAGGGACTCAGCTACGTTACACTGCTAGCAGAACGGTAATTTTTTAAGTAGCTATTAATGACCATTCCAAAAACATTAAGCTAATTTAATTCCAAATTAGGCCCAAGACTTTATTTACAGAGCCATCCACTCTGGAGTGCCTTTCCAGACTGTGAACCATATGCCTCATGTCAACAGACATCCTGTACTGAAGCATGAATACACCCAGCTATATATTTAATGAGCAGTATGGAAAGGGTTCTTAATTTCTGATGCTGGTATTCACATGATGACTTTTCTCCCAAGAATTCTTCTTGCTCACCTTGCAGGCCACACAGTTTGCACAACTCATGTCTTCAAAAGTGCTGTATTTTGTGAAAATAATTGATTAAGGCAGTTTTGTTGGCATGCTTCCATCATTCATGTTGGTCTCTAATGTTACTTCCTGACCTACTGTTCTTCCTTGGGCATAGAGGCTGAATCAGAGCAGGGAAACAGCCAGGAATTATTTTTCTTATTTAGACTTATTTGGATGACATACCCAACAAGCAAACTAATGAAAGAACAACTTCATGAGGGCTGGGGTTTGGGGGGTGGTTGGTTTGGGGTCTTTTTGCCTTCTATGACTAGACATGATCACAGAGATAACAGAGAACTACGATTTTGAGAAAAACAGTTTCACATGAGGGAGGACTGAATGTCTTACCATTCAGCCTGCATCATTCTGGTGCCATCAGAATGCCCAAGACCCACAGAGGCGGCTTCAGAGTGTTGTGGGCTGCGATTTACCACAACCAATATATGATAATCTTCTGACCAGGACACTTCTCAAGCTTCTGGTCAGATCACACAGGAACTGCCACACCATCCCATCAACTCAGGCGTTATTTACCCTCTTCCTACATGGTTTAGCACAAGGTAACAGCCTCGTGTAGCACTCCCACAACAAGTTCAACTTGCTTGTCTTCAGCACAACCCAAATACCAGCGATTCCTGCAGGGCAGGGTTGAGGGTGCTGTGCCAACAGGGAGCTTTGCTCCACCCTGAGGTCAGCACTCGCTCCCTCTTTATGCCAAGGAACCACAGCGTTGCCAACACCACCACGTGGGAGTTGAACTCTCCTTGATTGGCACACACCAAAACCAAAGCTGCCTGCGCTTCTAACACCAGATAAGGAGGCAGAAAACCACCAACCAAGCGCTCTTAGTGTCTAGCAGCCCAAAAGCACGTGCCTTGCACTTACCAGGAGTGCAGCAGAAGAGCAGGAGCATTCGGAGAACGAGTGATTGTGACCTGCAATGATTCCCTACCCCTGCCCGTGAATCATGTGGTCTCCCTCCCTCCCTCTTACTACTCAGTTCCACCTGTGTTTATAGGAAGACTCCATTAATCTCTATACAAGCACCAAAACAAGGCAACAGCCAAAGCCCAAGGCCTTGCAAACAATAGAAAAAGTGCAGCACACGGAGGGTTTTCTAATCTGTTCCCAAATTAGGGGCCAAATTTAGCGGTGAAGCAAGGAAACAGCAAGGGAAGAGACTCCATAGCTCAGGGAATTTTTTGCAAGGACATACCAAGTCCTCCATCTTGTGGACAAGGCCTTAATTTCTGACTGATGCAATATCTTAAAGCTTCTTCCTGGACGCTCTGATGAGAATTCCCCTAGAGAATCCAGCTGACATTTTGGAGTGACCTCAGGACATGCCAGGCCAGGGCTTCGAGAGCATGAATGATGTAAAAGCTAGCACTACAATTATGCTGTATTTTTTACAGCTGGCATTTTTCCTGTGGCCATTACCCCTGGAATCAAACAAATGAGGGGATAAGCAGAGCCTCTATTCTAGAAAAAGGACCCGGCCATCACAGTCTGAGTGCAACTGAGGTTGGAAATCTGACTGAAGCCTAGTCCGAAAAGGACCAAAACAAGCAGGAAAATGAACAAATAAATAGAAAAAACAATATTTCCAGTCTCCTCTTTTCTAAGCCAGAGTTTCATTTTTCAATCCTTGTGGCTGGTGACACTTCCAAAGGTTACCCAGGGACTCGAGGCTGAGCAAATGTGTTGGTGGAGCTGTTTCACTTCTCTGGCAGGTGTCCCTGTCCCAGCATTGCCCTCCTAAAGTCCCTGCCGAGCACACTTGCAGGTGCAGGGAAAGGGAAACGCAATGTTGTGTGTCACCACAGCAGAGCCACTGCCTAAGGAGCAGCACTGCTCAGCTGTGCAAGAATGGATACCAGCACAAATTTCTTCACTGAAAGGGTGTCAACCACCGGGACAGGCAGCCCGGGGAAGTGGCAGAGCCACCATCCCTGCAGCGTTCAAAAAAAGGGTGGATGTGCATTTAGGGACAAGGTTTAGTGGTGCCCCTGGAGGTGCTGGGTTAATGGCTGGACCTGATGATCTCTGAGGTCTTTTCCTACCTTAACGATTCTATGTTCTATGCAGACTCACCACAGCCATTTGGAGCTGCCACCATCTGCTCAGAGAACCACCTATTTACTTTGCCACCCAATGTTTGCAGTTACCACGATAATTTCAGCACCATTTCCCATTAAAGCCATAACATATATACTCCAAGTGTGTAGACAGTTTCACATGAGGAGGTGATACTGCTGAAACCATAAGCACTGCCTGTAGCTGCATTATTTGCTTCTTGACTTCCTGTGCAGATTTCCTTCCTCCTCACCAGGAGCAGTCACTCATATATGTAGAAAATTAAATGGAAGGGGATCATTAGGTTTCCCTTCTGCCATTGGCCCAGTTTCAAATCCCACCATTATTAGCTCTCCTAAAAACCACTTGTGCTGTCTGATGCCAATTAGCCAAGAAATCTAGATAAAAGGAAGTATTCCTTTTGTGGAGAACTAAAGCTTGGACAAGGCTGGAAAATGAATCAGTCTCTTGATGCCAATGAGCCATTTACAAATGCCCTGAAATTGCTGAACCCCAGAATTCTCTGACTTGCAATATTACACTTATTCCCAGATACCACAAAATGGCAAGGGGCAGGTCAAGGCTCAGTGTACCAGAATGCCCCTGCCTCCTGCTTACACACAAATGAAGCTGATTTGTTCCCATGAGCTTTGAAGAGCCATGACAGATCTTTTTGACACAAGTCACCTCAAGCATTCATTGCAATTACATCATTTCCCCCTCTCCAGGGATTTCGGAGGGAAAGAGCGAGAGCACCCACAGAGTGTCAGATAAAGCTGGGCACAACGAGAAGAATTTGCAGGAATGTAAGTTGCTGCTCACGTCTGCCTTCCACAACTGCTCAGTACTGCACTCTTAATTCACCACCCTATTAATATGTTAATTGTATGAAAGAGCCCCCAAAAGAGACAGGAAATTCTAAAAGGAACCTCCTGGTAACCACCCCAAAACCCACCTAAATGAAACTTGGAAGGGATGGGCATTGTGGTGCCTTGAGCTTTCCCGAGCAGTTTGCCAAAAGTTTGCTTGTTTTTCAAAGACACACGTGCGTGTCCAGGAAAAAAAAAAAAAAAGCTAAGGCAGAAGGTTTTCATTTTCTGATCATGTAATTCAAAAGCAGCTGCAGAACAAGCCCACTGGTTCAGGCTAACAAAAACAGTTTCTCCGAGTTCGTAAATTAGTATTCACCCTGTCTACGGATGAGGAGGAAAATGACTAAGGAGGATGTCGTAATCAGCACCTATTAAAGGAGGTTTCCAAGGTAGAAAACATTTGACTCAGGAGATTTCATTCCCGGTTTCCTTAGACAACATTTACTGCTTTTGTACCTACTGAAAAATGTTAAGCTGTATCAAAAGGCAGGAAATTGAAATGCTCTCCAGCTTGCTATCACTTAATTCATTTTGGGACAAAAGCTGCCGGAGAAGCAAGTGGCACTGCTAAGGCAGGGAAACAAATCCTCCTGTTTTTATGAGCAACCTGTAGGATTCCCTGAACTGCTTTGATTTACCACCAGTGGCTGGAGGACAGGAAGCCAGGTTGGCAATATCCTATGCTGGAAGCATCATGCAATGCCAGCCGCAAGTAAACACTGACAAGTACCCCCACATTGTGCCCTCCAATGGTGATGTCCGGCCTTACCCAGAAATCCAATGTCATTTAAAAATGTACACTGACTCCTGTGAGGTAAGTAAAGGTAAGTAAAGTCAGAGGGAGAAAAAGAAGCCTCGTGGTTTAAGTGGCAATAAAATAACTTTAGCTGTTCCAAAGACTTGGTTTTCATCTTTGCATCGAGGTGATGCCTGAATGCTAACATTTCATTTCTGCAGCAGTGAGCAGAAAAGTACCAATACTCCTCTTTTCCATCGTCCCATTAAATCCACGTAAACAACTCTTAAAAAACTTGCGTACAAAGCTGAAATAACAAAGAAAAGGGCTGATATAGACATGCAACACGGATAAAACCCCTTCAAGTTTCTAGCTGCTTTTGACTCTAGTCGCTTTAAATCTCGAGCAAAACACGTCCGTGCCTCCCACCTAATCCCTCCTCGCTGGAAATGCCGCGGCACCACCATCCCCCGGCCGGTGCCAGGAGGGACCCGCCTCACCTGTGCGCTGCATCCTGCGGGAATCCTGCTACCTCCAGCATGGTCCTGCCAGGATGCCGAGCGGGAAGCCTGCAGCCTGGCGTGCCGCGCTGTTTCCCTGCCCCAGCCGGGCTGGAATGCAGAAAAGCCAGAGCCAGCCTCGCTGCTCAGCTGCTCGGCGCGCCCGCCTTCCCCCCCAGCGCACGGGCTCCCCAAAATCCGCCGCATGGTCCGCCCGTCCGCCGCTCCATCCCTCCCGTCCCGTCCCGTCCCGTCCCACGGCACCCGGCTGCGGTGGGAGGGATGTGGGCAGGAGCGGACGCTCCTGGGAAGCGAGGAGAACCCGCCCGGTGCCGGGAAAACTCAGCGATTTCAAGCAGCTGACTCCTCCAGCCTAAACTCCAGGGGAACTACAGAGGGTAATAGCGCTGCGAACACCGTCCGGACCGCGAAAAGGCAGGCAAGATGAAAGCAGCGGCTGGACCAGCAGCTACATCTGGATGTGTCTGGAAAGCTGCGCTTCGTTTGAAGATGTTTCCCCACTTCAAGTGCTTCCACAGCTTAGGGAATACACAGCACCAAAAAAAGCCCCAGGAGTCACTGAAACAAACAATGAATTCCCCCCTCCCCGCTTTGTTTTCTGCACTGCCTTTTTATTTTATTTTGGTCTTTAAATTCAAAGAGCTGTGGCTTTGAAAGTGAAATGGTGAAGTCTGATACCAGACGCCTTTTCCTGAGTTATGTTCTGGGGTTTTTATTTTTTACTTTAGAAGTGCTGAGAGCTGAACTTCCAGGCATAGCCTTTTTATTTATTTATAGCTCTTTAAGGCACAGAAGCCAAACCCTGCACAGAGTTTGGTTCGTGCTGCCATCACACTGTCCTTTAGACATTATAATACCCCTCACAGAAGAGCGTGTCAAGTTGGATCAGTTTAAAAGTCCATGCTTTGACTGCCAGCAGATCCCACCTGCCAGCCAGGGGGGACCAAAGCAGACAAACACACACACAAGAGGAATGCAAAGTTGTTCAGCCTGTTGCTAAGCAGGCTAAAATTGCTCACCTACAGCTGAGGGGCTGCATGCTCTTTTCTACCTTTTGCTGCTCTTGAGAGTGAGTGATTTCCTCCCCCCTCCCAGTTTTCTATTTTTTTTTCCTAATTCTCTCGAATTCTTTTCTAGTTTTCTTGAACTTTGCCATTTGATTGCAAAACAACATTCTCCTCTGATTCAGCCCTTTGCACCACCTTTTTTTCTCGCAGGGTTACTTGAGATGAGCTTCTGTGCATTCTCTCGGGCCAATGATTTCCCACACCCCTGGCGATTCCCCTGGAAGAACAGTAGCTTTGGTCTCCCTACCTCCGGCCAAGGCTCACGTGAAAAACCTGCAGGGAAAAGCACTGCGTAGCCCCTGGGAAAGAAACTTGTTGAATGTGTGCTTAAACAATACTGAGTGCAAAATAAATAATAGAAAATTGCGATTGCTCCTTTGCCCTCTAAAGCCAATCATTAAACTACACGCAGGGATCCTGCACCAAGAGGAGCGCAGGAAAAGCAGCCCAAAAAGACATTCTGCCTCAAAGCACTGTAACTACATAAACAGTTCCTTTAAAGGACAAATTGGTTTGACCTGCTGCTTGGAAATGCCTAATTACTGGAAACAGCAGGGAAAGCAGCCCTGGGATCACAGCAGGGCCAGGTTCTGTAGAGGGGCAGCAAAAGCCCATAAGCCACTGCCGTGTCCTGTCTGTCCCCACCCCTGCACCACAGAAACCCACGAGTGCCATGGTAATTACACAGCACACTTCATGCCACAACTCTGCACCAGCTACATCACAGCTACACCAGGGAAGAGATGGAACAATCAAGGACTGGGGCACTAAAGTGAGCCTGTACATCTCTTCAAGAGTTCTAAAGCTTTTATGGGCTTTTTGCTTCTCTTTTTCCATTTGTCAGGTTTTGTTTCCGTGTTTTCCCTTTTCCTTTCATGTCATTTGGGCATCCTCTGTTTCAAAATCAGGTTCAAACTTTGGATCCAGCTCTGAAGTAAGGCCATAATCTGCCTCTTTCTCACAAAGAAGGCATTTTTGGTCACGCGGGAAGGTTTAGTCCTGGTATCTATTTTTGTCAATCCTACAACTTGCTGTATGGACCTCAAAAAGAAAAAAGATTTTGAAATGCTGAAAGATACGACCCACTCAAGCAAACCCACCTGCTGAAGACTTAGGAAGAGACAATGAATTGGGCAAGTAAGTCCAGGGGAAAAATGCAGATTATACAAGTCCTTGGAAGTATTCTAGAAATTTACCCAGATTAAGAAATTTGAAATGCTATTTGCATTGTCTAGGAATAAAAGTTGCTTCCAAAAGACTATGACATGGAATAAAAATTATTAATAAACCTTGATAATGTTACTATGTGACTTTTGCTCAAATATCAAGACTTTCCTGTTACTGTTTTAGCCTGTCCATGCCACAGAACAGAGGAAAAGACCATCAATGAGAAGGAGCAAGTGAGATAACTGGAGTTTTCAATTATCAGATCCTCACCCAAACTTCATCCAGCTCACTGAAAGGTCCAAGAGATATTTGCAGTTCCATCCAGGATGAAAAAAATAAAGCAGAGAAACCCCTCCAGTTCTTCACTGGGTGACGCACAAGACAAACCAGCCTCAAACATACATCAAGAATTATTAGCCTCTAGCCAAAAGCACTTTGCTGGACACCAGTTGTCTCTTAATGGACACTAATCACTGCTGGAACATACAGTCCTCTCCATCTCCAAGGCTGCTTTTGGGAATCAGGGATGTGCCTGTGACACAGAGCTGCCTGGTGGGAGAGTCCTGACGAACTCCAGCAGAGTTCAACAGCCCAGTTTTCCTCTGTGGCTTTATTAATTCTCCTTTAAGTAAATTATCTCTCTGCTGTGCTGCTGGAACATTTTGGTCCGTTTTGCAGATAAAAATCACGGGTCTAATTCTCTCCCCTCCCCTCGTGCTGTGAAAGAGGGATCACAGACAAAAGGCTGGCAGGTCAGTAAAATACCCTGTACAAGGCTGTGCCGTGGCTCCACTCTTACTGTAAGTGCAGTAGATCAAAGCTAACTCGGAGCAGCTCGATATCACACCCAACTCCTCTAACTCCAGGCAGCCACCAGGGGTAACTTGGAGCATCCACCAGGTCAGATTCAAAGCCAACCTGCCAACACCACACGTGCGTGAACACGATTCCGCTGCGTGAAGTCGAACCGATTCACCTGGCAAGAAATGGAACCAGCACCAAGGAGGGTGGGAAAGCAGGGGGCAGGAGTGTGCACAACCCTGCACAGCAGAGAAAACTTCCTATATTTAATTTCATACAAACCTCAAACTAGATGCATCTAATCCAATCTCATAAATATTTGCATTGCTGAGTATCAATCTATACTAAAGCAATAAACTCATTGGCGACTCATACTGAAGCCTGAACCAGATTTAATTACATCAGTACTTTTAAATTTAGTTCAACAGTTCAAATTAACTTAGGCAAGATAAGGAAATTCAGGCTGTGGGAGGGAAGGCTAATTTTTCCATTAAGTGTTAAGCCAGTTGTTACTGAAGGAAAAAAGGCAAGTATACATGGTTGGCTGAAGTGTAATTACTTTTTGCCACAAGATCAAACAACTATAAAAGAGAAGCTAAGAAATTGAACAATCCGCAGTGAGTTCATGCATGATTTAAGGTAGACTTCTCTAAAGAGTTTCATAAATAACTTTTTATTGTTGTTCTTGAGAAAGAGAAGGAAAAATATAGCTTCCTTCAAAATAAACTGAGGTTTGGTTAGAACACGGGCAACAAATCTGCCCCAGAAGGCCCAAGAGCCACCAGTTCTTAGCAATTATTACTATATTGCACAACATGCTGTCCTGGCAAAGTGTTCCTGATGCTCACACCACAACGTTCTAATATCTCCAAAATGATTTTTTTAGGTGCCCTGGAAGTAGTGGGCAAGGATGTAATATACATTTCCAAGAGGAAAAAAAAAGCCCTAATGGATTATGTGCCAATATTAGAAAGTTAAGATTATGTGTTCATACCCCTGTTAATCTCTGCCCTTAAAAGGTTTAAGATCTAAACAGATAGAATTTGCTCCATGATGAAACTTGGCTTTCAGCACAGACGATCTGTGTGCAAGGGAACAGTTTCAGCAGCGTTCAGAACAAACCAAAATCCTTTGGCTTTGCTTGTGTTCTAGAAAAAGAAAGATAGCAGCTTGGCAATTTTCTGTATACAAATAACTCCAATTGCCCAGGGGAATGTCACTGAGATCCAGGCGTCCTGTTTGTTACCTCCCCGGAGTCAGTTTTAATTTCAAGCAGAGTTGCCTAAACCCTCCGTCCTTCCAAGGCAGGCAAATTGCACTGTACACTGTCCAAATTTCACATTACTTCAGGGCTTTTCCCAAAGTTTCCTAACCTCTTTGGTGGATGCAGAAGATAGCAGGACACCTTTCACGCAGTAGCCCAAGAGCAGCTGGATTTCACAGGTTTTTTTTACAACACAGCACATGCAAAGACTTAAAAGTTTAGGTATTTCAATTGATCTTGGCATATCCACACTCCCTACTAATCACTCCCAAGTCACAGCACTGGGAGATTGTGACCCAAGGCAGCAGAGAGTGAAGCAGGCAAAGACGGAGTCGTTAGCAAACCCTTGTTCTTGTAATTACACAGGCCAAAGGCTTCAGATCCTGGCTCACTAAAGGCTCCCACGCATGGGTTTGGCAACACTGGCAGGTCCAGGCTGAAGGGAAGCAGAGAGTGGAGCCGTGGGGCTCCACATGCCCAGGACCACCTGGAGCCCATGGAAACACCACGAGCGTCACATCCCTGAGGTGCAGGACGGTGCTTTCCGTACCAGCCTCATTGAAGTGTCACCCTTCAACTGCTGGGGACATTTAATTGAGAGTTTTGGTACAAAGCACGGGTCAAAAAGAAAGAAAAGTCCCCAGCCACTCTCTGGGGGGTTGTTAAATTACACAGTAAAGGAACTGGCAGTAGTGCACGTGATCCTTGGGATCCTGCTTTGCACAGAGGAGGATGTGAACCTCTCTCACACGTACATACAAACACGCTCGTGCAAGCCCACGTCAGGCAAACCCAGGGAGCTGCAAACAAGTCAAGTCAGCACATCTGAATCCATCTTCCTGTCAGAGATCCTGCTGAACACACCCCTCAATTTGAGGGCTAAACCCAAAGCCCTGTTTTGTATCCCTGCCATGCATAACAGTTGACAGGAGATGGATATTTTGCATATGGCAGCAGAGTGAAGAAGCAGACAGTGCTGTTGGGAAAATTACTTCATCAAGACGAGTCATAAATCCCTACAGCTGAGATACAGGGAGCTGTAAAATACATTTATTCATCCCTACTTTCCAACAGGTATTCTTTGTAGGCAAAGCTGAGCAGTGGAAGGTGAAGGACAGACTTCTCATCAGCATAGTTTTGTTAGAAGTTACAGGATTTCCATTATTTCAAATTCCTGCATACTTCCTAAATAAATCTTTACTGAATATGTAAAAACTGGTGCACTGCAGATTCTTCCATCGACCAGGTCACAAACAATCTCTCTTTTCCCCCAACAGACCGCCTTCCTCTCCCCTCCTCTAAAAGTAGCAACCCTTTGCAGGTATTAATCCTAAAACTCAGTGCACAAGGATCGTAATTATGTGGTGAGCACGGAGTAAATCTATTTATTCTTTCATCACAAGTACTCATTCCAGCTGGAATATAAAGAAAGCAAGGCTCAGCTTTGATTGTTTTAGTTGTAAACAACTTTGCCTTAGAAACAGCAGTTGTTGAAAACACCCTAGAGATCTTTTCAGCTCCTGTGTGTTCCCTCCTGCCAAGTCTTCACCCGAAGGAAGAGCACGGGCAGGGTGTTTTCTCAGAGCAATCCTCCCCAGGCAGGAGGGCTCAGCAGAGGCTTGCAGGGGCTGTTCTAAGAGGTAGCAATGGAACCAGGTGTTGCTCAACTGATCTTCTCTTGCTCATTCCCTTTCCAAGCCTCTGGACTTTTAAAACAATAGGGAGGCAGGATTTCTGCCCAGCTGACTGCTCACCTGGTAGCAAAGCAGATCAGTGCTTCATTCTCCGTGCCAGTGACTCAAGGGGAGCACAAAACTAAAATCTGCAAGGAGCTTTGTCACCTCTGACCTGCTTTCAGTAATCTCGAGAGCTTCGCATTCAGACTGAGAAAAAACAGGGTTAACTTGTTCCAACAGGTGAAACAGTCTTCATTTTCTTCTTGGATGGCTTCACATCCAAAATACAAACCCAAAATTTATTGGCATCAACAGTAGCCTTTCCAAAAATCAGAGAATCTCAAAAATTCTCTCCTTGATCATGCTCTTTCCTAATAGTTAAAAATAAAAACACCCAGCAACAGCAAAGACCAAACCCCAAAGCATTCCCTTACTTTAAATCCCTCCTGATATTTTCACATATGCAGGCAAAAAAAGAGTCTTATTAATGCCACAGAGCTGCCAGAATCCAAACTTTTGCTGTGTATTCTCCCTAACAACTCTCATTTACTGCGAGCAGGTGGTGAGAAGGAAGCAGAGTAAGAGATTATTTTGGGAAAGGAAGCGATAACTGTTACTAGCCTGTCAAACAGTATGAATGGTGGAAATCTGAATCATGCTTTTACTGTATGAATGGTTAATTCCAATATGCTATTACAAACAAGGATCCTTTAAAAGGATGCAATCTCCCTAACAGGAAAAAATACACCTGTGAGAAAAAGAGCAGGATCTGAAGCAGAAACGGAGGCAATATGGAGACAGACCAGCTTGAGTTCCTCTTGCTGTGACATTTCTGTGCTGGTCTCCAGGGCCTGCAACACACTTCATAAGAGAATCGGCCCATTGAAAATAACACTTGAAAGAAGAAGGATAGAGGCTGTCAAGCTGGAGTTAGGGAGAAATTACAGCTACATTTTTAGCTTGGAAGCTCCTCTGAGTAAGTGCTGCCAAGATGAAATCCTAGCAAGTCAATGACATATTTAGAGAGCGCCTGTTCACTCACAGAGGTATTACTACAATGACAGGGATTAGGTACCAAGGAAATTTCATGGCATATATTTAACGGATGGCTTGCTGACACAGCTCAGTGTACACTGCACCTTCCAGACAGGAATTAAGACTTTCAGCATCAGAAACCACCTCTCCACTGCCTCCAAGCAAAGGGCAAGATCCTCAACCAGCAGTAGGTGCTGAGTGCCTCTGGAGTTAGTCTTTACATGATCCTATTAGTTTTCAGTGTTTAAACGAGTCCCTTTCTATCCTGTGTTTTATCTCTATGTCCACCCCTCTGGTTCTCATCCGAGGGTGACCACAGTGGTTTCTGCCTGCACAGAAGGGATGGCTCAGCTGCTCTTCTGGCAGCTGCTGAACCATCACAAATTACAGCTTACTGTACTGAAGTATGTGGAAATTGGTGTCTATCTTAGTACACAGGACTGCAAACCATGGTGGTTCAGCAGCTGCCTCACCAACAGCTGAGCCAACCCTGCAGCAAGGGTGAAAAATGGGAGAGATGGCAGGAATGGCTGGAGCAGCTCCTGGCTGAAGCACATGACTTCATGCTGACCTTTGGAGGGTTACACATCTTTTCCTTCTCCTTCTCAGCTGTAACGTGGGTAGTTCCTCTCCCACACGCTTCCTAGGAATGGTGCTACAAAGATGTGTGCATAATGCTGTAAAGAATGCCACAGAAATTTGCAGAATGGGTTCCACTGCTGATTATGCAGAGCCCTCGAAGAACATGTGCTGTTCCAGTTGCTCCATTAACAAAAAGATTCTCACTCAAGTCATAACTTTCTTGCTATGGAAGAAAGAGAGCCCTGTTGCCTGACTCCCTGCCTTCTATTTATTTTTAATAACTACATCTGTTAATCACAGATGGCAACCTTACTTAGAGAAAAGAGCAAATGCCATTGCTATGGCTTCACCTGTGCACTAGAGCCACTCCTAAGGAGCTCTTCTGCAAGGAGTAATTTCAGGTATCATCCTAAGATGCAACACCTGCAGCTGCCATGTTATCCACATGCTTCCCTAGGACAAGCTCGATATTCTTATCAGGTCTGCACTGCAATTTCTCTGCTAGATATTGTAGCAGCCTCTGCTGTGCCTTTCAGCTTTGGGTGTCCATTCCAAAGCTATTTTAGTGCAGTTGTTATCTGTTCTGCCTGTGATTCGTTCTGGCTGCCACCATCTGTTTCTCTCTTTCTCTGTACAAAGATGTTCAATGGTTCCCTTCACTAATGTGTCCTCTGGCTCAGTATCTTGACACAAAGCTATTCCCACTGCTTGCTATCAACCCACTTTTCTCCATTAGCAGGAATTCTGCAATCGTGACAAGAGACATTTTTAACCAGGATGTGAAAACAAGGGAACTACCCAGGGCGCTGCAATCAGGGGTTATATATAACCTTCCCTCCCACTCCCCCTCATCCATCCTCACAGCGTGGGCATTGCTCAACTTTCCCCCTCCCACTGCAGGCCCACTTGCTTTGTGACACCTGTATTCACTACACTTGCAGCTCTCACATGGAGAAGACCTTGTACTCTTGTACTTTTAATACATTCTTGTCAGGCACACACCAAATAACGCTCTACAAGACGCCACATGCATTTAAAACCGTAGCAAAATACACAGTTAGGCAGATACCAAATAGCAGAGTCATCCATTCTCTGTGGCTATTCAAGAAAAAGAATGTTACAAGGTTCCATTTAAAAACATAACACTGGGATTTCCAGCTATTGAGATGATCAGTGAAGTCTAGAAATTCTTCTACACATCTTTGGCACATGGTAGAGAAGAAGGCAGCATTTAGATCTTAGACTTTAAAGGTCTTTCTAGCTTGTGGAGCTGCAAATAATATTGCCTAGAGCAGGCTGGTTGCAATACAATTCTTCATTCACCTCACTAGCCACACACCTGGAGTGAGTACTTTGCCTATAACACTGTGTAAACATGTTAAATACTGATTTCACTGCCAAACAAGAATGAATATTTGTTCATATGGCAAAACAAAGTGATCATTTAGAGCTGCATTTGAAATGCTGCAAACACACCCAACCTATGTCACTCATCCCAAAGGATTTTGCAGTTTTCCATCCTAAACCCTCGACTTGCCCTGTTTCTTGTCAGACTTTCAATCTAACCAAAAAATCCCCCCCCAAATCCCTATATGTCTTCATTAAAAAAGTAATACTTACACAGTGACATTGGCAAGTACAAATAAATAACTACTACAGTTGCAATGTGTTAATTAACTACCTACAAGAGTTAGATTTTACTTACTTGTGGGCAATATACTCACAGACTAAAATTCTTGGGGAGAAAAGCTAGCTGAGGCTGTGAAATGCAAAATACCTGTCCTTCACCTTTGATAGCAGTTATCAAGGCTGCTTTATGTTTACAGATGCATGCTTTTTCTGCATGGCTCCCTCTCTCCCAGGATTAACATTTTTCATGGCTGAACTAAGGAAGAATTGCTCTTTGATCTCATCAGCCTATGCCAAGGAAAGCTTCTTGCATAGGTTGGGAAGAGAAAGAAGAGCTCACTTGTGTCTGGTTGCTGCCTCTTCCTTTTTTTCTGGAAAGAGCTGGAATGATGCTCCTTATGCAACCAGAGGTGTGGTGGAATAAAGAGGGGGAACTGGGCCAAACCTGGACCTGGGAAACCACTGCAACAAAGCTTTTACTGTAATTTTTAATACCTGCCCTTTCTTTAGCTTTCCCAAAATTTCAACATGGATAATCATAGCCAACAGCAGGCAGCTGGTTGGTTCTTTTAGGAACTGCACCCTGCACAGGCATGAGGTAAGTTACAGAAAAACCTGTTATTCAGTGCTTGTTGTGAAAATATGAAGCAAAGGAAATTCCAGAGGTGAGGTAGAACATAACCACCTAACAGTTCCAAACCAGCAGGAACCACTCACAGCCCTCTGCAAAAGCTGCACTGCACTGACCCACATCCAGCAGCTCTTCCTTGTAAACCCCCAGGACGTTTAAAAACGGAGCCACAAAGCTTCCTGTGTGCAACAACAGCCACGCTCCTCTGGTATCCCACAGCAATCTCACGGATGTTTGGATAAATCCTGCTGTTCGGAGGTCATTTTGCTGGAGATATTTACAAAGCAAGCCTGGGTCGCTGCGCTGGTACCATCCCTCCAGGCTGCTTTGCCAGGGCGCTGCCTGGACGGCCGTGCCGTGTGATACAGCGTGCAGCAATCAATTAATTCCATGTGTGGTGTCTCCTTACCTAGCTGGGCGGCCCCCTCTGCCGGGTACTCGGGGAACTGGCCCTCGGAGGGGACACTCACTGTCCGGCGCAGGCAGCGCCCGCGGGACGGGTCCTGCGGCTCCAGCATCCCTTCCGTGGGCACCTGAGGAAAGACGGAGCACACAAGAACCTGTTAGCGTGCCACCTTGGTAAGGGGCTTCATTTTCCACTCAGCTGGGAACAGTTGGCGTTTCTGGCCTTTCCACAAAATTCCGGAGGCTCCCTGGGAAAGCAGGGCAGCGGTGAGGAGCACAAGGTGTGCGGCAGCCCCTGCTCCACAGGTATCCAGGCACAACAGCCCTGCCCTTTCATGGCTGGTTCCCCAATGCCAGACCCAGCCTTGCCCGTTTCTACCCTGGGGAAGTCATGCAGGGGCTGCTGGTCAGATGGCTCCATCCAAACATTTGGAAAAGCAAGATTCCCGACAGCTACCTGCTGGCCAGTGGCACGGCACACACAGCCCCAGGCTGCAGAAAGCCTCCTCCAAAGACACAATCAAGCACAGAATGAGCTGAGTTGGAAGGGAGCCACAAGGATCATCGAGTCCAACCCTTAGCCCTGCACAGGACCATCTCAAGAGTCACACCACGTGCCCGAGAGCATCATAGAAAACACTCCTTGAGCTCTGTCAGGCTTGGTGCTGTGACCACTGCCCTGGGGAGCCTGTTCCAGTGGCAACCACCCTCTGGGGGAAGAACCTTTTTCTACCGAGACCCCTGATCATCATGGTTATGACCACAGTTTTGCAGGTCTTTGCATGGTGAGACTATAATTTAGCTCAGTATTGGTGAATTAGTGGATTTGCAGTTGTTTCCATCCGGACAACTGTGCCACTGAGTTACTGCTGTAATCACCCAGGTAATCATGCTCCTCTTCTGTATTTTTCACCACAATGTTGTTTGGAGATGAACTGTTTATCCCTAAAGCTCAGCAATCTGGTGCCTGTTACCACATCTGGAACCTGTAGCCTGGTGGGGCCGCCTTCAGCCCTTTTATTCAACAGCTGGAAGAAACCCCCAGGATGAGGGAGATTCAACATCCAGGGGCTGAAGGGAGGCCCAAAACATCTCAGCACACTTTTGATGAGGACTTTGGCTCCAACAGTACAACTGCAATACATGTACTATGGCAATTTCTTTTCACAGAGGTATGTCACAGACAGCTTGCACCTAAAGGAATAGAAACCCTGTCCCATTTCCTGTGCTGCTTATCATTCCATATCTTCCATCATCTCTGAAAAACGAGTATTAATAGCAAACAAAAATATATCATATTCATGTGTACTGAAGGTTGTAGAAGATCGACAAGATACTATTTTAGAAACAGGCTGCACTACAATGGCTCTCATAAACTAAAAAGTTCTGGCATTTCCTGGCTTCTAAGCACTTAGCATTCTCTTAAGGTCATTTTTTAATGCTATTTATTACTACGCTGGTCTATTTGTCATTTTTCAAAACAAGTTTCCCAAACCCTCAGTGCTTATTCTGTTCAGGCTATTGTATCTGCTGGTAGGTTTTTACAGCAGCTCCTTTGCTGCACGATCTCTGTGCAAAAGCCCATCAGGAAGTTAAACAGAGACTAATTCTGTTAGTTTATGCCACATTCCTTCAATCAAGTTCACATATTAGATTTTCGGTTCTCATCTGGAGGCTCCATTTGGTCTTATTGCCTTCTAAATGCTCTTCTGCTCCACTGCCTCTCCCGATTTCCTTCAGAGCATTTTTGGTGGGATTCCGCATCAGTTACTACCAGTACCTGCTTCTTCACACCTTCAAAGCATCCAGCCAGCCCCCCAAGCACACCTCTTCAGTACTTGTGTGTGTGCCTTCAGACATGGGTTGACAGGGAGGTTCTTTTAATCCCCTGACAGAAAAAACCCCACTCCTACCACCCTGATACCAGTGATGGGGACACTGTGGATGTGCTGACTTACGGCCATGGGTGGGCAGGAGGATGAGGACTGAGCCCCTGAAGTGTGACCTTAAAATGCTTTGTCATTTTAAAGTAAAACTCCTCCAAACACATAGTCTATGTTGACAAAAAAGAACTAACCTCAAGACTTCAGGCCCAGCATTTCTGCCCTAGCATGAACCAGCCTGTTCTCAAGGATACAGCTTTGTGAACATGCAGAATCAGCTTGGTCAGCAGCTCTGCACCTTTGGGGGCCGGACACGTTTTAAACGGGTGTATAAACTGCTCTGTGGTCAGGCAAAAACAGATTCATGGATTGGGAGGAACCAAAACACGAGGAAGTGCACAAATAAACACCGTGTAGAGAGCAAGGCAGACATTTGCAACCTTCCCAACACTCCCCCAGCCCCTGACACTGCAGCAAGAATCAGCAAAGGACTGAAGGGAAGGACACAGCCTTGCAGAGTCAGGACTCTAATGGTGATTCAGGCTTTCAGCAGTTGGTTTGTTTTTTGCCCCATCCAGCTTTGTTATCCTGTTCTTTGTTCCCCTGAGACTTCGCCAACCTGGGAATTGTCTGACCCTGAGCTGACATGCTGAAGCTGCTGGTTCAGGGCTGGACTCTGAGCAGTGTAACTCTGGGGTAAAAAGGTACAAAAGGACAGTCCAAATGCTGATTATTGTGCCAATCTTTACAATTTTAATCACAGGTTGTTTCCCTGGCAAATTTCACACTTTAACGAGGATGGGTTCAGAGCTTGGACTCTAAGCCTTTGAACAGCATCCCAGCTTACCTACCACTGAATAGGCTTTTTAAGCATAAAAAGCCTGTTTTGAGGATTTCTAGTAGTTTGGTGACAAGGAGATTTCAGAAGAAATAGGAGTAAGTGCTTTAAGCATTTAATGACTCTTAAAGGCAAACTGAGATAGTCTCATTAAAAAAAATAAAAGTAGGGACAAAAGTTTCTTCATTGCAGATAACATTTGTCAAGATTTGAAAGAGTGATTCAAGGCAAAAACTTGAGACACTGCAGGCTCTTCTGAACTAACAGTCAGGAAGTTTGGAATCATGTCAGCAAACCAGTTAAATAATTCATTTTAATTTTTACCTTCCCCCAGAAAGTTAGAAGCTGGCTAAACTTTTGACATGGAAATCCACTTTAAAAATGTTGACAGCAGACATTTCTCTGGGCTTTTGGGGAATACACAATTGAAATTGTTTGAGAACTCCAGCAAATCTCTTCTTACAACTGCGTTCAGGATTGACAAACTCCTATTTACAGATAAAGCATATTTGCTGTGAGATCCCAACACTGCTTTAAGAATGGTAGCAGGCATTTCTGAAGAGTGTCCCCTGGGGCCCCACACATCAGTTTTCCCTTGGCATCACCACTGTCATACCACTCCTGGCGTCAGTGACAGGAGATGGAGGAGTAGGAAAACACATCCCAGGTGTCCTGCTGCTGGCTCCTGTCACCAGCACCAGCAAGCAGCAGATCGTGTCTGAATGCAGGTCTTGGCTGTCCTTTGCCCTTGCTTAGAACCACCCCTAAATCCAAGAAGAAAGATGAGGTTTGGGGGCAGGGAGGAAAAAGGAAGGGTCTAACACAGTGAAAAGTGTTGTTCCTCTTCATTTCCGACTAAACACAAGACTAAAACATTCTGCAGGACTGCAGCCAAGTTACTGGCAAAGACTAACCAAAAAGCAGCTGTTTGTCACATCCCCCATGGAAGTGCTCTGCACAGTGTTGTCTACCTGAACACCAAGGCGTTCCCAATCCTTGTTGAAATGGCACTGATTCTGCAGACTTTTCTACTGTGCCCTCACAGCCCCCTCCCCATGGAACAGGTTTCAGAGAGTAGATGAAAACATCTACACCTTCCTGACAGGGGGAAATCTTCCTCGTACCAAGAATACTTGACTTGTGCATGCATCAGCCTAGACCTGTTCTCCTTGTCTTGGGAGATGATGTTAAACATTATCACACCAGGATATGCTGTAGTAATTGCAGATCTCCTGTCACTCAGGACTCCTTACTTGCTAAGTCATCTCTCATGTTTCTACTGGGATTCATTTTCTTTCTACTTACTTTTTGGGCATTGATCTCTTCCTTTCATTAATAATTTTCATTCTTCAGTCTCACTTATTCTCATTTTAAAAAGTTGACAAGGTGTCAAGTAATTAATATTTTCCTACGCTGCACCAGATGATACCGCCAGACTATTTTTTGCCTAAGTAATTACAGATATTTTTGGATCAAGTTGGACTTCAAAACGTCTCTGATTTCCAGCCTACTCTTGTTCTTGAACAGCACAAAAATCTCTCTTGCATGTACTCTCGTTCAACTGCCCTGATAAAAAAATCCATAGTGGTGGGACACTATGAGAGAAGTTTGCTTTATACACTGTTTGTTTTTGTACTGTTCCCTCCAAAAACTCTGTGCAGATCTGTGCAATGCTGTGTTTCAGCAGCATGAACTGAAAGAAACCAAACTTAGCATTATACCTGAAACAATCAACAGGTCTGTTTGCATTTTGTAACTTTCTGACTTGGACACACGTATTTGCAGAGTGATTTTACAAAGTACTATAAACATCAAACACTTCTGTCCATTCCAGTTTCACACGGGCCAATCTTCTTGGATTTTTATTGCATGAGGTAACAAAGCAGATGCACAGAGGATAAAATGAGATGCTTCAGAGTTTCACCTTTATGTCAGCCCTGCCATGATGCAAGTGCTCCCTCGGGCTGCAAGGGCACTCTGCTGGGAACATCAATTCCTTCTCCCCCCACGCTCTCCCACTTACTAATGAGTATCTGTCAGTCCCTCACATTGTTTCTGAGACCCCCTTTAGCAGTGCGAAGAAATTCTGACCTACTCACTCTGTCAGCAATGGCCACGTTCAGAGCAGGAGCCTGTCCAGCTCCTCTTGCCCATCACCTTGTTCTAACAAAACACCTCCACCAGCATCACCTTTACAATAATTTTACCCTAAACAGAGTCTTCAATTTTCTTCTTTAAGTAACCTCCCTCTTCCTCATTCAGCTGTTGCTTAGGCTCCCTGTACCTGTGGTCCCACACAGGGGCTTTTTATGATTCCCCTCCTACATACTTTTCCATCATTATGCTCTTAACAAGCATCTCTCCCCACTGCTGCCTTAGGCCTTTGTGCACTCTTATTTCTAGATCACATTTCATGGAGCCTCTTTCAACTCTGAATGACTTGCCAAGAAAAATTTAACTGCGTTGCCTCCCCTTCCCTTTCTCACGAAAGCTGCAAAGGGATACTCATAGTTCAGAAAAATGAGAAGAAGGTGTAAATCCGGAGTATCAGGTCTTTGCCACTCTCTTAACTAGCAGTTGTATACATTGTGTGCCCCTGTAAGGGGCTGTCTGCACACTGCCCTGTGTACAGACTCAGAAGCCAGACTAAACCAACCCTTTATTATCCTACAGAGCACTCCTGACTCCGCAAGGAGTTTCCTCCTTTATTTCACTTCACAGTAGTCACAAATTACCTGAAAATCAGAATGGCAAATCTGACTCCAACTCCAAGCACCTGAAACAAATCCCATTATCAGCATGTGGAGTCACACCTGCACCAAAGGCACGTCTGCTTGGCCCATCTGCATGCAGCATTTCCCCAAACAGGCTGTTTCTCACTGTCACAGTGCAGGAAGCCTCCTTTGAGAGCACAGTGCCAAGATCTTCACTACTGCTTGATTTCTTGGGGTTATTGCTACACTTAAACCCAAGGCTCTCTATAGGCTGATGTTGAAATTCCTCAGCTCCTGACAAAAAGCAGAGTGTATTTAAACACAGTATATGATGCCTTAACACACCATTGATACATCAGACTTCCCACATTTATTCCTCAGGATCTAAGCAAAAGGCTCCTCTTACTCCCAGCAAAATGCTTTCACCTCTCTGTGGCAGGAGAAATTAAGAACCCTAAGTGCATGATTACCACCTTCAGTTAATTATTTGTGATGCGAGCCAGTGTTTTTTTCAATTACATTTCTTTAATGAGATGCATCCTTTTGGCACAGCTGTGCTGGTACAGTACAGCTTTAGGAATGATTCTCACATCTCCTTAAGTTTTTTCAGGATACACTCTAATTACTTAGGGGACAGTCCTGTCAGACCAGAAAAAGAATTACACAGTAAACAAATACCATTAAATGGGCCTTCCCTTTTCCCTGCATTTGATCACCTCTCCCACGCATTGGCATCAAGGCTGTTCCCTTCTAATAACTCAAGTCCCTCTCTAAACCATTTCCTCCTACTCTCCCCAGCAAGGGAATATTTAATTGTAAAATAAACTGTAAATAAACCTGAGCACAGCTGACTAATACTTAGTGCTACACCAGAAGCAGGTCTCTTACTCTCAGCGTGGAACAACCATACACAGAAGCTTCAAAAGAACCAAGAAAAACCCACAAAAATACAGGTCATCTCCAAATCTAGGAAACTGTGTTATTAGACTAAAATTCCTGGGTATATAAAAAGCCTTCACTTTTCCCCACCTTTCTGCCTGCACTGACGTAAGGAGGCAGGTTTACATAGCTGTGGTGGCTTTCAACTGCCATTAAAAGCAGCAGTGACATAGGAAGATGTAATGACAGACCCCAGGACAGGCTGTAAAACTCCAGGAGGGAGTCTGCACACAGTTTGCTGCCACCTCTTCCATGCAACCAGCACCTGGGCCAGCTGCATTATAACTGTGCCCTATGCCATGGGTACACAGGATAGCTCAGCTCCCCTTTCCAGGGAATCCTAGAATATTAAGGGGTTGGAATGGACCTGGAAGACACCTCCCACTAGAACAGGTTGCTGTAAGGCCTTATCCAGCCTGGCTTTGAGCACTGCCAGGGCTGGGGCATCCATGACCTCCCTGGGCAATCTGCGCCAGGGCCTCACCACCTGCATACCAAAACATTTATTCTGAAATTCCCTTGCACATCTTCCAATAGATTCATGAAGGAAATAAAGGGGAGATGAAAAATGTTGTGCCAATAAAGGCCAAGTGGCAAAACCCAAGTGGGCAGCGTGAGCTCCTCTCACCTCCTTCTCCCTGTTGAGCAGCACCAGCTGGCTGTCTGTCAGGATGCAGTATTTCCTCTCCCATGTTGTCATGTCAGTGTAGGGGGACTGGCCGCAGGACAGTCTGTGTGTAGGTGGTCCTTTCACATCTGCAGACAGAAAACCACAATGCCAGAGTCGTTAGCACGTGTCATTAATCAGCTTCTTTGCTTTGGCTGTTCTGCAGCGGGGTGAGAACTGAAACCGCGCTCTGCACTTGTTTCAGCGTTCTAGAAGACAAAATGGGAATCCTGGGAGGCACCCATGTGGAACACTACCTAAGGTGCACTATGAATACTTATTTATCTACAGCGTGGCCTACAAAAATGGCAATATCTGAGATGAATACAAATGTCTTTGTCAAAGGCTGAAATATAATGAAAACAAGCGACCAAGAGCTCTTATGAAAGCTCAATCTTCCCTCCATTCCCTTCTCAGAACTGTGGTTCAAAGGGGTACAACACTGAATGTACTCTAAATCTTAATAAAGTGGATTATTTGAGACTAAGGATAGAGAGATGTAGGAAGGAACATGGGGATCAAGGAAGACAGACTTGAAGAATGGAAGGAAAAATTCACAGGGATGGACATTTAATTGAGAAGGGCTTACCAGCATCTTCTGGGGGGGAAATCAGTGAAATTGTGCATTTTCATGTAGCCACAGCCACTACAGCGACAAAAACTCAAACAAGCAAACAAAAAAACATCCCAAACAAAAAACCCCAGGACGCCAAACCCAACCATAGTCCAGCTTGTTTGGCTCCCAGTGATGATCTTTTACCATTTATTTTAAAATCAATTTTCCATAAGACTCTCAGGCTCGAGCCGTGTATGACATTGTGCCTCACTACTAACAAGTTTTCCCCAAGACTGGGAAAGGAAAGCACAGGAGCAAGTGCAGCAGACAGACTTCAGTGCCAAGCAGCCGTGCCCAAAAGCAGAGGAAGCCATGGAGCAGCGAGGTGCAATGCCAGTCCCACGAGAGGACTGGGTGCAAAGAACGCTGCCCTGGGAAATCAGGTGTGCAGTCAACTTCTAAAACCTCTTTCCAGGAGACAGAAGTGCTAAATGAATGATAGGAAACAGGATGTATGTAACATACCGATTTAGAAAACAATTTCAAGACATTTTGTACAATCGGTTTCAAGTCAAAGGGTGGGCAGGTCCTGGCACAGGGTGCCCAGAGAAGCTGTGACTGCCCCTGGATCCCTGGGAGTGTCCAAGGCCAGGCTGGATGAGGCCTGGAACCACCTGATCTAGTGGAAAGTGTCCCTGCCTATGGCAGGGGGGTGGAATGAGATGAACTGTATGGTCCCTTCCAACCCAAACCTGCCTATGATTCTTTTCTTTCTAAAGCTTTGAGCTTAAGTTCTGGTTGCTTTGTAAGATTAAGTTTCATTTTTGTCTTGTGCTCCAGCTGTACACAGTTTTGCTTGCGCTGAGCTAAAAATCAGCCATTCTCACTGCAGATTCCTGAAGTCCCTGGAATACCTCTAAGGGGTCTAAAACAGACACTCCAAAAACCAAGGGGCTTCCTGCACAGGAGCCCAGGACCTCCTTTAACTATCTCAGGAGCAAACTGAGTGTTCAAAACCAAAATCTTTTGTACCATTACTTTCCTTTTAGTGCACATACCAACGTGCACAGAGCTAAACGCTGCTTCTCCCATCCTCTCCCCAGCGTCACCACTAGAGGCCAGCGGATCCTCAAACACCCAGCACCTTCCAGCCCAAACGCCAGCACTGAACCTCGAGTAAGGAACCCCTCCAACTCACCTCGCTCCTTGCAGACCCTGCGTGTGCCAAATCCCACCTCACTATTAAGAAGAGCTGCTGCACCTTCACGCTCTTTTCACGCAGTTCTGCCTCCACACTGAAAGGACTGTGTCAGCTTCTAGAGCCAGATGATTAACTTGGAAGACGGCTTTCGTTCAACCTCGTGTTGCATTGGGATTTTTGTGATCAGATGAATGCTTGAAACAAGCAATCTGATACCTTTAAGCAAGAAGCAGAAGGCGGCTGCATGGCTCCTACTGCCCTGAATAACAAAGTGCACCTTTGCTCCCTTAATTTCAGGTGCAATTTTTCAAGGAAGAAGCTGAGATGCAGAACCAGGCTCCATACTGTTACCTGTCCAACACAACCCAGTTTGCCATCCTGATGTGCAATGTTGCGTCTCTCAGAATTGGCCAAAACTCTGTTTAGGTGTAAACACGATTAAGGGGAACCACCACAACCTCTTTGAAGCAAAAGTGGATTTGTGCAAACTCCTGGAGCACAACAGACTCTCCCACAAGTTATGTATTTGTCCATTTTACAGACATGAACCCTCCAGGTAGATTTTTGGCACAACTGCAACTCACGTTTATCGCGGTGTCGAACCAGAAGCCAAACCAGATGCAAAATAAAGCCACTGCTGCTACTTAGACCTTGGTTTCCCAAGCAGCAACGTGTGAGCCCTACTCCTGCCTAAGTAAATGTAGGAGCAGCGGGCCGTAGAGCTGAGATGAGCGAGAAGGATGAAGCCACGAGTGTGCAACAGAAATGGGAACACCAGAGCTCTGGGGATCTCATCTCCCGGGTACTGAAAGCACATGATGCATCACCAAGGGGGAAAACAGGCTGAGGGCATGCATGCCCTGTCCTGCTCGGGTGGGTGGGCTGGCAGCGAGAGTGCCTCCAGCTGCTCCGCTGAGCAAGAACCAAGAACACTCTATTTTGAGCTGCTGGTAGACGTTCCCGTGGCAAAAGAAAACCCTGCTGGACCACCAGCTCCAATGCAGAGCCTACAGTCACGACTTGCCCAGCCCCAAAAGATTTTTGTGTTATAATTCCTCCTAAGCGCAGGCCGTGGCAGGATACCATCCAACCGATCCACGGGCTGCACAAAGGGATTAAGGAACAGAACGGCTTCTTCCACTGCAATAACAACTCCAGGACTCAACTGAGTCATCAGGCACTGCGGGCCAGCCACAGCTCTGTTGCCAAGTGGGTTGGCTACGTCAGAGCAGCTTTCCACAGGCTGCTGGCAGACTGGCGTGCCATCCTGGTGTCTGGAGCTGTCAGTCACCACCAGAGAACACCACAGCGTTAGCATTTGCTGTTTGCATTGGTATCCTTTCGAACGCATGTCGGGACACAGCCCCACCACCCCTGCAAGCCTGACCGAGCGCTCTCTTCAACAAAGAGCAGTCGCAAGCTGGTTTTCGGATGCATCAGATCCCAAAACTTCAGCCCTCTCTCTGCCCGAGGCTGATGCTGCAGGCACACGTTGCAAACCACACGGATGCCAAATGCCTGATCCAGGAAAACTCAACGGAGACCGAAGCAGTGGAGCTTTGGTGCACCGGTCCCACCTACCTAAATTATTTCTCCGCTCGCCCTCCTGCACGGCTGATATCTTTGGAGCCTCCTGCAACAGCTGTGACTTCAACATTTATTCTGAAGTATGTTACCAGTTTAGACAGGAGACTCTCTGGGACTTTGCACAGTATCACATTTACACTTGGTCGCTTCACAAACCCCGCTCTGCTTTCCGGGACTCTTCATCTTCAGTTTTCATTTTACATTCTTGGCTCCAGCTTTTCATGTGAATGTAATAAAACCCACCAACCTCTTCCACTAAGGCCCCATAAAACTAATTAACCCCCACGGTTTGAATTGCTTTGGAAGTGAACGTCAAAAAGTCCATGTGTAACTAGGAGCACTTAAACTTTTGGGAAAGACCACAAGTCAGGGCTGTGCTCTCTCATGTGGGGGCTCCTCTCTATCAGCTCATACAGCAAGGCTTGAGCTTTGGAGATGAGTGATCACTCACTGACAAATGCAATTTCAGAGAGGAGCTGGAGGAGAAATCAGGGAGGTGCATCTGCAAGCTCTGACTTTGCAGATGTTACTGGGATGGGCTCACGCAGCCACACACCTAAACAGGCAAGTTCTGATGACAGGAGATTTCTCCCGGGTCTGATGCAATCCTTTCCATTCTGCAGCATTACAATGAGGCATTCAAGTAAGCAGATCAGTCAGTCTACACACAGGATTAAAGGTCAGGCCTTATGTGCCTTCAAATGCTAATATCAGTTAAGTAACAGCTTGGAAAAAATCCCCTTCTTGGTACATCCCTACAGAACTGAGAGGAACGTCGCTGCCACATCACTGAAGCCTGGAAACCACGCTGGTTCTCCTCAGGGCTCTGAAATGCCATTGGCCATGTCCTAAATATCCACAACGCTCCCTTTCTTTCATCCAGATGATAACTTACACCTTATTATTTTTTAAGCACAGAACTTATTTTTAAAAGTGGGGGGAAACAGAGGGGCAGTGATGCCATAATCACACGGCAACAGGAGCGTTGAGCGGTGCAGGGCGAGGGAACACGGAAAGCAGGAGCCAGCGCCAAGCTGATCCCCACAGACAGGGCAAGACGTTTCATGAGAACTGACGGCAGTTCAGGAGGGAGCAGTGCAGTGCTATCAGATGGGAACACTTCTGAAGCTTTCACTGCAAGCATGCAACAATTATTTTCCTTAAAATTCCAAATGCGCTCACGAGTGGAGAACGCTTTCCAAAAAGCTGACAATGGGCAGAATGAGAAAATTATTTCCAAGAGATGACGGGTGTTCCAGTATCATTTAGTCCCCAACAGCTCTGCTACAACCAGAAGAACTTCGTATTCTCTCTGTGAAAAGGACAGAATTACCAGAAATCGGGCCAACAAAACTACATTAAAGGTAAATTCATGCCTTCAGTCTCTTTGCCAAAAAGCAGTCTACTTGCCATCAATAAAAACACAGAAATAACCCTCCATCCCAGTGATGACAAGAGCACCCCTGGCACGACTCAGAGCTCTTTTTTTTTTGAACCACACTCTTCCTATGGTGAAATCAAGGGCTCACTGAAGTACTTGCCAGATTTTCCTCGACTTTATTAGGGTCCGTATTCTGTTCCTAGTATTTCCAACAAGGAGCTGCCAAGCAGCTGAGTAACTAATGCAGTGGCCAAGTTTGTATGCTGGGAGGAATTCTTTTTCCCCCTAAGAGAGATTAGCAGGAGCCCTAACACCTTCTGACAACAGGTCTACTTGCACAATGTCAATGTTTCCATGGTGCTTTATGTACTCACCATAGAGACAGGACTCGGAGAGAAGTGTTTTAGGTAAGTGCTGTCATCTGAGAGCTTGTCAGAACCCCAGCCTATCCAGCTGTGCATGACCACACAGTCCACTTGTTTGAACCTTTATCAAGCAAGTTGAGCAGAAGCTGAAACAAGCCTTGCTATTGACATGCAGCTTCAAAGACAAACAGGTATTACAAGTCCTTTTGCTAAACTCACACCATCTCTAAAAGCTCACGAAGGGATTCAAGGGAAAGACATGGCAGAAAGGGAAATAAGGGAAATACACTGTGTCTCAACATGTTTGGTTCCCTCAAACCTAAACTTATAACAAGGCAGGATTTCTGCAAAAGAAGGCACTAATGCCAGGGCAAATATCTGTGACACACAGCTGTGTGTGTATGGGCAGCTACTGCAGACAGCTGCTGATGTTCAGATGAAGATCTGCAGGGTCTGGATATAGAAGAGAATTCAAGTGCTGATGCCCTGAGAACAGACACAGGTGTTGGAGCAACCCCAGCCCAGCTCAAAGAGGGACAATCTCAACATTTACATAGAGCAGATGAGAGCAGAGGTCAGCCACCAAGGGTCTGCGTGGAGAAAAAAAGCACAATGAAGACAACTTCCACTTTCTCTCATGCTGATATATATAGCTTTTGTTTATATTTCTTATTTCTCAAAGCAGCTCCCAGCCAAACGCAGAGGTCTCTGATCTGAGCAGGATCAGAACAGTGCGGGCAGGCACTATGAAAACAACTGTTCAAAGGAAAACCCACCACGAAGCACAAATTCACTTGGAAGAGGAAAGGACGTGCCTCCTCCAAGTTTGCACCGACTACCACCACAATGCCCCGACAGAGAACAAACACCACTCATGGCTAATGGGAGAATACGAGGAAAATTCAGCACATGCTGCGTGTGGCAGCGCAGAGACTCACATGTGCAGAGAGAACACGGTGCTCTCAGGGCTGATTAATTCTCCTCTAAATCACAATGCACTTAGAGATATGAGCAGCACACATTAGAAATAGAACCATTCATCTTGCCACTTCATTTCAAACCACAAAGTGGGCAGTGACTGCAGGTTTTCTAGGAAGCTCCTCACAGCCACGGCGGGATATGGCAGAGCTCACTTGCCCCTCTCAATCACTCTGTGGCACAGCTCCATTTCAGTGAAGAGTTACCTACATTTTCGTGGTCACAACAGATCTCTGTGGTGAAGCAGGTGATATTTGAAGTGCAGAAAGCACGAGCAGATCCTTTGGGATGAGAGGCATGCTATTTAAGTACTATGTTATTACAGAGGTGACTATCTGGTGTGAATTCTTCCCGTTGCATTTAATATCCACACTCACCAAAGCTCAGCACACACGCACTGACCAGCCCTCAGCTCAGCTGGATCCAATTGCTCTCCTCTGGCAGCTGCGTGCAACCACAACCAAATTCTTACATGGAAATCTAATATCGTGGGCAGGAGGTAAAGAAAGCTTAGTCAAACCATCAGGTTTCAGAGATCTCCAAAGCTCTCACGCCAAAATGCTACCTGGAAAATCCATTCAGCACAGAATAAAGCCATAAAAGGTTTGAGTAGGTGAAAATGGCACTTTAGAAGCTGCCAGAAGCCATGACCAGTGCCATGGCTTTCTCAGATTCCAATGTATTTGGCATTTCAACACACATTCTCCACAAGATATTTAATTTTTCTAGTACAGGCCAATCTTGCCAATCTAACCTATTAACTTTCCACTGCTCTTTTATTGAGTGGCAGTGATCAGACACAACCTCAAGACTGGTTTTCCACTCTCCCAGTGAAAGACCTCATGAGGCACAGAGAGATTAAAGCAAAAACTGTCCGGTCAGGTACAGTTTTCATGCCCTGTGCCCTCAAAGAAACATCACTTTTTACATTTGTTGTGTGTGTTCCCGTGACCCTACAGTATGCCCAGCTCTGGGAGAAGGAAGAAGGAATCTCCTAAAATTCAGAGAAGGGAAGTCTGAAGGTATCTGCCATTCACTGCTTAGGAGTACAGTTTTGAGGATTTTCCGCTCCTCTGAACGAGGATTGCGTGTCTCTTCTGCCAACAGCTAAGGGCACAGCTTTTCCCCACCAGCTGCTGGAGAGCTGTGCCAGGATCTGTGATGGGGTGGGAAAAGGGCGGCCTCGCTGCTCTGGATTTCTCACGTCCATCAGTCTCACCTCAACACCAGGAAACAAAGATGCACCTTTAAAGCACAATGAGCATCAACATTTTGTCCGCTACCAGAGCTACCAGCCAGATTCTTAAGTTTCCTACAGATTTTCAGCATTAAGAAAATATGTCAGGAGCAATTTTTATGTGGGACGGAATAAGCCATCAGATGAGTGAACAGCTACAGCAGCCAAGCGCTGCCTCCTTTGCAACCAGCAGGAGACAGAATACAGAGTGCTGCTGTTAACCAACCTGGCATCTCCCAGCAGGATGAGCCCTTGCTGCCTCTCCTCTCTTCGCTGACATCACTCCCAGCCCTTCCATTCCTTCCCTAGGGGAGATGTGACTTGTTTGAACAGGAGTCGGCCGGCAGTAGCGAGGTACAGCAGGCTCACTCCCCCAGCTGAGCTCCCACACAGCTCTGCCAACTTCCCTCGGTCCCCAGTCAATACATCTGCCCTCTTCTTGCAACGTCACCACGGTGCCTATCTACAGCTCAGGAGTTTTCACACCAAGGCTGAGACTGAGATCAGCCAAGATTTCCCCTCTCACACCCCTATAGCACATGCAACTCCAAACCCCAACCTTTCCCAAGGCCTGTGCTAACATTTTTGCCACCCTGCTATCTGCTAAAAGGGCTCAGTGTTCCCCTGTACTCAAACACTCTGCGGAAGCTCGAGAGCACAACTTCAGTTAGGCCACAACCAGTTTCACCAAGATCCTATTTTCAAAAGGAAAAACCATGGAGTCGTTCCAAAAAAGAAACCGCAAGTCTTAAAATCTTACGACTAGTTTAGCGAGCAGATGCTGAGCGTGCCAACAGTCTCAAGCTGTCTTGCAGAGTCCTGCAAAACGAGGGCTAAGGGGCTAACTGGTGAAGCAAAAATTAGGCATAAAGCTCAAACTGGCCTGGTAATTCTGATTAGAAAGGACAAAGTTGCACCAGCTCGCTGTGGCCGTGGAGCTTCTTTGAGCAAAAGGTGTGGGAGCTCTTAATAGCAGTTTAAGCATACCAATTAACTTCAACACTGCTGAGCTCCTCTAAGCTTCTTACGGCCGCAGAGCCGATTGCTGAACTTCCAAAGGGTAACTGATCCTCACTTCCCTCAGCTGCGCCTCGCTCTCGGCCCCTGTGTCCCTGTCCTCGTGGTCTGTGCCCTGCCAGGCTCACAGAGACAGCGTGAAGGATGTGCCTGTTGGGAGACATCAGCACCTGCGCTGGTGCCAGCAGCTTCCAATCACGCAATCGCCCGCGGCTCAACAAGGGGAACCAGAAATCACAACCCAGTCAAGGTGGGCACCTCGCAGCACAGGCAGGTGTGCTCTGTGCTCTGCCGGGCCTCCCAGAGCGCCTGCAAACAAGTGGCTCATTGTGCAGCCTCGTAAATCTCATGACATCACCACAACAGAAGCTGCTACCCCTGTAAGAAAACAATTTGGTTCCCAGGATACCTAAGATTTCAAATAACCCGCAGTCGCTCAAAGCCATTGCTGTGACCCTTCCTACAATGCTGAGCAGGTTTCCCTTCCTTCTTATTCAGGTCTCGTTCCCTGCCCAGGACCACTCATCTTTGCTCCTGAATATTAAGTACATTTTTCTCTCACAGTTAAATTCCCACTTGGCCTACAAAACACTTTGGAATCTCAAAACAGAAATGGTTATTACAAACCTGTAGAGAGGATTATAAAAGATTACATGCCCCTATTACACAGCTGTCAAGTTCTGAGAAGACTCTCAAGTGACACTTCTCCCCAAAGCAAGGAGAGGCTTTCGTGAGAGGTTTAGAAAGTGGAGAATAGTAGAAAAGTTAATTATTCGTGGGAGGAAGAAAAAATCTGCAGTTTTTCTTCTTTAATTTATGCATGGTCCTTTTCTTACCCAGCTCTATACCCTTCCCCTGTTCCCTTCTGTCTAGTGTTCGCTCTCACCAACCCCCCATCTCCATCTCACAGCCGCTGCAACACCAGGCATCCAGACTGGGCTGTTCCCTCTTCATTTTTTGCAGCAGTAAAGGAAGGGGAAAGAAAAAGCATCCTGGACTTCAAAAGTCCCCTGGCCCAAGGCAGCTGTGCAAGAAAAAAAAAACAAACAAAAAATTTCAAAGCAGATGTTGCCGAGTGCCTGCGTGGAGAGGGCAAAGGTAGAGAAGTGTTTCTGGGGAGACCACAAGGAGGCTGAGGAGCAGAGCAGGTGCTGAGACAGTGCCCACAACAAGGGCGAGATGAACAGCTGAAAACCAAACCCAGTCTGAACCACACCATGCAGGTTGTGTGTTTTTCAGAAGCTTCCATCGTTGGCTTTCCTTCCAGAAGACCAATCGTTGTCACTGATCTCGGCCCATACACTCCTCAGAGCAATGGCAGGATTGCTGAATTCCACTTCCTTTAAACCCACCCTGTGTGATCTCAAAGCCATCCCTCCCTGTGTGTGGTGCAGTTCATGACGAGAAAGCATAAAGAAAAAAAATCAAGAATAATAAGAATAAACCCCGCAAAGCCCTCCTGTGATGCTTTAAATACTCGCTCTCTGCACGGCCTGTTGCTGCTGTACAATTTTAGTTATTTTCAGCCTGAATGTTTCTCAACACCCGGATATACACATGGGCAAAGAGGTGCTTGTTTTAAGGCTGGGGTTTTTTTGCCTCAAGAGACTTTTGAGAAAAGGGAATATAGGAGTTTTGAGCACTGCAGACGTCCCACAGAGCGGGGCTGATCTTCCCTTGTCAAAGGGAATGTTCACGGGACACTCAAATCTACCACAACCTTGTGCATTTTTTTTGCATATTCACCAGGTCATTCAGGCATACAGGCTAAAGTTAGTTTTCTTATTTTAACCATTTAAAACAAATGACTTAGGAAGGGACCACCTCAAGGGATTCAAATGGAATGTAAAAGAAGCCCTGCAGTACTCCCCATGCTCTTTATTTAGACAGATCCACTCTGCTTCCTTCTGGTATCTTCAAAACCCTTTCAGGAGAACCTGGCACCAGCTTTTACACACCAATTCGTTGATTTGACCTACTTAAAAACAAAACCTTATACAAAAACACCAGAGCGCTTCTCATTCCGTTTTTCTCCCTCACATCAGAAAAGTCTTCATGCAACTCAGTAATTCAACACTAATATACAAAGGATTGGACTTTTTTCATCCTTTAAAGATGGTTCAGATGCAAAACTTTAGAAGAAGGAGACTGGATCTTACATAAATACAGTGGGGATCCTGAGCCATATTTAGATTTATGCAAAGAGATGTCTTATGGCAAATAATCTGAATCCCACATTTAATGCAGCACAGCCACGACCTGTAATACCTCTTTTATCAGCTCGACCCTTTAACCTTCAGTGAAAGGTTATGTGAGGTTACCTTCCCTGGGTGATTTAACCCAGCTGCTGTGCCCGCTTTAGGGAGGGAGGGCTGGCTTGGAGAGAAGAATCCCCTTGGGTTGAGGAGGTTACCACCAGCGTGGTCAAGGCAGGACACTGAGCTGCTGGCTGGGATCACGGCTCAGGAGCCTCCTGACTCGGAGTGCTTCGCTCTCCTCGTTGCCACACAACGTCAGGGTCAGCAAATCAAGCTCAATTTTGTCCCAGAATTGCAGGAAATAGCGGGTGATTTCTTTCTTCTTGCTTGCCCTGCGTGATGTGCCCTCGGAAGCTGTGTGGAAGCGTCCGAGGCCAGGCTGGATGGAGCCCTGAGCACCCTGGTGTTCCTGCCCCACGGCAGGGGGGCTGGGATGAGATGGGCTTTAAGTCCCTTCCAACCCCTGCGGTTCAATGCTGTGGGACACTAACTGTGAAAGAAAGGGGCAACATGGGACGAAACAGCAGTCTCATGGCAAGGCCATTCCTGCAGGCCAGCTTGGTCTGGCCATCTTTGCCACGCTCAGATCAAGGCTCCTGAGGTACCACCAAAACAGGTGGAGCAGGCTCCCCGTGCTTTTGGCAAACCCAGAGCAGCATGATTAATGTATCCTTTGAGGATGGGCTAGCTAATGAAAAGGATATGGAGCTAGTGGTGCAGTATTTCAGGTATTCCTCAGCTGGGTTTTCCCTCTACTTAATAGGTTTCCTCCTCTTTCCAGTGGTTTAGGCTGTGAAGAACAAAGTTAGGCTGTGAAGAACAAAGGCAACCCCACATGCTCACCTCAACACCCTCCATCCTTGAGCCCTAAGCCACTTATTTTGTCCCTCCTTACTCCTGCTACACTCCCCAAACCTGTAAAACATAAAGCTTGTGAGGACCAAAGCTTTTGTTACTCACTAAGCTGCTTTTTAGCTGATTTGCATTTTCAAGCCAAATTTTTATATTGTAAATTTATACTTAAAATTGTATTCTGATTTATATGCCTAAGCATAAATATGCATGTTCTGCAAACTGACAGCATGAAGCTCCGATAGCGAATCCAAATTCCCTTCTATCTGAAGGGTAAAGCCACAGGTGCTCCCCTCCAAAATCCCAGAAGGAGAACAAATGAACCCAGTAAGGATAAATAATAACCAGTGGAGAGAAAATGTCTTTCCTACAGCAATGTTTAACAGAAATTTACAGGTCACAACCTTGCAGAAACAGGCCTGATAACATCTAATTAGCAGTCCTGCCGCGCAACAGCGTCTCATAACAGTAAATCCAACCAGACTGGGGGAAAGGGAGACGGGAGGCTTTATATAAATACAATAATTATAATATTTTGATGAGATCTGCTTTATGCTGCTGGTTTGTGGTGCTCCCCTCCCAAGTAGGAATAATCAACCAAGACAAGTGATTTTATGAGTTACTACTGAAATACATTTCACTCCAATTGGGAAACAATTTAGAAGGGCAGCACGGATTTTTAATTAATTATTTTAAACTGAAATGCTAAGAATTCTGTTTGCTGCCAGAAGATGGGTGGAGAAGGCAAGGAAAGTTCACATACCCAAGAGACCATTAACTAGAACCAACTTGGACAATACATTTGAGAAGCATTTCCTTCCAGCTACTGTAGAGCACTGTCCTTAACATGCCTTTACTTAAGCAGCCAATTTTCCACCACCGAGTACAATGAGATTTCAAAACACACACGAAATCAGAGTATAAACAGACACAAACATCCCACTTAGTGACATAACAAAAGAAAACACGGGGCAGAAAGCTTGAGCTTCTCTATTTTCTGCACTTCATGAAATATCTTGGCGTTTCACATGTACTTTGGTCCCCCCTTTTCTCTCTTTTTTTTCTTTTAAGTGACAGTATTATCACAAAATACCCTGCTCAGCCATCTTAGCAATGGTGTTCCTGACCAAAAAAATATTTCTGGGGGTTGAGGGACACATTTCACCATATTATGGCCCCGAGAATGGAGTTTCAGAGGAAACAAGTGGCCAGCAAGGCATGCCTGGGGCAGCAGCAGAGGGAGCAGGAAGGGGTGGTGGACCAGGCAGAGCTGGTCCCTGCCAGCAGCACAAAGCAAGAACGTTTGAAATACGTATGAAGAGCATGCCCCAGACAGAAGGAATGACAAACAGATGAGAGGCAGCACTGAAGGGTGAGAGACCAAGGGACTCCCTTTTTCCAGGAGTTCTGGTTTGCTGGAGACAGATGGTGCTGCTTCCACATGGTTAGAGCGGGATGGTACCCTACCCCCCGCCCCTGACGGATGTCAAACTTATTTTTGTAAATCTCTGGTGATAAAAACCATCCATGGCATCTTGCTCATTTCCTTCTTACTTCTTAGTTTGCCAAAAACTTTAAGCTCTGCTTTCCTTGCCACATCTACAGGCCAGTACTACTCGTCCTGCTCTCCATGACTAATGATGATTGTGCACATCCCTTTTCTTTGCAGAAGCCTCCTTTAACAACAGCACAAGAATTGAAAACGGTATCTCAGTACCTGGGACCACTTTTGTTAGCCCTGAAGCAATCAGACACAATGATGAAAAGAAAAAAAAAATCTATTTTTTTCTTTCTCAAACTCTCATGTGATTAAAATCCATTAAAATGCAAACAGGCTTGAATTTTATTTTATCCATCAGTGACCACACTTCACTGTCCCTGGGCTATGGCTGTCTCTTTGTGAATTCTCTGCACGTAAGAGGAGCCAGGCTCTAGGTTTAGGAGCAATCAATCTAGCAAGCCTCGCTAAATATATATGTGTGTGTACATTTTATAATGATTTCCATTTTTCACGTTGATTTACATTGATCATTGAAACGTGCATTCAGCTGCATGTTTGCTCAGCTCTGAATAAACAAAGCAAAGGCTGTTTGGTATCCAAAGACAAATGAGACATTACAGATGTAGACAAAACCTATCATCACCCTGAAAGCATTTCTCTTTGAAATTATATAGCCATGCAGAAGTTATTTAGAGTGGAGATTGCTGTGTGTGGTTTTAATTCAGCCCGGGCCTGTTGGGGGCAGGGAGGGACTCTGAGGAGCCTCTAAGCCATCACTTTTTTTCCCCCCTCCCTGTACCTGTCACTTCAGAAATGTCTGACTCAGGCTGTTTTGATTCCCCTTATATTCTCTAGTTTTCATTTCTCAGGAGAGGTCTCCTGAGGTGCATATGTCTAAGTGCATATATAACACATCCACCTGGAATCTCCACCATTAAAATTAAAATAAATACAGCAACATCCATTTGAGCACGTGATTCCACATCAAGCACAACTGGGAAAATCCAGCACAGTCAGTGCCCCAGCTGGGTTCATTCTGCACAGGAGTATTTCCTTCTCATCTGCAGGCTTTGTCCCCTTTTGCAGACAGAAAAAGCCCTGTTTCAAGGCCATGTTGGAGATTATAGTTTCCACAGTAACAGTAGGAAGGTGTCGGAAGTCTGAGCACATACACAGCACAGCCCACAGCCAGGCTCCTGCTCTTGGGGGCTCCTGGCTCTACAAGATGCTACACATGCACCCAGTAAATTGTTTTGGTTCCTGTGCAGACACAAATTCCTCAATTAGTACGTTTGAGCCATTCATGTCTTCTGTCAAAGTAACTCAAAACTCCTGCTCTACACATATAAACCCCCCCCAGACGAACCCAATGGCATTTTACAACTATATTGAAGGCATAAAGCATTCACAGAAGGCTCAGAACAAACTCCACAATAAAGAAGGAAAAACATATTTCCTGGAAAGAAGTCATCCCCTTTTGCAGCTAATAGAGTATATCCAAGCAGGAGCTAATGAACTCTCATTATAATGAGCTCCTCAGGCAGGTTTTGTGGCAACCTGCTCCCTGCTGCTGTGGATACGCCAGCTGCAAAATCCCTTGTTAGCACAGCTAAAACAGTGGCTGCTGCAGTTACATCTCTGGCTTAGGAGGGGGAAGAGTCATTAGCAGAGTGTTGTGCTGGATCTGGGCAGACCCAACAGCAGCCTCAGCTCCCCAGCCCTGCCCTGTGCTCCCCAGCACGCAGTGAGTGTGTAGGAGGGCACCAGACTGATTTTGGACATGTACAGGATTTGTCTCTGCTGGACCAAGATATGGAAAATCTTGCCCCATCTTTTACTGACATATGTTGGTTTGCTCTTCCCTTATTATTAATTATGTACACTGACTTTGCTGAAGTACCAGGGTGATTATCTCGCTCATTTCCTTGAGATTATGTATTAAAAGATATAAAACCCAAATGTATAAGATATATAAGCCTCTTGATGCCTAAACTCATGAAGGCACAATGGCCTCACCTCCCACCCTGCCAGAGTATTTGACTCCCTCCTGGGTGCCCCAAGATTTTGACAAGTTCTCTGGGTTAAAAGGCTTTTAGTGACACAGGTCACTCCTAACACTGAGACACCGTAAGGAAGAGTCAAATCTTCACGTGACAGTGGCACATGTAAGTGGGGGTGGAAGTCACAGCTGGAATTAATGAAAGCCAACGTTGAGACAATGATTTGTCTCTGTCACAGCAGACTGAACGCTCATCCCTTCCTCTCCCATTCCTTTCCAAAACATCATCGTATTTTTGGCAAGAGTAAGTCTCAGTACCGGCTGGTGCCCCCTCAGTGAAAGAATGGGCAGTCATTTCAAGACATCAGTGGCTTGAGCCATACTCATTTGATCAAGTTACAGGAGGGCTGGCAGGAAACCCACCACTAACCACACTGCAGCCAGAACCCTCCCCTTGCTGAGCACCACACACTCGCAAACCACAGCCTGCAAATGCAGCATCGTGGTACATGAGCCTTGCAAGGCCTGGCTGCTTCAGAAAGCTGGCAGAGGAACTGGCTGCTGAGACAGGCTATTTACACAGGACACAGCCAATACACTCCATCAGGAATAAGGGAGCTGTTTGGATCCGTGTGTTCACCTTCTTCCCTTCATAGGCAGCTCAGTGGCACTGCCTGGAGCCCTGTCACCAACAAAGCCTCTTCTTGTGTACAAGTGCAGCCAGAGCTAATAGGAGAGAGAAGGGAGATGGAGACACACTGCAGGACTTTAAAGTTGGGCAGATTTTTTTGCAGTAATTTGTCAAAATCACTTGCCAAAGCATCTGTGTCACTAAATGACTGTTAGAGGAAAAATTTTTTAAAGAGTTTCTACATTAAAAGGGCTGCTATTTTTTCTGTGAAAGTGGATTGGAAATTCATAGACATAATCAGAAGAAAATCTACAGCATCTCATCTTTGAATGGGGGAGATGCAGCTAAAACTCTGACCATACCATCATCACAGAAGTATGTGATAACCTCAGATTTTACTCGGGAGCGGTCACGGTGTGGGATGCAGGAAAACACTTCAGTACCTATAAAACATGCAAAAGCAGCTGAAGACAGACATAAAAGGAATAAGTAGGTTTGCTTACAACATGCCATTGGACTTGACAGTGTATTTGCTTGCATTTCACCTTTTACAAAGAGGGATTTGTCTGTGACAAGGAAAGGCAAAAAGAATCAGAGACCTTTGCACAACAAACACATCTTAAGAACTAGAATTCAAACTTCATACAAAGATCAGAAACTATTAAAAAACCCCAC
This sequence comes from Sclerurus mexicanus, assembly GCA_013396755.1. Taxonomy (NCBI): domain Eukaryota; kingdom Metazoa; phylum Chordata; class Aves; order Passeriformes; family Furnariidae; genus Sclerurus; species Sclerurus mexicanus. The sequence goes on along the minus strand of VWZF01001882.1, from coordinate 753,879 downwards.
ACAGCTCTGATCCCCTGTGTCCCAAGCCTACAGACAGCATCAATAGCAACGTGTGGTGACAGCTGACACAAACAGATGCATTTTGAGCTGCAAAAGTGGGTTTGCTCACTGCCTGTTCTCACACGTCACTGCCAATCATCCAGCTCCTCTCCGTATCAGTCTTCAGGCAGGTGGTTCTTCACACAACCACAGAATCCCAGAGTGGTTTGGGTTGGAAGGGACCTTAAAGATCATCTTGTTCTACCCCCTGCCATGGGCAGGGACACCTTCCACCAGCCCAGGGTGCTCCAAGTCCCATCCAACCTGGCCTTTGACCCTTCCAGGGATCCGGGGGCAGCCACAGCTTCTCTGGGCACCCTGTGCCAGGGCCTGCCCACCCTCACAGGGAAGAATTTCTTCTGAACACAGAAACTAAACCTGTCTTCTTTCAGTTTAAAGCCATGTCCCCTTATGCTATCACTCCGTGCCCTTGTCAAATATCCATGTTTTAAGGAGGATGCTCCCATACCAAATGCACACACAAAAATGACCAGCTTATTCCCCATAAGGAATAAACACAGAGAATGCCTGCTCTCTAAAACACAAACTTCTTTGAGGAGCTATTTCAGTAATTTTTTTTGCCACCTTCTCTGCAGGAAATATTTTTTAACTTCACTTGAACAAGCAGTCCCGTAACTTGTAAAAAGCTCTCTCGCCCACAGAAGACCAGATGTCGAGCTTCAGCTCTCCTCAGAGTAAGAACAAAACCACTCAGGGGACAGTTGGTTTCGATGCTAACATGTCAAGAGTTTCGTGCATTAGCCTATTGTTTACACAAACAGCTTCCTTTAAACAAGCGATGTTTTACAGGATTATGAAGTATTTATATCAGAAGAGTCTCTTGAGTAACGTCCACGGGGAAAGTATCACCACAGAAAGCACAAGGCTGAACGATAATACGAATTAACTAGTTACAGCAAGCCATCAAGTAACTCTATAGCAAAGCAACGGGATAAATAAGGGCACGGAGATAATCCTGCACGTGCTTGTTTACTTCTCCAATGCCATTGCTTTGAGCCCTAAATGACACACTGTTAGCATTACAAATCTACACCATTCTTTATTTGGAAAAAAACCAAAGGCCTAAAACCCAAATGCTTTCCTCTGGGTTTGTTATTTTAAGGAGAAAAGGGTCTCCATGCCCAGGAAGCGCTCGTTTTGTAAGCACGCAGGCAATTTTCATCTCGCGCCAAGTTCCAGTACAGACAGAATTTGTGGAAATGCAAACCAGGGAGCTTTGCCTGAAGAAAATTCTGCCACGGCAGAGCTCACCCTCTCGCTGCAGGCCCCAAATGTACGTGTCTACAAGAGTTAAGGCTCCCATTTCCAGTGTCAAATAAGCTTAGCAAGGACTGAACCACTGGGTGCAGTTCCCCTTTGGCAGCTGCGTTTTAGGCCTGTCTTTGAGAACAACACAGAGTTTTGAGAAGAGTCTAACGCAGCTCCTTCCATACTCCCCAGGCCTGGGCTCGCTCACCCCTCAAGGGCAGTGCCAAGGACCAGTCTGGGCCCCTCCTGGGCTGCGGGGCAGGTGCCAACATTCCACAGACACCCCGAGGCCACAAGCATCTCCCACTGCCCTCCGGAGACCCTGCCCTGTCGGGTCTTGCAGCTGAGGCTTCTCTTTCTGGAGGCTCAACAGTTGAAACACAGAGCTTTGCCAAGGACTCCGAATCCAGCTGCTCCAGACATCGCTTCTCCTTTGGAAAGCAAAGACTGTTTTTCCTCCTCCAGCCACTTCCTTTTGACCCTGTCTGGCCTGCTATCAAAGGAAAAGCTTCTCCCACCAAAACCCCAAAGCTTTACTTCCCCGGGAGCCCTTTCTCCTAATCTCTGATTTCCACTCTTTGGCTGCGTCTAAGAAAGCTGCATCTCTTCAAACCCCTCTCTCCCTACAAAGAAAACGCAGGAGGATAAGTCGTCTCTAGGACATGATTACCCACTCCTCAGATAATTCCAGTGCAATAATTTCTCATGATCAAGGTAATCACAGATAATATTCCTGCATGCCCCAGCTGTCAGGCTCCTCCACGCAAGCAGCATGAGGTACAACATCCCGACGGTCCCCCAGACACCAACCACAAAACCAACAAAAAGCAACCTGGAACACGACACCCTGCCAGTCACTTGTGATGTCGTGAGTCAGAAAACAATCCTTAAAAATATAAACGTCCTCATTCGTCCCACTGCATGTGAATTTTTGGATTCTGACAAAGCGGTCTGGGGATTAAATACATGAAAATCACCAGTCGCCACTGAGATAACTGAAACCTTCTTAGAGACACCACTTGTTAAGTGTAATTAAAATCAGATAGGCATAATTTCAGTGGCTTCAGAGAGTATAGCTAATTATCCTGTGTCCATAAACATCCAGCTGAAGAGTATTAGCCTATAGCCCACATTAAAGATGACAATGCCTGGGATGAACCAGGCAAGAGGAAATAGTGGGGGGGTGTTCAAATGATACTCAGAGCTGTTAAATGCCAGAAATGTTCCCTGCACATCCCCACCCCCCTGTAATTTCCAATATACCACATACACAACATTTACTACCACAAAGCCACGCTGCAGTTTAAAAAACAGGGCAACACTGGACTGCAGTGTATTATTTTCATACTTATAACTACAAAAAGCTGCTGGCACTTTAATGCAACGAGGGATTAGGTACAAGCAGGTATCTTGAACCTGTTCTGAGCATTAAAGGCGAAGGAGTCTGAACACCTTGTGACACAACACGGGCATCGCAGCACAAGGCACTTGCACAGCACTCCAGAGAACACATGAATAAACTCAATTGTGTAAAAGTTCACTAATAAAACCCCACCAAAAATAAACTACTTAAGAGCACAAGAGATTTGGGAGTGGAGGAACATGAGTCAGTAGAAGGGCTTCTAAAATGAGAAAGTGGTTTTAAAAACATGAATACAGAAAAGCTGCTCCAGTGAGTAATAAATACTAAATTCCTACTCAGACAGGAAGAAACAGCTTTGTATTTCGGGAATTGGTGAAAGAATTTGAACACGGAACTGCCTTGGCTTTCAGCTATAAATGGGAAAATACAAATCTCTAAATAAGTTTATATGGAAATATATAAGAAAAAAAATTTAATAAACCCAGAGTATAAAGATATTAAAAAGAGCACAGGGTTTGAATAACTTCAGTGAACTATAAAAAAAAACCCAAAATCAATTCCGGAAAAGCAAAGGTATAAAATATTCTCCCTTACTCAAGGCACAAAAACCCCTCTATAAATTGAATGAAAGTTTGAAATCAAAATTAAGAGACTGAAGAAATATATATTTATTCCAGGTGAAGAAAGAGAAGGAAGTAATTCTGAAGGATTGCCTTTATAAAAATATTAACAAGAGAGCAATTGTGAAAGCCAAAGACACACCAAATAAAAGAAATCAGTATTTACCCTCACCCCTCCAAACCAAACCAGATACCCAGGGAAGATATAGGCAATTGATTCTACCGAGGGATTATTTTGTCATCAGTCTACAATTAAACTTGCACCACCCTGAGATCCAGATAAGGAGCACCAGTGAAATAAATGTTATCTGAGAACTGTCTCACAACCCCATTCTCAAGAGTGTTAAAAGGCCACATAACACTCAGAAATAACAAGAGCAGGCGCAGCTGCTCACCTGCACCCCTGGCATCCAAGGCTCTGCCTGCACAGCTCCTTCCTCACCTTGGTTCTACCCCAACCGGGGTATGTTCACAATCAACAAGTTTAGCAGAACGACACTTCCCCTTCCTCAAGCTGATGCATTTACTAGAAACTAAAATATTAAAGAACCGATGAAACAGTGTCTGAATATGCTTCCTAGACTGGGAGACCAACTGGAAAATATTTATTCAGATCTTATTTTTTCTTTTTAAATCCCACTTCCCTCTTCAATTCGCCAGAAAAACAACCGACCCTCTTTTGTTCCGAAAGCACTTCCTGAAGAAGGGAATCCCTCTGCCATTCTGGTGCAGAGATGAGGCAAAAAAAAGAGGCCAGGCAAGCTTTGTCTTCCTTCCAACCTTTTAAAAAGTTGATAATCTCCAAGTATTTCAGAGGAAAGTGGAAAAACTTTTAATTAAGTGAGCTGGTGGAAGCAAAGGACCTGGCTCCTTGGACAGAAGGAATGCAGGATGTTCTCCTCCAGGTTCTCCTGGTTGAACTCCAGAGCATGCCTCTCCCACTGTGTATTTCACAACACAGAGAAGGTCCTCTGAGGTTTGGGTCACAGTGACAAGAATTTCTGTCCCAGCAGATGTTTCCTGGGAGACTTTTGATCACGCTTTTCCACGTAAAGCTGCTCACACAGTTTGGAGAAAGCCCATATCTCACACCATCTCTGACTGGTAAAGTGCCTGAGCACTTCCACCACAGACCTCACGGCCTGAGGATTTCCAAATTCTGCTTTTCATGGAAAACATCCTTCTCTTACATTTTCCCTTGAACAGTAAACAGGACTGTAGGCATGGGAAGAGACCTTCTGCCCACCCAAGCACCAAAGCAGTCAGTGGGTAATTGAGTGACCCTCCCTGAGAACTCACCTTGTGCTGCATTTGGAAGGAGACCACAAGATTTGATCCCTTCTGAGTGTTTGGACTGTGGTTGAAGAACACCACAGACGAGGCACATTTCTTCCATCCCTTTTGTCTTCACATCACCCCCTCAGATGTCTGTTTTCCTGTGACAGTGGCCCAGGACCCGAAGCACGACCTGGCTGTTGCAGGTGATTTTATGGGTGGCTTCATTTCCCCAAACACCTTCCCGGCTATGATTTCCTCCCTCGAGAGAGTTTGACTTTTAATCTAGAGACCCATTGTCTTTCTCTCAGTTCCTGAATTGTGAGTCTCTCTGCAAAACCAGTTTTGGCAGGCTCAGAGAGAGCCAAAAGGCTCAGTCATTGTCCCATAACTGACGTGAAATATTTACCTAGTGGTGGCTTCTCACAAATAATCCTTTTCCTCTGTTTACTTTTCACCCTACTAAAAACAAAGCATCCCAATAACCCAGTGACTGGCAATACTTACGAACTGAGAGAACCATCAAAGTGCACCAGAACAGAGGAATAAAAGGAACTACAGGGTGCTCTGCTCTTCATATACTCAGAGATTTTGATCCAAAATACTTCTGTCACACAGAATACCTTCCCAGGAGGTCTCAACAGCACTGAGAGCCTGCAGTAGAAACCTTTGTTCCTAATCTGAATAAATACAGAGGAGGGGAAGAAACCAACCAAACACTTCAACAAAAAAAGGAAAGAAAGTGGTTCTGTTACTTTTTTGTCCCATGTGTTCCACACAATTTAACGAGCATCATCAATCCAAATTCCTGTTGAGAAAGGTCTTGGAGGAACAAATCAGTGACTGTACATAACTAGGCTTGAACAGATATAGTCCTCCTTAGTTATTTCTTCTTTTTGGCCATTTGTTTCTGTTTTAAAGCAACGTGACAGCTTCCAGTAGCAAATACAAGCCTGGCAGGGACCTTCCACTGGGACTGAAAGGCTGAACACCCCTGCAGACAGAGTATATTCTCCTTTCACTACTACTACTGAATTGTTTTGAATACTGGTGACTTGTCCAGCAGTCTCAACTGGATCCAGACGTTATCAGGCTTTTAATAGGATAATCTGCAAAGTGCTGAGGTTTTGGGGAGAAGGAAGGTTTATTTTTGGTTTTATTACATATTGAAACTTAGTGGATTTTTTTCCCAAAGCACCATGAGTTCCCAGGTTCAGGCTGTGTAGCCCACTACAAAGTTACAGAAAAGCCTGGGAGAAGAAAAGGCAGATTTCTGCCCTTTCCTCACCCTTTTTCCACCCCCTGCTTTATGAATGCTGTTATAAGCAGAGTAGATTGAAATGAAATCTCAGACTGACATCTTGCTGACCTCAATCCCAGCTGGCTAAACCTTTGCAACACTGCTGTCCTTGGCATCTCCCAGAGAGCAGACACCGATTCAGCTGGTTGATTATGGAATGGAGAATCTGGTATGAGGAACTAGAGCCATTCCACTGTCTGGAAGGCTGTTCAGAAGACAGCTTAATTTCTCTCTCTCTCCTTAGGACTTCACTGCCAGTGGCAGGCTTGATATCTCAATCAGGGCACCAGAGAGGATATTGTGCCTGCAGGACTGTGTACAACACACACAGGGTGCACTCGAGGGGGAAACGCTACCGCTACCACCAGGTGATGGTTGTTTTCAAGGGACCTCCACGTTTTTAAGCACACATCAAAACATCTCACACCACTTCCTTATCAGGAAAGAGCCCTTTTTCAGTTGTTTTTTCTTTTAAAGTTAAGATAGAACATCAGAGAGTCACCAATGTCATGTTAACAAAGCCACCTGAAGAAACAGTTTAAACAACTATCATATGCCCCAAGAACATCTCACCACACTCGCCTCTTACACAAACAGAAGTAGAACAAGACAAAAATGAGTTTGTTACCTGTACTCAAATCACCTTGATTATCCTCTGTCTTCCCTTCGTTTACGGACTCACTGCTGGGCTCCCCTTTCCGACTCCTTATCTTTGAAAAGCCACTGGAGAGAGAGGAGAAAATGCCCCAGAAGAAATATCCCTGCTGCTCCGCATCCACCGAGCACACGGCTTGCAGGAAGGGCTTGGCATTCCTGCTCCCGCTGTGGGGCACGGGCTCCGACAGGGAGCGGTTGAAGGGAACCCGGGACGGCCTGGGCCGTGCCTGGAAAAGAGTCTCAGCTGGGTCTTCCCGGAGATCGTCGGCACTGGCGGCATCCACGCTCGCAGAGCTTTTGGCAAGCCTTGGATCGCTGTGCTCCCCTTTCAAAGTGGAGGAGCCCTCTCTTTTGCTCACCCTCCAGGGGAGCCAAGGATGTGTCTGGCACCTGTGCGCTCCAAGAGCTCTCTCCGAGTCAAAACTCATTTGTTTGTTCAACCTCTTGCTCTTCATTTGGTGGTACCAGTGATAGTCCTTCAAGGCGGCCGTGCCAGCATCTTGTTCTGACAATGATCTTCTGAAGGCCCTGGGAGAGAGACTACAGTGCTTTCTGAAAGCACTCATTTTCCACCCCTTGGATTTCAGCACTTCACTGACATTCCTTGTTGCTTAGTGGTCACGTAGCCGTAGTTCCTCACTCACCATTTTACATCCCCAGTCACTTCATTCACCGCTGTGAACCGCAGGACAGCAGAGGTTCTTCCTGAAGACCTTGAGCATCCATCCCAGAACCAGGTATTCCCACCTCTCCACAAGAAAGACGTGCCCTCACCTATAGCTTCTGACTTCTAATGCCACATGAACCCTTGCAGAGCTCACTGCTGCTTCTTGCGCTGTCCCATTTCTGCACCAAGCTCTCAGGAAATGACTAAAAAAAAGAGCCCAGCCATGAAAACCCACAGTGCTGTTCTGCACCAATCACACTTCACTTTTTTCGGTCTACATTAAAGATTTGGTTAAAAAAGAAAAAGCAATGTGAAAGTACTTTGCTCTAGAGACACAGCGAAGCCTCAGAAAAGGGTTAAAAACACTGCAAAACTCAACTACCAGTCACACACATGTTCTTCAGTTAAGCAGTAAAGTATATTACTGTATATAGTTAAGTATAAAGTAAAGCTTCTATCTACAACAGGTATGTTGTATCACTTAAGAATAACTCAGAGTTGCATCTTAGAGAGAGGTAAAACAGGCAGATTCATCAGAATCGAGTGCTGGAAGCACGAGAGAGGAAAGCAAAGGGGAGGAATGGAGTAAGGGGAACAAACGCTGCAACTTAATGCAGTGAGAGTGTAAATACACTGAGGGGAAATAAGTAAAGGGGAGGAGAAAAGGGACTGAGAGGGTGGGTGGGACTTCACCAAACACAGACTGGAGGGAAGGTTTTGAGGCATGGCAAACAGAACAGGGCAGCAGGCAGATAGTCCTTTTCCTCCTCCCCCTCCCTCCTCCTTTAAACAACAGAATAGGGGGTTATTTTTTATAAATCTAGTTGGAATAAATGAGATGGAAAAAAATAGCCCTATCTGTTTAACCAAGAGGAAAAAACCCTCTTGCCTTCACTACAATTTAAGAAACAGCTGACTGTTTTAAAATCTCATAAAGAAAATATCCGCTGGTGAACTAAGATCACGCTTGCCAAGTTTTAGACCAGAACACTTAAATCTCAAGTCTACTCAAATCCCTGAAAATAGGGGGTTTATAATGGAAACGCTGACAGACCCTTGGCAATAAAGTAACAATGAGAACTACTTATCTGGTTAAATAAAACGATAATCTTGTCTGGCAGACCAATAAAGCTTCACTGCCCCACCATGGGATCTCGCCTTTAAGCCAGGCTGAATTCATCAGCCCAAGTACATTCCTGACAGTTGCAGATGCAGAAACTTACTTATAGGTGTATCTGGAAGAGGGTATTGCTGCCCCTTACAACAGGGGTGGCATTACCCAAAGACCTCCATCACATCAAAAATGATGTCTCTATTCAGCAGCAATGATACTTTTCAATTAGAAGCAACAAAGCAACTATCTAAAATCACCATATCACAGAATCCTAGAATAACATGTTTAAGAAGTCACAACAAATAACCTCAGAAGCAAGAACAGCTCAACCACTGCGACACAAATAATGATGCTGCCTCTCATGCTTGGAGAAAGTTTTGTGCTGCTCAGAGCATGAGGCTGGAATGGCAAAATGTACCTAAAACCGGAACTACTGCTACAATTTCCATCCAGAGCAATGATCTCTCAAGGAAGCATGAGGAGCAGTGAATACAGAGAGATACTAGCACTCCCAAGGTGAAAATGAGATGGAGACTCCACCAGGAAAAGGCTAGCTGGCTCTTGTCTTCTGCTTCTTGATCCCAGGGGTTGCTGGTCGATCACCCTTGGATGCAGCTTATGTAGGTCAAAGGATTCAGATGGGTTGAATTCTTTGAAGTAACTCCTGACTTGACCCCTGCCCACTGCTGGGAGCTCTTCTCCTTCTCGATGCCTTCACCCAGCACAGAGGCCTGGCAGTCCATGTTTCTGAAGGCTGAGGCCAACGCTGCAGCACCGAGGAGCCCAGTTTTTACCAGGCCTGTTACTGGATCAGCCACCCCGTCCAGTAATGGGTTCTACTCTTCCTTGTGGAGCCTTTTGCTGCTACTGTGGCGGTGCTTTGGACAAATGCTTTGCATTAGGCAGCCTGGTAAAGTAGGCTGCGTGGAAGTTCGGGAGTAAGTATGAATAAATCCGACGGATGACGATGTGGTTCGCTCTAATGGCACAGGCCATAATCAGCAGGGAAAGCTGAGAATGTGAGGTAGGTTTCTGGTCAGCCCTGAAAGCCTTGCTTCCACAAATTTCCACTAGCACATCGACATCCACTTTTGGTTTGGGAGCACCGAAGGGCAGGAGAGGACAGAAAACTCAGCCACTGCAGTAGCTGAAGTCCTCGTGGGGTTTGCTTGCTGCGGGTGTCCGGTGCGATTTCTAACTCCTGCTGATATCTCAGAGCCAGGCTGAGCACCCATCCAGACCATGGCTTGGAAGAGCGTTTTGAGAGCACTTATCTGCTCTATCAGAGGCCTCGGTACGACCGAGGAGTGACTCAACTCACCCAATGTGACACCAGCTGCGCCAACGCTGTCCTGGAGCAGGGATTCAGCACAACAGCACTTCGGACAGGATGGAACTTCAGGCAAGACACTGGTCATTGCACGAGGACAGAGATGGTCAACCAGGCTGCTCTCATCCTTTTTCATCACCGTCCTGTGGACGCCTGGCTGGATGGAAAGATCCCTTCATCTCCTTCCCAGTGCAGCTGGCATTGCACTGATCCCCCAGACCACCCATTCCAGCAAGGGAACACACAGAAAGATTAACCACATATCAAGTTACAGCACAGAGCAAAACCCGTTATGGGTTAACTTCTACTTTAAACTATTTTTATTGGTGTGGCCAGGGGTTGGACCACAGCTCTGTACAGACCTAACAATATAGAGAAAGGCTTTAATAAGCACTCTAAGTGAAGCCCAAGGAACATCAAAGCCACACTATCGTTTAAGTTGGAATAATATTGAGAAGGCTCTTTACTTTTTTTGACTTCTGATTTCACTTTTGATTTCACGTTACCACTGCTCAGACAAATGCACTTTGTGATCAAAGGAAAGTTACCCAGCTGCCTTGGCCTAGCTGAGATCTCCCTGTGTACTCTACAGAGGGCAAAAGGGTCTTTCTCAGTGTGCTTCTAGAAAGGCTACAGGGCTCACATGTTTATTAACACAAAACCACTGATACACAAGTTTGCTTAGTCTACCAACAAGACAATTCTTTCAAATTGCTAACTCAAAACTTTCAGCCTGGGCTTCGAGTCAAACTGGTCTCTCTCTTGCTTATACACATCATCAGTAGCAATGGTGATGCCCAAACAAACCCTTTGTCCACACTAATCCAGTGCCACAGAGTTAAAATTGGTCTCAAGTGGCTCCAGCATTTCTTGTGTACACAGAACGCTCCAGCAAGTAATTCACGTGGCAGAACTTTCCCCTTGATCCGCGGTCCAGTTACTCAGGCAAGAGCCCAAGTCCTCCCAGAGCAGCAGTTTATCCTGGGAAGCATTTCCATGGTCTCACTATCACAAAGAAATCAGCTTACAGCAGTGACTGCCAATGGATTAGTGATGTGAGATCCCCAGCCGCACCGAGCCACCCACGCAGCTGTCAGCAGGTAAAGTCGTGTCAGTGGGAGAAAGGAGTTTGTCAATTAACTTGAGGAAATATGGGATAATTTCACTGCTGCTTTTAATACCAACTGCCTACAAACGTGATCCTCTGCTAGCAAATTCTCCTCGGAAGGTTTTTTTGGGTAGTGTTTGCAGTTCCATTGTGCCAAATCATTCATTTAGCTTTTCAGAAAATTACTATTTTCTTCCTAACAATCCAGTCACTTAATCATCCCATTTGACATGTTTAACAGCACATATTTCACTACTCCTAGATATTTAAGTAATTTATGCACAAAATGCAGATTTGATATGTTGAAATGTAGCCGTATTTCAGCTCTGAGATTGTATTGGGAAAACAATCTTTGTTAACTCTATAACACTTCACAGAAAATGCACACAAGCAGCATTACATTTGCACTGAGCATATGAAGATAAATCTTTGGCAACGGCCTCCTGTGTGGGAAGTCCCCTCTCCACCATTCAGCTTTTCAGAAAAACTACCCAGCTCTGCTCCATGGAGCTTCAGCAATTCCTCAGAGGGGAATCTGCTGTTTAATAAACACTACCAGCCATTAAACAAAACAAAAAAGCAATACCACAAAAACCCCCAAAAGCATCATTGCCAAGCAGCTGGAGGCAGAACCTGTCTCTGATGATACAAATTAATGTTTAATGCTCGGCCACTCTCCCAAAGCTGTCCAGTGCTTGGGTAAAGGCACTACAACGTGCAAAACTTGAGCTCATAGCTTATGTTGAGAAAAATATGAACTGCGACCTCCCATGACTGAGCTGCTAAGTTTTAACTTAGTTTTGGACCAAGCAAAAACTTACCAGCTTCTCATTCTTTTCAGTTTTGACGAAGAGGAAGAAAGGGGAAAGAGATTACAGTTAAAAAAAGAAAAAACCCCAGTCACCACACAGCCACAAAAATCCATGATAAACCCTACACGTTTATCCACCACACGTGGCTTTTCAACCAAGTCCTCTCTTCTAATTCAGAAAGACAGCAGGTCAAGCAAACACCACTTCGGAGAAGGCCCCCGTTTAAGTCCCCAACTACCAGTGATCAAAAGAGCTTTAAACCTGTAGAAAAGTAAAACAAATTGCACCCTGCATCCTCCCCTGAGAAACCAGGAGGAGTTCAGGCAGACAGGGATCCTGGATTTTGCAGTCCAGCTCCCCTTAACTCTTCTCCCATTTAAACGTAGCCCAGTGCTCAGGGCACTGGAGCAGTTCACGGAGGAATAATCAATAAATAAAGCAAAAACCATCACAAAAGTCTTCCAATTGCCCCAACGTGACATGTAGCTAAAGAGCACACAAGATGAAAGATTTTTCCTTCCCTTTAAATTAGAGACTTTGCAAAATATTAAGTTTTGTTTATGCAAGGCTAAGTAATTAATGACCTAACATCCCCTTCCCATCTCCTATCACCAAGATGCATCTGTTTCCCCCTGCAACATTTCCTGCAGGTGGATATCACTTTTCCTCGGCTCAGGGCACACCACTGCACCTGACTTACTCGACCACTTAATATTTACTGTCAGTTAATGCTTAGAAGTTATGCAGGGTTAATTAATGTGTAGAATTATGCAGAGGATGAGTGAAATAGCACCTTAAAAACTGCTGTGTTTGGCATAAGAGTGGCTAGAAAAGCATGTGTGACTTTGGGATTAGAGTGACTTGGAATTGGCATGGGTGGAACACAGAGATCACTTACTGAGCCCAAATTAGAGTGCCTGAGAGTGGAGCTGCCACATGAGCCTCTCCCAAGCTTGGAGCAGGCAAAGGCTCCCAGTGACCACACTGCAAGCTCACCTGTCCCGGATAAATCAAGATAGGCTGTTTTCACTATGCTGAGAGTGGTGATACCAGTGCATTTAAATGCCAGAGAGCACCTCATTTTCCTCCTCTGAATCCCGGTGCCAAGTCATGCTGTAACTGCTGCACCACCCCTGCCCTGCATTTCCAAGCCCTCCACCTTCCACCACAGCCAAAGCTGCAGAGGTGCAGCCTGACTCGGCTCTGCTTCTGCCATGGTGCAGTTTCTGAAGGCAGGTACTGAGAAACTCATCATGAATTTCCACCTCGACACGAGGAAGAACTTTTTTACTATGCAAGAGACCACATGCTGGAGCAGAGACCAGAGAGGGTGTGGAGTCTCCCTCACTGGAGCTGTTCCAGAACTGCCTGGACACCGTCAATCCTGTGCCATGTGCTCTGGATGGCCCTGCATGAGCAGGGAGGTCGGACCACGTGAGCCGCTGTGGGCCCTTCCAGCCTGACCCATTCTGTGATTTCTCCCCTTTAATTCCCTCTACAGTTTCTCTGCTGATGCAGATTCCCCACGTGAAGGTCTCCTGGCTTCATTCTTCCATGCTGTTCCCGTGATCTGCATGAGAAGCTGCGACAGCCCTGTCAACTGAGCAGAGCACAGAGAGATAATATAAATTTATGAGATGCCGTGCTCTGGGTGGACGCCAGGAAAAGTTAGCAGGAAAATCCCATTTCAATACATCGCGAATAAACCTGCCGAGCGGCGGTGCCAGATTTTAATTTCACTAGCAATCTCTTGTTGTTGTTGTTGACGACCAAACACAGCCCGTGCCAAGTTTCAAGGGCCATAAAAACATACATTTAAGAGGCAGCCGAGCTCAGGCAGCGGCTGAGGGAGCCCACACACAGCTGCGAGCCACCCCAACCAGCCAAGGGTTTTACCAACGTGCAACGCTGCAAACAAATAAATAAATAAATGTGTGACCTGAAGGTAAACACTTCTCCGCAGCACGGAAAGGCATAGCAGCAAAAGATCCACGTGGAGTGAGCGGTGGCGCTTGCCTCAAACGTGGAGAGATTCAGGGGATCCTGCGAGGAAGGCAGGCCCTTGGCCCTGGCCTGTTGTGGGAGAACGGTCTTACGAAGAATGGAAAAATAACACAGAACAGTTTGTTGAGACCTGGAGATGAAGAGGGAGACCATCAGGTCGTGAGCTATGCGAAGAAGAAGAAATATTTGGGCTCTGTTTAGTGTTCTGGCGGCTCCCGATGTTGTTACGCGTCCTTACGGTTTTATATGCTCATTGTTATATATATATCTCTATTGTCCAAAATGGTTCCCCAGTCGTCCCTCACGTTCTCCCCGTCTCCCATTGGTCGAGACCTGCCACGGTGCCGTCTCACCATATACGGCTGGTTATCTCCTCCCCCGGTGTCCCTGTACCATTGCTGCCCTGCCTTCCTTTGCCGCACACCTGGGAGGGTTTGCATGTCCCCCACAATCCCACTCCTTTCCAGAAAGTTCCACACCACCCCTATAGAAGCCAGCACCGTTTTAATAAAGGTGCCCTTCCATCGCTCCATCACACTCCTGCCTGGAGTGTGCCTTTCCTTCTTACCCACAGCCTGTGACACGGCTGCTCCCACAGGTCTGGCTTAACACCGAGCCGGTGACACCCACCCGGGGCTCAGGCTGGGAGGACAAACCCTCTGGAGCCACAGATCCCCCTCTTCACCGCTGGGGACAGGCAGCTGCACTGGCCTACTTCTCTGACAACTTCTGCAACTCTATACATCAATCGATATATACATATATAAACCTCCACTATATAAATAAAGTGCTTATGCCCACTCTGACATCCCTTTTTTCATGATGACAGGCTGGGCTTGGTACCCTTGGAAATATCACTCACAAGCTGCTGATTTCAGTTTCCAATAGCGTTGTTTTTCTGCGAGCAAAATTACCTTTCCACCACCCCACTCCTTTCCCAATTGAAGTGCTTCTGATTTTTGCGGAGAAAGTGGAGGGAGGAAAAAAAAATCATTACTGCTGCAATGCTAAAGCAGTAGCAGCAGAACAGAGTTTTACTGCTACAGGTGATCCCTGCGTGCATCAAACCAATTGCAGCTTAAACACTACTGAGATGAAAGATAGGTATAGTACATAGAAAAGTTAATGGATAAACATCCCAAAAATAGCCTGGGTAACTATGTCCCAATAGCAGGTGCAGACATTGGAACTTCCCAGCCTTTTTTTATGTAACTATACAGGAGTATCTCCTCAGTGCAGACTGTTGCAAAGGCAAGACCTACTAGCTCTGGTCTCCATCAGGGACATCAGGAATTGGGTTTATAATTTCATTCTGTATATTTTTCTTTATTAACTGCTGTAACTCTGTTGGCCTTATTTTGTCCTTGTTTCGAGCGAATAAACTATCTTTGTATCAACAACTTCTTCACACAGCACTAGCTTTGTAAACATATTTTAAAATGAGCTTCTCAAACACTGGAAATCCCACTGTAAAGCCAACAAGCAGCAAGAGATAACCCCCAGCTAATTGAAAATACTCTCCAAAATCACTGGAGAGTGCACTCTTCTGGTGTATATAAATAAAGAACAAACTCCAGCAACATGCACAATTAAATTCTCACATTTACCATCTAAACACCACCAGCAATAGCAATACTCTGTCTGCTGTGATGACCTTTGAGACTGAATCCAGCCATAAGCCCAACACTGCCAAGTGCCCCACTAAGCCACGGTCCTAGACAGTGTGAAAGCATTAGTGGCTGAGATGGGCACTGGCACCTGGGCATACAACCAACCAGAAGGAAGAATTCACAAATCCAGAATTATTTTAGGCTCTGAATTTAGGGAGGGGAATGCCTTGAGCTGTATGAGAGTTATCCTACCAGGCACTTTGCAGCCCCTCCAGAACGCTGCGTTAATATTAGCAAATTAAAGCGCAACAACCGACAATAAATCAGTGACATCTGGAGTTTAAGATGAAACCTTTATCTAAGTGGAGAAATGAATCACAGGGAGGAATGATGAAACATGCCAGGAGCTCAAAACACCAAAAGTCTGAAATGAAAACATTTAGTAGCAGCAGGGAGGGAGGGTCTGTGTAAAATTCCAGTTGCTGCAGCACTGACTACTACGCACCACATTGGGAAAAGCAGCAAAAGAAGCAACCAAAAGAGGAGAAAAAAGAGCACTTATTAAATCTAAATGACCTTCTAACCACAGAGTTTTCTCTCCACAGGCTGTCTGTCAGGAACAGTCTCGAATCAGTGCAAAAGCCACACGTCAGGGACAGTGATGAAGCACTGAAATGAAGATGTACCTTCTGCCAGCCCGAGCTGGAGGAGTTTCCACAACTGGGAACGGTGTGCAGAGCCAAACGATGGAACAAGGTGACCTGCAGGCACCAAAACAGCACCAGGCACGGGGAGAGAAAGGAGCACTTGACTAAAACCTCCTGTGTTCGCAATTTAAAGAGTGATTAAAGATGTCCATTGTAGGACGTGGCTTGTGAGGCACCGCGTGATGTCAGAGATGAACCTGCACATCCTAACATGAGCTTGGGCTGTGGACTTGAATTAAACCCCTCCGAAGTTAATATCAAAATGTGCCTGATGGTAACATGAAAATAAGAGTCTCTCCCCAAAAGAGAAAGATGTAGGAGAGACTTCAAGATTCAACAGAGAGGAAGGAAGGAGGGAGGGAAAGAAAATAATTTCTCTTGCAGAGACTCTTTAGGGAACCCATTTGTGGGACGGGCACACAGTTCCTCAGTACAGGGCAACAGAAAGAAGGATTTACATGAAGCACAAGCTGCTGCACCCCCGGCAGAGTCCCCAGCCAGCAAAGCCACCCCAGGAATGCTGTTGGTGGCCCCTGGATCCCATCCTCCAGCAAACCATGCCCACCACGGGCACTTCCTTTCTTCTGAGTCTCTTTGTGCAGTATAACTGTACCACAGATCACTTCCCTTTCAAGTTCCAAATTGACTTTGATTCTGTTTCATTAGGTGTGAAGGCTGCCTTACCAGATGACAGAACTGCCTGTTTCTGAGGTCAGTCCTTCTCAAACCGAGCATGCAAAATCCCATTTGTAAGCCTGCACGAGCAGCACTTCCAGCAGCCAGCCACTGTTCAAAAATATCTTTAAAAAAATACATATTCTCAATTATTTTCCTTGCAAAACAAGAAATTTTCACCAAAATGTTTGACAGGACCAGGGAAAACAAAGAAACAAAACCCCCCAGAACTGCGTGCTCTTGCTTAGAGCAAAATCCTCTCCAGCTGACATTTCTGAAACACCTATTTTTTTTGTTTTCTCACTTCATCATTAAAAGGGAAAATGAGCTGATATTTGCTATTTTTACCTTGACCACACTAGCACTGTTCCTAAACCACGCTCCAGCCTCACTGAGTGGCACAGAACTCCTGTGAACAATCAAGTCCGACTTTGAAATTGTATCTTGAAGTCTCAAACCAACCTGCCAACGAATATTTGCTCTGAATATAAAACACAAAGGCACTTTGGGCTTTATAAAAACACAAACAACCACCAAAGTTAGACTAAATTAATGAGCATGTGTGTTCCAATTCCAACAGACAGGACAGCACCCGTCTGGCTTCACTTAGGAACTTGTTATAATCTGTGCCTTATAAAAAGGTTTTTACACATATGAAACACTCATATACCAGTGAGACACAAAATCAGGATGTAATCAAATCTCCACAGTTTTATGTACAAATCCCTCGGGACTTGAGGCTGCAAAACCAAACGTGAATAATTGCACCTATTTTCTAATAAAGACCATGCGCTTTGGGACTCGAGTACACAAGTTTTCAAGAGCTCTGCATAATATTTTTGGAGGTATTTCTACTTCAAATAAGCAATCCAGTTAAGCAGAGATAAACACGCACACACATCGGTGACCTTGTTTAAACAATGCACCAATTATTGTGATAAATCGGGTTGCCAAATCTAAATATAGACTTTAAGGAAAAAACAATGAAGTTTGAGTAGGAGACAGCCTTCTCCTATTTATTGTTTACCTAATTACCCAAATGAATGTGCAGCTTGGCCTCCCTCCCCTTTTCGAGCAGCGTGACCACTTTCCCAGTGGGAGCCAAGAGAGCTCTGGCTGTTACCGGAATCGCAGCGTGATCCGGCACATTGGATGCTCGGAGTGCACTTGGTGCAATTTCAAAGCTTGTCTCACGGTTTGGGTATGTGCACACTCTGCTTCCCCAGACAGCCCCATGCCTGACATGAGGCAGATAGGCACCGCAGCACTGAGTCACTGCTGCGGGAACAGGCTTTTTAGAACTTTTCTAAAATTGTTTTTCAAATGAAGGAATGGGGGGGGAAGAATAATCCCATTCAAAACCCACTCTAGAGCTTCCAACTTCAGGTGCCCAAGCAGGAAGCGAGGGGAGGAAGGGGGAACAGGGTAAAAAGGAGGAGAAAATTCTTCTATTCAGGGTTATATTTTTAGACTATCCCTAATTTTGTTCTGTCAGTGCGCTACAGAAGCCAGACCTGTGCGAATTAGCGCAGCATTATCCTTTCTAATTTTTGCTCAGTCCAGGCTGCAGCCTCAACCTAATCTGCTTACGTGGGACACGGCAGGGCACGCGCTCCCCCTGCCCTGCTGGGGCTCGAGGCTTTCCACCGCAGATATCCCTGCCCTGCAGCACACATCGAGCCAGACTTTTTTCCCCAAATCGTGTAGGAGCAAGGAGAGTTCACCACTTTTCTGTTGGGGGGAAAAAAAGTAAATTAAAAATCCACATGCCAAGGACAGCGAACCTGAAACGCTGGTTTGTTTCGAAGCGCACCAAGGTAACGGATTTGTGACCGCAACGTATGGGAAGGAACTCGGCTGAAGGGCTTTTCCTTCTGGCTAAAAATACTCACGACTTCAAGTGCCTTCACCCTTCTTATCTGCTGATATTTATACAAGTAAAGCCCAACTCTGCTGGGCAGGCTGAGGCGGGAGGAGACAAATCTGTGCCCCCTATTCCCTGCTCTATTTTAGTCCATGACAGTTATGCATCCCATTTATTCTTATTGTTCCAAAACAAGTTACAACTTGGATTTTTTTAACAAGTTTCTCTCCCCAGCTGTCATTGCCAGGGTTACTGTCAAACTATTTTTTTATTTCCTTTCTCCATGTTTGCACAGCACGGGCCAAACCCATTTGCGACTTCCCTCCCTCAATGCAAGTTGCCACACATAGATCAATTACACAGAAATAAAATTACTCACAGTAAAGAAATCATTTGGGAAAAAAAGCAAGCATATGGGGCTCAACTTATTTAAAAATATCTTCAAAAAGGAGCCTGGAAACATCCCACCCTGGGCTGGCCATGCACGAGGCAGAAGTGGTGGGGAGTGGCAAGGGAAGAGGCAGGCAGACAAGCATTTTGTTTTTGTTTTCTTCTTTCCAGAAAAACAAGAAAGGCCAGGAAATCCTCAGAATTCGGCATTCCCAACACCACCTCGTTCTATGTGTGCGAGGCCCTCGCTTCCTGTTCCACGCCAAGTGAGGATGGAGCAGGACAATGCCAACGTCACGTCTCATGGGAATGCTACAAACAGAGCAAAGGCCCCACAGCTCCATCCCACACAAAGCTGGGGATACACTGGGGATACTTCTATCCCACACTAATGCTTCCAGTTTTTACCTGTGAAAACCCAGATCAAGGCTTAGGGTCAAGTAAAGCACCTCCCACACTTCTCATCTCAGAGCCAAGGATTAACTGGGCAAGGCTCCTGCAAAATAGGCTGTCCTCTTACCACCACCAGCTGGGAGAATTCCGAGGTAGAGATGCCTAAATAGGAAGGAATGATGGAAGGAGAAGATCCCAAAGCCCAGAACGACTCTCTCCCCACTTACAGCCCTGGTGTAGGGGGAAGGAGAAGAACAGGGATCCAGCTGGTGCTGCTCCTGCTCATACCAGGCATGGGAAAGTAGGAAAGGTGGTGGAACACACAGAGAAGTCCCCTTTCCAACCCACGCCTTGGGCTCTGGCATTGGAACAGCTGTGCCCTCCCGCATCCCAGCAGCAGCGGGGCACAAACAGCTTCACACTGAAAGGTGCTGGTGGCACAGGATTAACACACAATTTTGAGAGCTGGGAGAGGTTGTTGTGGGTTGACGACCTTGGAGTTGGCTTGATGTCCAGCAAGGGAGGCCAAAACTCACCTCCCTGTATAAACACACGTGGGGGGGGAGGAACAACTGAAATCAAAACAAAATCAAGTTCCTCCTGTCTGAAGAGCTGTCAAGCATAGCAAGCCCTTCATTTGCCTTCCTGACTGTCTGAAAAACTGGCAGAAGAAAACTGATTATCACTGTGGGATAAACTGAAGTAAAGAAAACTTATCTTCTTTAAATATAAACCCCTCAAGGAATATAATTTGCTGCAATTAAATACCAAAAGACAATCCTTGGGATAAGCCTTAACAAATCACCTTGAGAGTTTAATAAGTTGTGGTTTGGTTTGGGGAATTTTTCAGCACATTTTTTAGTAGCTTTAACTGACCTGTCAAACTTATTTTGGATCTCCTCACACCTAGTGAACACAGGGGCCAGAACAGAAAGTGTGCAAGACAGCCTGAGAGCACTGAGAGAACTCTTTCAATAAAGAGGTTTTGAATATTTGATTATTCAACTAGCAAGAAGTCTCAGGTCTCAGCTTGTATAACTTCACTGAACTTACATTCAAATAGAAACTAGGCTTAGATTGGATATTAGAAAGAAATTCTGTACTGGGAGGGTGGGCAGGCCCTGGCACAGGTTGGGCAGAGGAGCTGTGGCTGCCCCATCCCTGGAAGTGTCCAAGGACAGGTTGGACAGGGCTTGGAGCCACCTGGGCTGGTGGGAGATGCCCCTGCCCATGGCACGGGATGGAATGACATGAGGTTTAAGGCCCTTTCCAAGTCAAACATTCTAGGATTGTATGATATATTCATCTACTCCTCACAACTGGAAGCTGTTCATCTGCCATCCAACTTCTGGACTCAGACTCCCACAGATCAACAAGAAACTCTTGATGCCAAAGTGCTTGAGAAGAGCTGGTAGTGCTCAAGATATTTACTGTCCTACAGTCAATGCAGTGTTGCTTTTACACTTACAAGTTTAATTGTTGATGTCTAAAATAACCCTTCTACTCTCTTTAGGTAAAAGGGTTATTTTTAACAAGTTCTCTTTTGAGTCTCCATTTTGAGTCTTTCCTTTCTGGGGCCCTAAAGGTTAGATCCAGGCTGCATTTCCGAGGCACAGAAGGCATGAGCTCCTCTCTCCCTATTTTCTCACTTGCTCTGTTCCATACACAGATGATGTTCCCCAAGCAGCTGGGAAGTGGAATGCTCTGTTCCCAGAGCTGACACCATGATTCACTGTGTACTCACAAAACAGGCTACAAGATCTCCCAACACTCTCCCCCCAAATTCCAACCATTTTGCAAACCTGCATTGTGCCTAAACTAAGTGGGTTTTATTATCAAGTGAATAAAAACTCCCATTTCCTGCCAAACCACCTTCAAATCACAGAACACACCCCCAGTTTAGCATGTCTTAGTGGTTGGGGTGGAAATTCAGGCACACAGAGGCTGCCTTTGCAAACTGCAATGGCCAGCTTGGCAGGAGGAGGATCATTAAGCCTGTCAAGTCCAGGGAGGATCCACATTTACTGGATCACAGCAGTAGAAGCAAAGACCAACAAATCCCAAACTTACAGCTCCCACCAGGCTGTTGTGGCACCCTGTGGAAGTTCTGGCTCTGAGGTGACCTCGTGGGAGCACTTTGTTGTTCTGAGCTGCTTAGAGCCTTTCACTTTGGTGACTGTGGATTTGCAGCTCCTCAGTTTCCAGTGGCTCATCCAAGGAACCTGTAGGCAAAGGTGGGAGGGCACAGACACCTCCTAAACTGACTTTGTTAATGAAATCAGTCTGCAGTGGGATTTCAAGTCTACAGAAAGTCTGCCAGAAATAGTGCATGATTTATACAGAGATGATTGCACATCAATTCCTTATTCAGAATCTTTGCCACATTCACTGGCGAGAAAGGTTGGCTTTATTTCTGTCCTCCATTCCTCTGCCCCAGTGGGTTTTTTCAGTTCCTTTTCCCACTCACTCTCCTCTGCTCTTCCCACGTAACAACTATCAAACACAGCCGAGAGATGGATTAAATCACACAAGCTTTCCTGTTGTATCCACTGCATTTTTCACAGCTGAACAGTCCATGCCCATTACATTCCATTTCAATTTATGGGTATTTTAAGAGATTGAATATCACTGAATTGAACAAGAGATCACCCACCTGGACCCCTGCTTTCAATGCATTTTTCAAAGTCCTTCTTACAATCACAACCGTAGACTATCAAATGAATCACAGTTTAATAGAAGAGATATTTTTGCCATTGTTAAATCTAACACCAATTTATAGTTTCTCTTTTTAAAGCTGGCAATGAGGGGAAAATTAAAATACAAGCTGCAGCTCTTTTAGCATTAAGATCTCTAAATCCTTAACTACGTAGATATTAAGGGAATTGCTGAATGAACCAGGAGGTGGCAATTTCTGGGTAATCCCACCAAAGCCAGGGGGAAGGGAAATCACTGCTCTCACATCCTTTTCCTATTACTAAATGCAATACAATTAAATGCAAGGGTTCCTAGTAAAATAACTGAAGCCAATCACCACAAGCTGCATTACAGGGCAAATTAGGCAGAATTTATGCGGCAATACAAAAGAGAGCAGTGACACACAACACAATTTCTCACTGAGGAGGAACAAACGTGCATTTACAGCTCAGAAATTCAGAGCCAGGAATACCAGGGGAAACAAGACAGAGAGGAAGGGGAAGGGAAGAGAAGGAACATGTGTTTGTTATCTCAAGATCTTGACTCGGGGGATTGCAGAGGGAGTCAAGAAGCAGCAAAGAGATTCCAGTGCAGCTTCTTCTGACACAGACAGGTCTAATGCTGCCATTACCTGGCCATAAACACTCGAGGATTGATGTGGAACTCCTGAAACCTGACAGCTAGAAAGCTGCGATTTAGCAAGAATAGTTATTTTGAGCACTTAGTCAGGAGAAAGCTGAATTTAGCTCACAGCAGAACTGCTGGCCTGTGATTGTCCCAGAAAGTACCTGACGATGGCAAAAGTTTCACACAGGGAGTTTTAAAGCTTTAAAACCTACAGGCACAAGCAGGAAATTAATGTTTGTATTTCTTCTGAGCAGCCTAATTATAACTTTCAGCCCTAATGTAACCTTCAGTATTCACAGAACTCAGTTTAAATTCACTCTTCCTTCCACCTAAACTATCATCTAATTTATCTCCTCCCAGGCCCCACTAAAACTGGAAACAACACTTCCAAAACTAATTCTCTCACTGTTACTGGGTAACAACCGTCAGGATTACAAATTTAATCGTGATCATAACAAAATAGACTGACAAGCGAACCCAAATACCTCCAGTGTTTACACCAGCAGCAATAATTGGTGGTTTGTCACGTCAGAAAGTGACTGCAGATTTACCTCCACAAAGAAAAGCCACGGGAACAAAACAAGTACCCTCGTTGCAGTCCCTTAATTAACAGGAGATACAGAGATATAAAAAACAGGGGAAAGGTTACATTTAATATAAGGTATCTGCAGAGAAAACATGGTTTATTGACAAAGTGATTATTAGTCACCTGACTGTGCTTTCCAGAGGTTAAAGTGTTGTCCTCATTTAAAGAAAATTCTGAATAAAAGATACATTCAGTTCCCAACAAGCAGAAAAAGGAACTATACGCATTATTTAAGATTTTGTACTTTACACAGCTCTATTTCCTCTCCCTCCTGCAATTATCTGTCTGCAGAGGAAATAACAGGCAACGTTCTGTGCCTGCCTAGAAGGTTCATCAGAACAATGACTATACAAGGTAACGACGCGTTATTTGAGGGAAAAAAGAGAAGGAAAAAAGAAGATTCTGTTTAAGAACATTAAAAGCCTTTCTGCAGACGGGATCCTGATGGCTCCATGACAGCAGACTGCAGCAGTGCTAAATGCAAACCAGACCTGGAGTATTTCTGACACCTGCACTGCGAGGCTGTCACTGGGAGAGATGCCTTTGTTAGTCAATCTGTTTTAAACATGCTCATTCGAAGGGGCAGCACAAATGTCACTGCACGCAGGTGACTGAATCAGTAGCGAAGCTCCCTCAGCCGTGGGTTCTGATGTGACAGCTCAGGGGTGCCACCTTTAAGAGCCATCCTGTTTCATGGTGTCTCACCCTCAGCACCCTCAGGCAGAAGGTATTTCTCAGGCTTAAATAAAATCCCCCCAGGTACCAAGATCCCTGTTACTACCACCCTTTACCTGCCAACACACAGCAATAAGAGGGCGCAACCATTAAGGCTGTTACTTTTCTGCTGTTTGAGAGCTTTGATGGGACAGCCTGAACTTCCATATAACAGCTCCTTGCATCCACCATCACCCTGCAGAACCTCCCGGTGACGTGGCAGCATTTTGTGGCGATGCAGCTCAACTCATGGGTGTCCCAGGCTTAGACAACAAAGGATCCTGCTTAGCTAAGCCCTTCTCTCCAAGTTTTTGCTGTTTGCTGTTCTTTAATGCGTTGAGTTTCCCATTCCGATTGCATTTTTTTACTTTTTAAGGCAAACAGTGGTGTTGAAGAACAACTGATTGCAGTTGATTTACATGGCAGGGCTCAAGCTTATTTCAGTTTATCTCAAACCCAGACCACGGTTTGTATTTTCTCCTGCTGTTGTACACCACGAGACCGGACAATTAAAGAGTATTTAAAAGTAGCAGGGATCTCAGGAGAGGAGAGATAAATACAACAGCATTTGTTCGGCTGGCAAAATGCCATTTGCTGACTTTGACCATGACATTTTATAACCTTTGTGGTTTAAATAAAGATCAAAAGCTTAGGATGTTCACTTTCAGCACCACTTCGTGAAGCGTTCACAAGTTCTCTACCATCATCAACCTTAAATATATTTGTACATTAGTGGGGTCATTAAAATATTGCATTATATTAAAATATATTTAGGGTTCATTAAAAAAAAACAACTGCCTTGAAGTATGTGAAATATAAATCCTGCTGAAATAGCCTCTGACCACATCTGTTCTTACATGGAACTCACCACTTAGAAGTCCCTTCTAAAGACTGATGTTGTTTCATTAATCCTGGAATCTCTGGAAGCTGCTGTGAGCTGTTCATGGCTGGGCAAATGCATAAATTTGGACCACCCAACCCCAAAATCACTTTCGGATTTCCTTCAAGCAAATCTCCCCTTGGCATCTAAGGCTGAAAGAAAATATTACCTTTCAATGGCATGAGAAGAGTTAATAAAGAAGACTGGTAATCACAGACTCTACACAGTAAAGACAGAAGGTTCATTGGCCTCTTTGCCTCCTTTCTGCCAAAATTACATGTGAGACCAGAGTAAGGTGTAGGACTGTATTCTTGTTGCTGCCTGTGCTATAAACACTGGAAAATAAACACTGTGTCTTTTATGCTTCTCCCTTCCATTTCCTCCCCGAGCCGTTCCTTTTCCCACCTGACCTCTCACTGCAGTGTTCCTTTAATCCACAGGCTGGTATGAAGATCTGGGCAGCAGGCTGGCATTACAGAACCCAGGTCTCATCACCAAAATCCCCCAAATGAAGAAACCCAACTGGCTTCAGGCACACCCCATGCAAGTGTTTTTTCCTACGGATTCACCTCCTCTGGGGTCACCTTCCCACCAGCTGTGTTTCATCCGACTCTCCCGTCATCCTCAACTTCCTAACATCCTGCAGGTATTTTTAAAAATCCACATTTAACACACCCCCCCTCAGCATAAATAATGAGATTTAAATTAAAAAAAACCAAAGCACCACTCTCTAGGGATTCTGAAATCATGCTGAAAGTTATCAAGCCAAGGCTTTTTACACATTGCCCTATTGGCCATGTTTCCCTCAACACAGAGGGAACTGTGCCTTCAAACACTGATGGACTCAAACTTCTCCGAGGAAACCTATGCAAGGTAAATGTCTGCTCTAGTAATTTAAGACTGGCCTGTAAAAAAAACTATGTTCATTCTCAAACTGTCTTTTTTTGAAGTGACGTTTCAACTAGAATAATTCAATTCTCCTTATTTCTGAAGGAAGTAAAAGGGGCTGCAAGAGAGCTGGAGAAGGACTTTGGATAAGGGAATGGAGTGACAGTACAAGGGGAATGGCCTCAGACTTAGAAACAGTAGGTTTAGATTAGATATTAGGGATAAATCCTTCCCTGGGAGGGTGGGCAGGCCCTGGCACAGGGTGCCCAGAGAAGCTGTGGCTGCCCCATCCCTGGGAGTGTCCAAGGCCAGGAGGGACAGGGCTTGGAGCAACCTGGGCTGGTGAAAGGTTGGAAAAAGATGGTCCCTTTAAGGTCCCTTCCAACCCAACCCATTCTAGGATTCCATGACATTTCACTTTACTCACTTTCTTACTGTAAAGACCGGTTAATTCACCCAAAGTCCCAGGCTATTTACAGCGAGATCAAGGACATCTCTACAGTTTCCTGTATTTGTCAGGCCACTTCCATCACAACATGATCAAGGAGATTACTCTGTTTCAAGTCATCTCTCCGTTTTTCCTAGAGGCAGAAATCCATGGTTTCTGAGAAGTCCTGAGTGAGTGAAAAGAGACCTGTAAGTTTGGGCTGGAATTTACCAACAAGGTCTTCTTCCCAGCAAAGGACAATGCAATACTTGGCACAGCCAGCCCGTAACTTCTACACCAGAGATGTGCTTGTGCCTGAACTGTCCCCTCCACAAACACACAGCTGCAGCCTCAGGAGGGACAGGCAGCAGCCAGTAATTCACACCAAAGCCTTAATTTCCAAGAACAACCTTTCATTAAAGTTCACACGTTGACAAAATTGGTACTTGCACGAACTGTACCACATGTGGCTCAGGTTGTCCCCTCCTGTCCTTATCACAGCCTGGAGCAAAGAACTTGTCCTGCTTGGGGAAGGCGGTTTCAGTCTCCAATAACTCACCTAATCAGTCCTAATTAGCCCAAGTCATTGAAGAGCCTCCTGCCCTATTAAAAATTCATTCCCTCGGATATGCCACTGCAGAAATTGTTTCCTGCCGAGGCAGTTTGTGATGTCTGCTCTGCAGAAGAGCAGCACCAGGAAGGGCACTTGCACCAGAAAGACACGAGGCTAATAAAATCAGTTCTTGAAATTTGAGACAGCCTCTTAAAAACAGTCACGGGGTACGCATGTAATCACACTCCATAATTATTCTAATTTGCACAATTAAGAGCTGGATAAACACTATAAATTTAAATGGAAAACCCCAGGCACAGGCTGATGTTGCTACTGGAATATTTTGAAGTCCAAAATATCCAACACAGCTGATGACAATTTCTGTAACCATGCAACCTTACTGAAATCAGTCAGATACTTGCCACCGAATCAAAAGAATAAGAAGAAAGCAATAAAATAATTTCTCCTACAGCTCATTAGCGTTGCTTTCTTCTCAACCTCATCCTTTGGTGCAGTCGCTACTGACACAACAGTTGAAGTGCACCTGAGATGTGTGTCTCCTGCAGGATCCCCACTCCCCCAAAATTAAAAGCCATCCTATTTAGACTGCTGCTGTTACAGAGACAAGCTAAGCCAGAAATCCTAAGGAATAGACTTCAAATGCACATTCCTCTGGTTAACCATCTTCTCCGTGGACAAAGGTTTTGGCATTTCCAGGCTGCCACCTCACAGTGGAGATGAAAGAGGAAAACAACAGCTCTCTGCCCGCGTTTCTCCTCCCAGCACCCAAACCAACCCTTCTGATCATTTATCTTTCCCATCAGCAACACGTTTCTCGTACTCACCGCTCCACGTCTTTGCCTGCACTAGCACCTTCCTCATCAGGCTTGCCATACTGGAATTTTTACCCGTGTTGTCTAAACCTGCTCAGGACCAAACCAGGGGGGAGAGGTAAGAGAGGGTGCTTGCATCTCGTCCCTGCACCTCCACCAGCCCCGTGGCTTTGGCTACGGAGGCTGCTCGGCATCTGGAGGAACAAGGCTGGACACACACACACACGCGTGCATGCACACGCACAGGAAGCTTGGAACTGAATCAGGATTAAAGGGACTGACTTCCTTCTTCATGCTGCACTAGCTCGGCTGTAAACAAGCCCCGCACATTTAGCTAAGCGAAGCCGAAAAGTCCAGCAGTGAAGGACAAAAGAAGGGAGTGGCTCCAGCAAGGAATAACTATTTTAAATACACAAACATCTTCCCATCAGATTAAAACTAGCTTTTAAATTAGGCAAATTCTGAAGCCATTGTTGTGACAGGGTAACTCAAGACAAACAGGAGACGCTGCTTCCTCCTCTGGAGAGGTCTTCTGGATTTCCAGGACGAAGTGTGCCCTAAGCATTCCAAGCGCCTGGGCAGAAGACTTTAAAAGTGTTCGTGTCCCTCTGGGGACAGAAGGCAAAGGGGGAGACAGATGCAGAAATAAGCCCCAGAAGAGGCACCACCAGCTACAGCTGCTGCACCTTGAAGGGGCGATGGTAGGAGCCATGGAGAAGCAGGGGAGGGATGCTGAGCTCCTGGTGGGGTCAACCCATGTGGCTGGGTCACCACCCTGCCCCACAAACCGGCCCCCAGCTCTCCAGGAACAAGCTTAGCCTGGCAGGAGCGTGTTTGTGTGCAGGGATTCAGCAGGAGTCAAACACATCCTTCCCAAGTGTGTTTCATACACAGCCTGTCTGTGTTCTGGGAGATCTCCACCTCACCACACACGGCCTCAGGCTCCTTCAGTCTCCAAGGGGTTTTCCACACCATTCCAAGGCATTTACTGCATGGCAGCTCCACCTCTGAGCACACAGAACACACCACCAAACCCTTTTGCACAGATCCGGAGGGCTCTCACATTTGCCCCGCTGCTGCCAACAAAAGCTCTCTTGACGGAGAAGG
Organism: Sclerurus mexicanus; assembly: GCA_013396755.1. Taxonomy (NCBI): domain Eukaryota; kingdom Metazoa; phylum Chordata; class Aves; order Passeriformes; family Furnariidae; genus Sclerurus; species Sclerurus mexicanus. The sequence goes on along the minus strand of VWZF01001882.1, from coordinate 725,373 downwards.
GAGTGGGCAGCTCAAGCTCTCCTGACCCAAAACGCTCCAAAGGAAGATGATGATGGCTTTGACCACTCCGCTGGCTCCCCAGCAGATCCATGCACTCGGTAAGCAGGGTGCACAAAGGCAAACAGAGCCCGCGGGAGAGAAGGCAGCAGCCACTTGTGCCCACTCACAGATGCCCTGCTGCAGGCTGTGCCAAGCTGGGTGGCTCTGCAGAGTGTCCCACCTGGTGTGTAAAGGGAGAGAGACACACACAGACACTGCCCATCTGCTCCACCCGGCAGCAGCTCTCCAAGCCTGCAAGTCTGCTGTCATCAGAGGACCTGCCACCTCCAAGCACCCTTGGAAAAGAAAAAGGAGGAGAGACATGGAAGTTTAGCTCCATCCCCAAGGATCAGACAAGCAGTGACCATCCTCACCCTTGGCTGGGACACACACACATCCGTTTGCAGTAGTCCAGCAGCTGGAAAATGCAAGTCCAAAGGTGGATTTCCCCCCGGCCACTTGGGGTGGGAAAGGCTGAGATGCACATGGCTTTGCAGCACTAGAGACTCTTCCTTGTCTCTGAAAGAACACCAGAGTTACAGTAGTCCTTGGTCTGGGACTGTCAGCAGGCAGCATCTCTACTGACAGCACTAATGAAGCAGTGCCCGACCTCTGTGTGGTGAAGGCTGAGTGAGAAGAAAGCCAGCACTGGGCAATCAATCCTTAGTCCCACGATGGTAAGAAATCCTCCCTGAGAGTTGCCATTCTATGCCTTTTCAGACATGCTTTTTGTTTATCTTTCTATCAAAGACCACTTAACTCATAAGAGACCTTTATTATATCTAAACCGAAGCACTGAAAGCGCTGCAACTATTCAAACATTTTCATAACCATCTTGCAAAGCTGCTACTAAAAGATCCTCCATTTTTTCTTACTCACTTAATAAGACAACAGCAGATTCCAAAGTCCTCCCCTCCTCTTTCACCTCGTCTTTCAAGAAATCCAGTTCTTACAAAAGTAAAGTACAATCAAACTGCTGCTATCCCTTCAGGTAGCTGTGACATCAAGGGGGTGGGATGAAAAAAGAAACAGTGCTGCTCTCAGAATCAGAAAGTTCACAGGAATCTTTCCAGGTCCAGTGGACAAGGTTCACAACAATTCTGCACCTAAGAGAAGTCCAGCTGCAGAGAGGCAGGGGAGCACAGGGCACACAGTGTGCCAGCCCAGCCACCTTCTGCCTTCTCCTTGCTCTGCTGTCCAAGCCTGAAAAGCAACACTTCCTTACGGAAGAACTGCACACAGTTCAAACCTTCATTTCCATTTCACCACGAACAAGTTGCTGGCATGTAAGAGTTTGACTGAGAAATCATCCCCTGCCTTTGCTCCCCTTCACTTGACTGGTTTTGGGTTGGAAGGGACCTTAAACATAACCTTGTTCCACCCCCTGCCATGGGCAGGGACACTTTCCACTAGCCCAGGTTGCTCCAAGCCCCATCCAACCTGGCCTTGGACCCTTCCAGGGACCCAGGGGCAGCCACAGCTTCTCTGGGCACCCTGTGCCAGAACCTCCCCACCCTCCCAGGAAAGCATTCCTTCCCAATATCCCATCTAACCCTACCCTCCTGTCAGCTGGAAGCCATTCCCTCTTGTCCTATCACTCCATGCCCTTGCAAAAATTGTCTCTCCAGCTCTCCTGTAGTCCCTTTTAGGTACTAAGAGGAACCTAAAAGGCTTCTTGGAGCCTTCTCTACTCCAGGCTGAACAACCCCACCTCTGTCAGCCTTTCTTCACAGGAGATGTGCTCCAGCCTCTTCTCCAGATCATCTTCATAGCCCTTCTCTGGACTTGTACCAACAGTTCCACATCCTTCTTAAGGGGGGGAGCTTTGCGTAGCCCAGTATAGCAGCCAGCTGTCTCAGCACAAGTGTATGTGCACATTTACCACAGGACGTTCAGAATTTAATACTTCAAGCGTAATGAAATCACTGCTACAGTACAAAACATAAATCACTTCTTTAATACTCATCAGCCAAAGAAGGCTTCACATTAACGCCCTGCTCTCTGCCAAGTACTGAAACAATTACCACATGAATATTAACAGGGGTTCCTTGGCAGGATGATGGGATTATCACTGGGAATCTCAGGAGACACTGCAAGACGTTTGTATGTATGTACAGAGTGGTTACTTCAGGCAGCAGAGGCTCCTCGGCCTGGTTATGGAGGGGGTTTCGGGCAGTAAAAGTAACCAGCCCCAGGATGAGGCTGCTGGGGAGCAAGGGAGAGAAAACACTGCTGCTTCCAGCAGCACTCGGAGCAATCACAGCCCCTCACTTCACAAAGGGAAAAACTCGATAGCCGCTCTGCTGCTTCTCACTCCACATCAGGGGAAGAAAAATGGGGTCTATTTAAGGTCACGATGAAAGAGGAGTCTGGTCAGTTAGCCCCTTGAAGAGGTTTTCTGGGATAAACCAATACTAACATACAGAGATGGGAATTAGGAGAATGGAGAGCAGCACACAGGCTTCAGAGCAGCAAAGCTGTGCTCAAACTCTTGCACTTGCTTCCACTTTCAGCCTACTTCCCCAACACTTGGGCCTTTCACCTGTTCCACACTAAACTGAACAGTATGTTTTACACTTCCGTGGTGAAAGCAGATTACAGCTCCTCACCTGGCCCCAGAAACACCAGGAGTCATTCAATTTCCTGAGCTGAGCCAGGTTTATGGTTCTCTCGGCAGCTAAAACTTACAATCTTCAAAGGTTTAATACTTTAGTCTAAAGTTTCACCTTAAATCTGGGCATCTCCCCTTTGCTTGCCATGTGACTGTGGAAATTCAGAGTAAAAGCTTGTTCCTAACAAACATATAAGGTCAGTCACATTTTTAATGTTACATACAAACATGGTAATTAGAATTTTTGTTTCAATTACAAATACACTCAAACCCAGAAATTATCAGCTCGAGTGGTTAGGATTGTAGGATGTATTTTAAGCTTGGGATCCCACATATTTATGATACATGATTCTGGACCAAGACATAAAGAGGGTGATGTGATTTCAGGTCACATTTGTTCTAAGGACCCACTAGCACCTCTAATTTTACAGGCTTTACCAAAAAGGAAGGACATCCTCTCCCCACCCTTAAACACAGCTGCTTCTACAGACCCTTAAAAAGAAGAAGGAGGAAAAAAAAGAAACAAGTTGACACCCAGCACAGTGACCTGATGTTTTCCATGCATTTGCCCTCTGATAAGCACAAAATGCCTTCTGCTGGGCGTTTTCCCTGTTAACCTTCCTGAGCAAAAACATTAATGCTCGGGAGAAAACAGAACCTAACGCAGTAGGTAATGATACTAAATATAAGCAGTGAGTCAAATCACTTTGTCTCTCAGGCGTTCAGCTTAACAAGTAGTTGCAGGAGTTCAGAAACACAGTCCCTGTGCAGACCCTAAAACCGCTGATCGTTCCTCATTGTTATGGGGGTTTTTTGGGGGTTAAGTGCAAGGCGTTCTTAGAAAGAGAGTTCCACAGAACTCAGTGAAACAGATGCAATTCAGCAACTTTCTAGAGCAGCTGTTACTATCAAACAAAACTCATCACCAGTGACCGTCTAACAAAACATTCTTACAAGTGGCCTAAGGAAGGAGACGGGAGGGACAGGAGAAAGCACGCGGGGCAGGGAGCATCCAGCACGCTGCTGTGATTCCTTTCAGCTCCCCCCTGCCGTGGGTTGGCCATAAACCCACGGAGTCCTGGCACGCGCTGTTCAGGCAGGACACACTAATGTGGCTCAGGTGGGCGATGGGGAATCTGCTCCCCAGCCCCTCCAGCTCCAGCAGAAGGACAAGCAAAGTCCAGCGCTCAACTGCCCTCGGAAGCCAAGTCCCCAGGTTGCCAAAGTGACAGAAAACCAGCAGGAGATGCTTCCCACCGCGCAAAGGACAGCGGGAGGCTGCTTTTGAAACAGAGAAATACACACTCGTCGAAAAGAAGAGAGTAAATATCTAATGGACAAGTCAATGGAGGAAATCAATGATGCATTAATAGCTTCCATCATTCTCAAAGTATTTGCACAGTCTGCATTCAAAGACACTCTTTGGGGGGGAATCAAAACAAAAAAACCCAAACCACATCACAGATCCAAGACCTCTATTATTAAAAAAAAATATTAAGGTATTTATTTAAAGGTCACCTCTACAGATAATCACCAACTCCCCACCTCCTTCTCCTGCAAATTGTGTCCAATTTGGAGAAAAAATTTAGCTGAAAAATTCAACTTTTCAAGCCTTTTCAGTATCACATCTCTCTGCACAGTAACTGGGAATTCAGATAGCCAAAGAAAAGAGCACTGAGACTACGTGGGAGATCACTATAAATTTGTCTCCGGAGACAGCCTTTATTTGGGAGCAGAAGTATATTTATTTTCTGTGTTTAAATGCCAATAGCAGTTCCACGTCTCTGGTTTGTTTTGCTTTAGCAAGACTTAAAACACAGGGAAATTATCATTAACTGCAGGCTGCAGTGACTGATATAGGACTTCTCTGGCAAGAGGGGGGTGTGTGGGGAGAACTACATACGCTTCCAGAAATGCGCTGATAAAATGACATATTGCCTTCTCCAATCTAAGATATCAAAACCAAATGTCCCTAATGACTCTTGACAGGACGAAAAAACCACTGCAAAGAAGTCACAAACACGGAGCCACCCTTCTGTGCAGCATGAATTATCCAAGGTGCAGCTCAATACTTCATCTGGGTTTTTACTCCCTACCAAATCAGACTTCTCAGCACAGGGCTGGGGTTCATCCTCCCCTCAACAACCAACTTCCCCACGGCTGTGGGGGTCTGAGCATGGGTGCTACAGTCCTCACTGAGGTTTCCAAGAGCTGTTTTAGCTCAGCTTTTTCAAACCTCAGGCTCCTTTCCCCAGTCAGGCCTCCCGTACTTCCCGAGCAACCCATGTGTCCTCTGGAAGAAATCCCCTTCTCCCTGCAGCTTCTCTTACCCGTGTTTGCATACGTCATGGCAAAAAAGAAGAGAAGGAAAAAAGAAGAGGACAGGAAGACAAGGTCAGGTCCTTTCATAGAGGGTCTGGCAAGTCAGCAGAGGGAATCTCGTGTCTGTCCTTAGAGAAGCAGTTGTTGGGGTCAGCAGGGCAATACAGAATCCTGGAAAAGTTTAGGTTAGAAAGGACCCTAAAGCTCATCTAGTTCCAACTCCCCTGCCACGAGACCTTCCACCAGAGCAGGTTGCTCCAAGCCCCATCCATCCTGGCCTTGGACACTTCCAGGGATCCAGGGGCAGCCACAGCTTCTCTGGTCAACCTGTGCCAGGGCCTGCCCACCCTCCCAGGGAAGGATTTCTTCCCAATGTCCCATCTAAATCTACCCTCCTTCAGCCCAAAGCTGTGTCCCCTTATCCTATTAGCAGCTGCAGGTGGGGGCAAAACAAAATCGGCAGTTTGCTATTGTCTGTTCTACCTCCATACAGCACCTGCAAGGATAAGGCAAAAAATTCCCCCCAAAATACAATCTACACAGTGACAAGTGTATCTCGCCTCTTGCACAACATTCTCAAGCAACAAATTCACTTTGCTGGATTTCATCCAGTATTTTAAGGTGCACTCAAGAAAAAAAAGTGTGGTTTTAATCTCTGTCAACAAAAGGTTTTCAGAAGGGAGAACTTGCAGACTGTTCTCTGCCACTGCCCTCCCTCCCTCGGGAGACAGACAATTCTCTACATAAATGTGCAAGGAAAGACATACCAAGTGTTGATTTTGAGATGCAATTTGAGCCAGACCAAAAAAAAAAAGTGAAAAAGAGAACAAAAATACAAAAAGCTAACTTCAGAAGATGGGAAATCTGAACTGAAAGCTGAAAAAGAAATGCACAAATGATGCCACTGCCAGTAAAGGGGGAAAGCCTTTGTGGCTGACACACAGCCCTGTGTGCCAGCCTGGCACATCTCAGCCACAAGCAGCTTTCTGCAGCCTAATTGCCTCCTTTAACTGCTGAGTGAAGAACCCAGCACCCAGACAAACAGGAAATCCACTGCGAAACGAACAGCTCGTTCTGCAGTTAAGGTGCTTTTAAATGAAATGAACTATTAGGAGATCACAGCTTCCGAACCAAAACACACAGTTTGAGGGATGACAGGGACGAAAGAAGGGAAGGGGGAAGTCAGAGAGACTGAGGATGGGAAGCTAAAATTAGACGAGGTGTCTACAACAGATTAAATGGGGTGAAAAGAGAAGGAATGTGCATTTGGGTTAGTCTTTATGTACTCGCATGGTCCTTCCAGGACTCCGCAGTCCTTAGCCCAGAGTCAACAGATCCACACAGCTGGAAATGGACAAGGCTTCTCTCTAGAAAAATAATTCTGGGGTGTGTATAAGAGACAGGAGTGTATTTCCAGGACTATGTTCGGCACAGGGAGGAAATGCTGTTGCACCTGCAGAACATCCATCTCACTTCTGATCGCTGTTACCACACGACTGTTCCCAGTTCTTGCCACTGGCTCTGCTGGGAGGTGAGATTAATGATTTTGTTGTCAGCACCAGTACAAAACAAAACCCAACACATCAGAGCTCAGCCTCCCCCGCATCTCTTGTTTTAGAGGAGGATTTCCAGCCAAAAGATGCTAAAAAGACAAAAGAACAAGTGTCTCCTCGCTCAGTTCAGTTGCTGGTGCGCTGCAGAAAGAGTACATAACTCATTAGCATGCTAATAAATTTCCTATTTTATTGTAGGATACTGCCAAGGGAAAATAATGAAACACAGCTACTACTCTGTTAGTGAGCTACCTTATCTTTCTAAATAACAAAACATGCACTTCACTGACAGTAATTGCAGCTTTTGCTGCTCTGCAAGGTAGAAGAGACTCAAAGGTATCCATTTCCCTCTCTCTCAGTCACCCCCTGGTGATATAAAATTTACTCAATGCAGCTCTATTGGTAATTCTTGAAGCCTGGAATAGGTTTATTGTAGGTGCCAATATGATAAGAGGAGGATGCAGATATTAATCTTTAACATAAAGGTTTTCTTTGCCAAGAAGGTCAGGCAACCAAAACAGCCCTTCTTTAAAAAACCATTCTTTAACACAGGACAATTTTTCTTCCTTTCACCTGCTGGAAACAGTTCTTAGGAAAATACTCCCTTAAGTACTAAAAATGCAAGAGGTATAAGCCCTTCTGTCTCCCCAGCTTGTCACCTTTCCAGGGAACTGCACAGCTCATGGCCACCAGTTTGTCCCCTCCAAGAGGAAGGAGTCCTACACTCCGTGCACCCCACCAGCTGACTCAAGTCACTCCTCACTACCAAAGCATTCCTCTAACCACCCATCCCAGGACTACCGAGCTCCAGGGCCAGTATAAGAGGAGAAAAAATTCTGGTGGCAGCGAGCTGTGGTACTGGTTTAGGTGTGTTATCAAACTGCTCCGGCAGAAGATAAGCAGAACCAACCCCAAAAAGCACCCCAGGCTTGTGGGAGAGGACAGTGCAGAGCCATCCTCCACCTGGAGAGATCCTCCAAGGGGGAATTTAGAGTGTGGGAGGCCAGACTGCTTAGGTCCTCCTTGAGAGCAGCAACTGCAACTTGCTGGTCTCTGCCTTTCCTTCCCAGGATCTCCCTCTTCCCCCACCGCAGACAGACGCGTTTAATGACTGTGAGTGCACACGAGATCGTACTTTTGCTGTTGGCAGGCAGCTGCCAGAAACCCCCTCTCAATCCCTAAACTGGAGCACATTTGTAAGGAAAACAGAAGAGTTTAGAACCACACGAGAATCTTGTAATTTGCTCTCCAAAATAACCCTAAAAGCCCATGGAACTCCATGGGCAAAGGAATGCGTTTTCCCTCGCAAAACCTCAAATGAGCATTTCGGTCCCATGTCATCATGGGAATCAAAACTGCCCTTTTTGAAAACTCAGGGATTTACACGTTGGCTGTGTGAAAGTCTGAGTGCACAGCTTAATGAAGCAATTGTTTTTCCTCCAGCAGAACAGAAGGGCAGTTGTTGTTAATTGTTTCACACAATTCTTCTCCTCAGTTTTCCCAGTAAGACCTTTAAATGAGCACACACACCCCCTGCCACGGGGTAGGCACTTGTACCTTAGAGTAGGTGAGAGGAAAAAAGGAAGCTACAAGATATAGTAGCCCAAAACCCAGATAATTTCTTCACACCAGATTCCAGATATGCTCTTAGATAAAAATTTGGAATTTTCTCCTCCTTTATGCTTGTAGTCCTGGGCTTTTGTTTGAACTGCAATTAGAGACTACCAAGCAGGAAGAAGAACCACCTACCTTCCTCTCTTTCCTCATCTCCAAATGTTCGTGTGGAGAGGGTGAAAGCAAGGAGCAGGGCTGGCATTTAGGAGGTGCAAGTTTTACTGCAGAAATTAGCAATACACTGGAGGGTGAGCAACACTTGCCTTTGTTTACTGAAGCAGAGTAACCAACCACCACTTGTTGCTTTCCTGCGAGTGTAGCTGAGCCAACAGCGGGCTGAAGAACCTCGGGGTGCAGCTGATGTTGCGCCAAGGTTGCTCAAGTTTTTCTAGGAGGGGGATAAGTCAGACACTTGACAGGCTCTTGGACTGCAACCAGTGGAAGCAATAGGGAGCCAAAAATGTAGTTCCCAAGAGAGAAGGCTTCTCCACCGGCATAAAATAGCTCAGGGGTACCATTTTTGTGCAAGGCAAAAGGCACTCTGGAACCCCAAAGAGCGGTTTCAAATGCTCATTCACCACCGGCATGTCAATAACCCACTAGAACCATCTGTGCAAAATAGTTTCATGTAAAATGATTGCTTTAAGGGAGCAGGAGTAGGGTGAGTGATACCCACAAATCCCCTCGTGCTTTTACCCCCCTGAATAAGGTACAAACGTGGAAGTTGAGTGAGGGGACAGTAGCGATTGTGCCCCTGGCACAGGGAGAAAGGAAGGGCTTGGCCTCCTAGTGGCAGCTGCTGCAAACCTTTCTAATTCTCCCATGGACTGAAAAAGAGTGCAGGTAAAAGATATCCTAAAGACCATCACTATCCAAAGAATAAGACTTTCAATATAAAACTCAGCAAGATGGCACCACTGCTGCACGTGGGACAGCAGTAAGGAAGGGAAGCACACAGACAAAAGAGACAGGATGAGGAATACCATGAGCTACAGAAGGAGGAAATTAGAGAGGAGGAAGGCAAGAAAGAATAAAGCCAGACTGGTTGTTTTGGGAGTGGGAGAAGAGAAGAAATAGAGGAAGTGTCATAGCCAAGTGCATCTCACTGGTTCTTTCCTATAAAACCATAGGGGACAAGATCATACAGGTGTTTTCCACCTCAGCTAATAAGCACATATCTCCATGCCTAGTAAGTGCCAGGTGTATTTTTCCAATGACTTGGGGAAATGCTCACATTAAAATTAAAAATAAAAGGGAATGCTCAGTGAATCTGCTCTGCAACCCGAGTCCCACTTATAAATGGCAGTGGCTGGAGACAATGAGAAATTGCTAGATTACAGAGTGCTCTGCAATGCAGCGAGCAACAGCTGAGGGGTGAAGTTGGAACGCCACCAGTGGGCTTCACAACGCCAAATTAAGTTTGCTTGCACAGTTGTTGCTAATAAAAACCACACAGCCTTTCTCGCTGTCTCTGCACTGTCTCGTTCGTCCCGCTGAAACACAACTAAAATCATAGAAAGAAAAAAATGCTGTCCTGAGGATTGCCCAGAGTCACGTGAATGGAGCAGCTGCAGAGCCAGGTATGGCCTCGTGTGGGATCCTTCAGCCGGGACGTTGGTGAAGCCCATTCCCAACACAGATGGGAGCTGTCACTCCAACGCATCCCAGCAGGAGAGGCACTTCCAAAAGGTGTCACTTCGAGCCAATGATGTCATGACAGACAATCAGACAGGGAAATATTTTCCTACTATCTCACGGACAAACGGAACTCGCTAATATTTATTGAAAGGTCTGTTGGGAGCTACAAAACTGTTTCTCCATTTTCTAAGGGCGTAAACTCCCCGCCGAGCGTGAAGGGCTGTCCTGTGATTCCCAGGCAGCAAATGGAAAGGGATAACGTGCACTGAGCTCCAGAAGCTGCTCTGTCAGAGCTCAGTAATTACATGAACGAGCTGATCTATTAACAGGGAGTCTAAATAGAGCCCCCCAAGGGGCTACAGCTCAATCAATGGCATTCTGAAAGGCACGTTCTGCTGCAAGGGAGCGGCGATGGCAGGAGGGAAGAGCAGCCATGTGGTTCTCAGCAGTGAAGAATTACCTCCTTACACCACAATAAATCGTGCTATTTAAAAAAACAAAAGGCATTACACTACAAGGAGCTTCATCTCACACAGGCCACATTTAGAAGTACATCAGTTAACTCTAATTTGCCTTTATATGGTAGATTAGCAGAAGAAATTCTCAGCTTGCCTCTAAATCAAAGGGTTTCCCAACTGCGTTAGCAAAGCAAAAATCACAGCCCTGCACTTCCTAACAGTTTTACTGTGGTGAAAATGATTCTGACTTCAGAAGGCAGCTCCTCCTGCAGCAAGGGAGATGTGTCAGGGAACGACCCAGCCCAGCAGCCCTTTGACAGAGCCCCACCAGCCATCCTCCTCCGCAGGGGGAGAATTACTACTGCAGCACAAAGCATTTTGTAGGGCAAACTGATCCCAAGAGCCCCCTAATAAAACTCTGTTGTAGCCTAAAGAGTCACCTTTCAAAGAAACATGTGTTCCTGGCTGTTTTCTTGTGTAAACAACACTGTAAAACAGATATGTACCTACACAGGTCAAGCTTACTTAATCACATAAAATATGTGCGTGTTTTCTACGACTTCAGATTATGCCCATTTTACCACAGTCCTACACTTAAAGACCTTGATTCTGGAGAAAAAAAGTATTTGGGGAAATACTTAACTTGCTAAAGAATATCACAATCTCTTCTTTTTGCAAGTAGCCACGATGGATATCATCAAATCCACGCATGGCTCTCACCCTTGTTTAAACATTCTATGGCACAGCATACTGATCTTCACAAATAACAGCCCCACTTGCATCCTGGACATGTTATGGATTGTTCTGGCTTTTTAACAGTGGTTAGAAAAAAAGGAAATGCTCCTCCATTACTCACCTCCCCTCCTTACAACACGGAGAAAGCAAAAAAGCACCCAGCAGGAGCTGCTCCATATGACACACAACTCAAAACACAGGAAAAGCCCTTTAAAGAGGAGGATTACTTGCATGTGGCAGAGCCCAAGAAGTCGAAGAGCAAACACAAGGAAGGCTGCACAGCCAGAGATGTGATGCTGCATTCCTTAGAAATACTATCATTTTATTACATTCCTCTTCAAGGACTTAGGCAAAGCTGCAGCACTTGTGAAGATGAACAAAAGGAAAAAGGGATAAAGAAACGAAGGTGTGGCAAACCGTAGTCAAAACCAAAATTACTCACAGAGACACTCTCATAAACAAACACGCTTTGTTGCCTGCTTTTCAATCTTTGACGTACTCCTCCGCTTATATTTGTGCATATGTTTGTTTTTTCTCTTTAAAAAAAACCTGCACACAGCTCGGACTGTGCCTATGAAAGTGTAATTCTGTATGAGCAGGGAACAGCCACAGGCCAAGTCAGCAACTTTCAACACAGCTGGCATCAGGGATTCCACACACTATGGTCCTTTTGTTACCAGGGCTGAGGGACGTCAAATATTTCTCTCATTTGACCAGCACATTTTGCTCTACCATACTTGGATTTTATGCAGTCTAAGCTTTCAGTCTGAAACAGAGAGGAAGCTTTTAAAATGTCTAGTTTTATATTTCCAAACAAGACTCAAGGATCAAACATTAGTCCACTGCAGCAAACAACATGAAATGGTTGCTCTGATGTTAATATTCCAAATTTTTTCTCATCGGGCTTGTAGTAAAGCAGAGTACTTGAATTATATTTATTTTTTAAATCAACCATTTTTATCAGAATTTCTCCAAAAGAAAAGCCACAGAAGAACCCACGTGAAAGATCAAATACAAAAGAAGCAGCACCAGACTTTAAAGGGAAACCTTTGAAGTGATCAATGCTGATTGCAAATGAAAACAAAAGTTGAAAGCAAAATGTCAAGTGTTACTTTATGTGAACTTCCACCAGTAAGGAAACTGCTGAAATGCCAGACCTGGGGCTGTGCTCAGACACCCCAAGGTCCCACAGCAGCAGGTGCTTGCAAAGGAAGAAGCTCACGCTCCTCCTTTGTGTTTGCAGGGGGAGAACCCACCCTAAAAATCACTTGCTTTTAACACACAGTCCTCAGGCTTTCCACTCATCATCCTTGGGCCGAGCCCAGCTACTTCCTTCAGCGCTTCTCCACGAGGAACGTTCAAACGACGCTTATACCAGAGACACTTTAGACCCCATCCATGGGTAAAAGTCACCAAGCGGGACATGGGCATGCACAAGCACCTAGTCAGAAACCTTCTGGGACCGCTGCCAGTAATGAAATGGTCATAAAACCAGGTTTAATTGGCAAGAAAAATGATATCACTTACACGGGAAGCCTTCTTGCCCTGTTTGCTCTTTAGGCACTAAATCTAGACTTAATTTAAGGCACAAGAATGACTCCTGCACAAAACGCATAAGGAAAACCTCGGCTCGAAAACTAAGGATGAAATTTAAGATCGCTGTAAGCATGGCCATAAAAAAACGAGGAGGAGGAAGAGAAAGGGATATGAACATTTCCCTGAGGCTAAATATTGAGGCTACTGTAGAGGGAGGTTCTCCTTTGGAGCAATCCCTTCCCACTGCAGAGCAACACTTCAAAGCTAAGCTACCACTCGCAGAAATTCTCCAATTAAATTGGAGCAGATACTTCGATGGGCCCTGAAGGCTCCTTGTAAAATTACTTTATTTAGATAATCAATAAAATAATAAAGAGTGGAGAAAGGGCAGCAAGATCAGCACAAACTCAAGACTTTCAGGAAAGAAAGGACACGAAAAAAGACACCCACAAGAAAAAATGAAAAAAAAAAAAAAGGCACCAAAAACTACCAAACCCCACAGTTCAGCCTTCAGAAGGCATCCTTCTGCCTGCCCAGAAACAATAGGGCTGTGTTCTCTTTGTACTGCCCGAGATGTTTTATTTCAGCCACCACACCCAGTTCTGGGAAGGGCACACGATAGCCGCTGATTTGTTTGCAAGATGGTGCAAGGTGAAGTCAAAGTTACCGTTCCTGTATCCTGTTTAATTTATTTTTTTTTTTTTTTCATTTCACACCAGTACACGTGGAGAAAAAATTCACTCGGAGGCTAAAAGGAAAAGGGTGGATGGGGGAACAGTTATCCTGGGCGAGCCGTGGATTAAAACCCAAAGGGCCACTGCAGAGGAGGGTGGCAGAGCCCATGGACAGCCACGGGCAGCTGCAGGCAAAAGGGACAGAGCAGAGTCCCTCGGGATCTCCGCGTTCCCCGGGCACAGGCTGGGGCAGCCAGGGAAGCACCAGGGCACAGCCTCCACCACGGCACCTCACCAGCTCAGCCTCAGCTGGTACGGGCTCCAAAGCGAGGAAAAAGCCTTCCCTCTGCACATTTGGGTCCCAGCCTTTGCAAAAGACCCACAACAGACGTCGAACTCTTCTTCGGGAGGGAACAAGTCAAAAACCAGATTTGCTTTGCATATAACACCCTGAGCTTATTTTCACTGATGGCCCAGATAAATGATACCACCCCAGACTAAGTCAAAATAAACCAGCGCACGCATTGCGGGGAGGGCGTGTGTCTAATATTTTAAGTTGTACATCACATGGTACATCAGGACCCTTAACCAAGAGAGAGGACAAGCAGATTACGTCCGCTGTGTTGGGATCACCAGGCTGGCCACTCAGCCAGAACAATAAAAGGATTTCAGCCAAATGAGCATTACTTCCTCCAGACCGTCTTTTAAAAATGAAACCCTGTAAAGATAACAGCAGCCATGCTCAGAGCTAATTATAGCAGGAACGTTATAGGGCTGAAAACTCCAAAAAGAAGTGGTGGGAAAGGAAGGAAGGTAGTTTAAAGGGAAAAAAATACCCAACAGGGAATGGCAAACCTGTCACATGTCTGTCACACTTGGCCTTCGCGTACAGCTCGCAGGGAGAGGGAAGGTAGGAAGTGCTTAAAGTCTGTGGACAACCGAGGTCCCAAACCCCGAGAGACAGACTGGAGGCCCACAGACACTGCAAGAAACCTACAGACGTATGAGTAATGTGCAAATGAAGCGGAAAAATTAAGACAAGATTCTCACCCTGTTTTGTAGCTCATCTGAGAGCGCGAGGGGAGAACTCTCCTGCTCCCACCCTTGCTCCGGGCTCTCAAAGCCCAGCCTGGACAGAGCGCAGCTCCTGGGCCGCTGCATGTCAGGCCAAGGAGAAGGCTGCACTCAGGAGCCATTTTAGCAAGAGAATTGTAAACCTGAAGAAACCCCAAAGCCAGCGAGCCCCACGAGGAGAGCAGAACGTGCTGCCAGGCTCCCAGAGCTGCTGAGGAAGAATCGCATTTTCATGTTTAATCTGCACTTGCGTTTTCTTGCTGTATGATTTGCCTTCTAACCCTGTAATCAAACGCTTAGAAGCTCCTTTGACAGCACACGTACTGCTTTTCCCCTTCTATTCCTAAACTTTGGCTAGTAAACAGGTGATCCAACAAAGGGCAGACTACTCATTTCTTTGGGAGTGGCAAATCAATGAATGGAGACAAATTCACAGCAGCCTTTGCCCAGCACTAAACCAGGTGAGTACCTTTCCTTCCAGCAGGATTGACCGTGCCTCAGGCTGTGTCTTTGGGGAAACCACCTCCTCCTGGGATCAGCGAGTGTGAGAGCAGTAAAATATCAGGAGAAAGATAAGCCTCTAATTAATGAAGCTTTCCAAGGCAGCAGGGCACATTTACGCCGCTGACCTACAGTCTTAAACCCACCAGAGGACCCAGTGCAGGCTGGAGGATGCAGAGGGATCCAGCAGCATGAAACGACCCTGGAAATGACTGATGCCTCCCTGCCCTCCCCCAAAAAAATCACAGAATCATTAAGACTGGGAAAAAAGAAAAAGTGCTATTTTTTCCTGCACATACAAGTGGCTGTGAATTCATAACTTCTCCAACCCACACACACACTAACAACTGTCCTTATTTAAAAGATTCCTCGTGGTTGCTACAAGCCAGGAATAAAGTAGATAAAAAAGTATTGCAAAAAGCACTGCAGCAAGAAAAACTGTCAGCAGAAAAGAAACTGGAAAGCTGCAGGAAAGGTTTCATGGTTATTCCTGCTACTCACACCAGAAGATGATTTTCTCCCCAGTATTCATAAAAACCAGCCTGTAAAACTGGAAAATAAAGTTTCACTATTTGTGAAATCAGCACAAATATGCCAGGGACTCTAATCTGCAAAGAAGTTCAGCTCCATGCTGGGTAGGTTAGAAATGCAGCGGGTTTGGATCGCTGAGGATGCCTAAGCAAATGGTACAGCACCCAAACAAATCCCTGTCCCCAGCCTGCAGCACGTCACACTTCCTTATGTCCCACGGGAAGGGGAGATGGGATAGGCACTCAGTGACAAAAATCAAACCCAAAATTCACGTCTAAACATGTCCTTTCTACAGACAGAGCAGTGCTGGCTCTCCTCCGGGCCTGGAAGTCGTCCTGTAAGTCACCTCTCCCTGCACTGTGTCTCAGACAGCAGGTGCAGCCAGAAGGGCTATTGCTACAAGCCCACGATAAGATGCCATTTATCCCTGCAAACACTAATATTCATCAATTCTTCCTGCAGATAAAACAATAAATGTTTGCTTCCACAAAGGAAGGGAATGTTATTTAAGCCACGATACTATTCTAGTAAATCCGAGACAGATGGGCCAGGATTCAGGGGCAAGTGAAGTTGCTGTGTTTATGATAAGGGAATTAGAGTGACAGAAAGCTTCTTGCTGGGGAATGGGGGATCTGGTAGATTTGCTTTTGCTTCATAAAGGCAAGTGTTCTACAAATACACTACTCAAGGGCAGTGAGCCAGGACAGTTTGGAAGTAGTGGGTCAACCCTAAGAGAGGGCACCCAAATTTTCAGGTAACTGTTCTACAAAGCACCATGCAGAGAGTCTGGCAGGTCACTGCACGCAAAACTGATACCAATTTTTGAGGTATCCTGTTTGTCTCTCAGTGAGAAAGAAGCAGTGAGAGCTTGGGGAGAAGGAGGAAAGTGGGAGGGAAAATCCCCCAACCTCTCCGACCACAAGCAGAAGAAATAAAGGGAATGTATTCAAAGTTTAATTTGAAGAATATTTTTCTTCAGCATCTTAACAGTGATACGGAGTGTCTGCGATCCACTGATACCAAATAGACACAGAGCAAAGAAACCTTTCCCATCTCATATAATCAAAATACTGTTGAAATGAAGACAGGATTCAAATGTGCTGTCCCTCCACCTCCAACCTGGCCAGGTGACTTAAGTCTGGTGGGGATTTTTTGAGCCAGCAAAGAAAGAGTCAAAGGTGTTGACAGAAAGGTGGACCTGGTACTCTGTGACCAAGGAAGCAAAATTTATCCCCTTCAGCAAATGTTGACAGAGCCATTACTCAAGCAAGGCTTCAGATAAGTCACCGCTGAAGTCTTGAGCCCCGACACAATGCAGGGGATCCTGCTCTTGGTTCATTTCCCACAGCTGATAATACACCGGGGGAAAAGGAAAAAGTCAGAAAATAAAAGACAAAAAGGCAAGCCTGGATACACCATTGCTACAGAAAGTAGATGCACACAGGTTATATTGAGATGATGTTAAAAACCTGGCATTCTTCTAATGAGCCTGAGTATTTTGATGACGCTATCTGAAAGGAGGATCAGATTAACAAGGCTGCAGGGCAAAAATGAAGACACGAAGAAACCAATCACGTGCATGAACTAAGGCGGTTGCCAAAAGTTACTGAAAATGTTTAAATGATCATGCAAAACCGTGGTAAAATTTAACGCAAGTAACCAGATTTCCTGAACAGAATCTGTACAATTTCAGGCACAGCAGATGCTCTCCATCTTCTTTCCATCACACTGTCAGTCTATTACTGATTGCGTACCTCCAAAACTCAACCCTGGTGACCAGATCCTGCTGAACTTCCGACCTTGGCATTTTATTTTCCCACTCCAGAAAAATCTTTGAGCACGATAACAAAGCAGTTCCTTAACTCTGCCTCCTTCTCACTTTAAGCACCATCACCCTGTGGACCTCAGCCTGCTGAGAATAATAACATTACTGAAGACATAGAGCCTTTGAGAAGAGAGACAACCCTTTTTTTAAACTTTTTGGATGTATTTGGAATAAATGAGGAGGAAGCTAAGGTATTACAAGTTGAAACAGAGGACAGAAAAAGTATGGAATGTGCTGCATAGCTTAAAGTAAGCAAAAAGTTTTGCTTCCTCATGGTCAAGCTTCAAAGCCAAGCAGAAGAAGAAGAAAAAAAAAAAAGATGTCTCATTCCAACAGGAAATGAAGGTCAAAACCACTGAAATCAACAACTTCACATTTGAGATGGTGAAAAATAAACATATTATTATTGATGTTCAGAGGGACAGGGTCAATAGGCAGCAGCAGCTTCCTACACCACTTGTTAGAAACAGGGCAAGTTTAAAAGGCCCTAATATTTGTATGTATTTATGCCTTCACTGATTTTGCAAGACAGAATTACAACTAAAATAGAATGGAAAACCAACTACCAGCTCATGCTTAGCAAAACAACCTTCTAAACCTTCTCTTGTCACACCTCCTGACTTATGGTTGGTGTGACAGGTCAGAAGTAAACGAGCTTCTCTGCGTAATTACCACGTCTCCTGCTTTATCTCTGTCTTCCTCAAACACTTTTAAAAAAGCAAAACGTCACTTGAAATGCAAGTGGAAGAAGCAGTTCATCCTTACAGCAAAACCTGTTCCTTCTGGTCTAATCAGTATTTTCATCAGAGGTGTTTTTAGCTCCTGTTTCCCATCTTTGCCACTTGTACCCGCACTGATGTTGGAAAGCTTTCGAAGTGTGTAGCAGGTCACAGGCTCAGGCACTGCTGTTTTCTTCCTCCATTTTTCCCAAAGTTTCTTAGAAACAGTTTCTTCCTGCAATGAACGTGTTCCTCTACATCAGAGAGAAATTCCAAAGCCTTTGTTTACTTCCTCGTTTGCACACAATCCTGCACCACCTCCCCTTTTAAAACAGTGCAGTTCTGGGAGGACGCAATTCCGTGACAAGCTGTCCCTGAAAAAAGCCTCACAACAGCAATATTCCTGTCACTTCCCAGCAATCAGGTAGCTTCAAAAAGGAAAAAACCACCCCAAAATCAAAGCATATCTAGACTTGGCTGTCTCTCCTCAGTACCAGCGGATGTAATCACTGCACAAGTGTCACCCATTTTATCCTTGCATTACAGAGATTTTGTCAGGAGATTTTGACAACTATTAAATTACCCTCCCGCGGTTTTCTTAGCTCAGGAAATTTAGCTGCTGCACTTGATCCATCTTGCTTTGAAAATAGGTGTCCCACCCCCACAGCCCAAAAAGCAGGGCCAAGCAAAGGATGGGAGGTGAGGGGGAACTGTGGGTGGAAGAGACAGGTGACAAAAAGCAGTTTTACATGCCAGCACTGATGATTGAGACAGTATTTTGCAGGGACATGTTACTTGGATTTCAGATGCTCATCTCGGCTTCCCACAGCAGCTTTCAGATCTCTTAACCAACGCGCTGCAGCTCCTCTACTCACTGACAACACGCTTGGTGTAGTGTGAGACAAAATGACACTTGAGCAAGAGGACAAATATTCAAAGCTACTGATGGGAAAGAAGCCCAGGAAGCTGGAGCGTTGGAGTGATCATGGACAACATGCTGAACAGGAGATTGCTACAGAAAACTGAGCCAGTAACGAAGAAAGGCTTTGGGTGCAAGCAAAGGATCCCAGTACAAGTACGTTGTGACCATGCCTAGATCAGTATGGTATTTTTTGACATTTCTAGTGTTCTCACGAACTGTAAGTGAAGAAAAGCAATAGCAGAATGCTGAGCTGCAAGACTAAGCCTACGTAGTGTGACAGCCTGAAGCCTCACCAGCTTCAAGAAAACAGCAGTAGTTTTGGGTTATAGAACCCTGGAATGGTTTGGGTTGGAAGGGACCTTAAAGAGCATCCAGTCCCACCCCTGCCATGGACAGGGACACCTTCCACCAGTGCAGGTTGCTCCAAGCCCCGTCCAACCTGGCCTTGGACACTTCCAGGGATCCAGGGGCAGCCACAGCTTCTCTGGGCACCCTGTGCCAGGGCCTGCCCACCCTCACAGGGAAGAATTTCTTCTGAATATTCATGCTAAACCTGCTCTTGCAGTTTGAAGCTGTTCCCCCTCATCCTGCCCTTCCAGGCCCTTGTAAAACGTCTCTCCCTGTCTTTCCTGTAAGTTCCTTTCAGGTACTGGAAGGCCACAATTAGGTGACCCCAAAGCTTCTCTTCTCCAGGTTGAACACTCCCATTGCTCCCAGCAGAGCTGCTCCACCCCTCTGACCATCCTGGTGCCTCCTGAGGACCTGCTCCAACAGCTCCATGTCCTTCCTGTGCTGGGACCCCAGAGCTGGAAGCAGCTCTGCACAGATCCCTAATCCCAACAACCCAACAAATCCTCCTCTGACTTCCTAGACTCCCCCAGCCTTTCAGTCACAGCATCAGCACAACAGGAGGCTTCACTTATTATTGTCAGCAAATAACACACAGCAAACAAAACGCTGCAGCGCCAGCCTTGTTGTCCAAGGTGTTGAATATCTGCTACAGCAAATCCTTCTCCAGACACTTGAAAGATTTAAATACAATAAGATGCAACTTCTTTGCATTGGCTACCAAATAAAATCAGAAATTCAAAGGTCTCGATACTCCCCAAGCGTTCTCTGGGAACATCTCAAATGCACTGAGAGAAAGTGCTGAAGCAGCACAACCTGGAACATGAAATTAAACTGGAAGTACCTATAAGCATTCTTGTAAACAGATCATGCACAGCTGATGGGTATAAAGGCTGCTGTGAAAGACCAGATAACCTACTGAAATATTCAGCTGCTGAGGATATGAGGGAAGGATATTATTAAATGTTTATTATGGTAATCATAGAAATTAATTTGAAAAAATCAGCTCCCACTACACAAGCCTCATAATGAGCTTATAGCCTAAACACTGATGCTTTGTCAGATTAAGCAGACTTTCTCCCTTTGTATTTTACGATGTGATGTAGCTACATGCTGGGTTTTTTCTTTAAAAGACATCCCCTTCAATATTCTATTACCAGAGAAATGGGGCTGAGGGACAGAAGTGTCAGCCTTTGAAAGGCAACAGGATTTAAAAATGAACTGAGGGGGGAAAATGTCCAGTTATCTGTTAATACAAGACCTTCTTAAATTCTTTTTTTCAAGCAAGTTAATGTCATTTTACAGATCAGAACTTGCTAGTGTTGGGTTACAGAGATAACAGGATTTACATGATCATGACAATTTTTAAAATAACCCATCACTGTTACTAAATTTTACTTGTCCTGCAGACAAGTCAAAGCAATTTTCTACTTGTCAGAGATGATAAATCAGTTGTCTGGTGACACTGGCAGGTGGATTTGTCAAATCTCACTTGAAGAACTTCAGTCTCTGCTTTCAGGCTGCCTGTGAACTCCTGAGGGTGCAGTAACATGATCGAATAAGGGAGGGATTAGGAAGAGTTTGGATTTTAGGGCTGCTGCCCCTTTCCTCAGCTTCCTTGGTATTTTTCCTTTTGCTTTTTCATCAGAGTGGGTGCACAGCATCAAGCTGCTGCCGAGTTTTATTCTAGCACTTCACCCACAGAATTCCAGTTAAAAGTAGAACAGTTAAAAAAAAAGCCCAACTAAGACCACACGCTGTATTTGAAAATACATTATTTGGCTTAAAAATACCAAACCTCTCTTTTCTTCAAGACAAAGGTACACCTTAGGAGAGATTAAATCAAACCCCATTTTTTCTACCCACTCTGCCACTGCACAAGTTACTCAAAAGGAACAACTGGCATTTGAGTGAGAGCAAAAAAAGCAGTGGCAGAGATGTGTACATGGAAGCTCATACCTTGTGCCTACCAGCCACAAAAACATCCACCCACTAACAATAAAGGTGGAGATGTTCCAGTGAAATACTTTACACAGTGATGTTAAAAAAGGTTGACAAGACAACTAACACAAATTGTTCCCTTTCTAACCCTTTCTTCACAAAATAAAGGAGAATGATGTTAATAAGCTCTTTGGGCTGTG
The DNA here is from genome assembly GCA_013396755.1 of Sclerurus mexicanus. Classification (NCBI taxonomy): domain Eukaryota; kingdom Metazoa; phylum Chordata; class Aves; order Passeriformes; family Furnariidae; genus Sclerurus; species Sclerurus mexicanus. The sequence continues at coordinate 704,132 of VWZF01001882.1, read as the reverse complement.
CTTCTCAAAGGGATAAAATTGTGCTCAGGAGCCATGGTGGGTGTAGCACAGACAGCGGCTAATTTGGAAAAATAACAAGCTACAGATGAAATAGAAAAAAAATGAGAAAATGAGGCAATGTTTTTTCCTACTGCCCTTGGAAGTCACATCACTTGGGCACCGTACTCCTCCAGCGATGATCCCCCAACGCTCTGCAGTGAGATTCCAACATTCTTGATCCAAAGACCAGACAAATGCAAGCAGCAGCTGACACTGATCCAGCAGATTTGAAAAGATGGGAAGCCTCAAAGTGAAGCCCAGAGGCAGCGCTTCCAATTGAATCCTCCTCCCAGGCAAGGGAGCCTGTTGACAAGGTCTCTCCAGGCACCATCAAGCACCACCTCCTCCTCCAGACTTTTCCTACGGACCTTGGAGTAACAAGGTGGATCCTGGAGTTGAGTTTGACCTCCAGGACTTGCTCTGCTCCATCTCCAGGGCACTGCAGGTATGGCTTCCCCGGGATTGCACACAAGGCCACTGCCTTTGGCAATTCCTCCCATTGCTGTAAAGTTCAAAGGACTGGGAAAAGCAGCAAGGAACGTTCATCTTGCCAGACAAAACGTGAGCTACTCCACAAGTAATGAAAGGCAACTCCCTACTCACGAGCCTGTTGTTCACTGGAACACCTGAAAAGAGCAAGGTTGTCATTTCATTTTCTCTCTCTCGCAGCAAGGAATGCTGAAGAGTTTGCAGGTTGGAGACGGAGCCCTGGGATAACATTTGTATGGTTCCTCCAAATTTCCACACTAAATCCTCAAGTTTAAGGACATTTTCACATCATTCTGAGAGAAAGGCAGTTAGTTCATCCTTATTCCTATTTGAAAGCAGGTCTCTCTCCTGCGTGTTACACTCAATGTACAATAAATGGGGAAAAAGACATTTCTGTTGCTGACAAAGCCTGAACAAATCCCCCGGCAGCGGCTCTCAGTTCCCTGCATCCCTGTTTATCCAGGGGCTGAGTCAGAGCTGTCTTTCCCCACTGTAAGCAGGCAGTGTGGAAATGATGACAATCCCTTTTAGAAGCTACAAGATGAACTCAGACCTTTGGCATTAGTGTAACGCAGACACAACTCTAATTCTAATAAAGTCATTTATTGGAGCTGCTAAGTGCAGCTGTCCTTCCCACACTACACTGGGAGCAGCAAGAGTGAAGCTGAGGGGCGAGGCAAAGAAACCAAGTGGGAAAATGAAATAAATCACTCGGAAAACAGCTGGATGGTAAAAATGGCCAGCCCTTAGGCTGGAGAGCTACTATAGACCCCACATTGCCATTAGCTTGAATCTAATTGCCAGCTGGGTAAGCAAACTACGTTTTAAAAGACACATGTAAATTAATCTGCAGTTACTCCTAAAGATAAGCTGTCACTGGAATAATACTCCCAGCCAGAGAACCCAGAGCAGAGTTGCTTAAAGTCTTTAGAGGCAGAAAGTTTTTTCTCCCTGGAAGTGCTGTGATTCCTCAAGAAAAATGTATTGAGGATTTCTTCTTCGCATGAATAATTTATGTGCCTTGGTACTCATAATATTAGACAATTATGAACAGAACAGGAGATAACTCTTCAGTTTTCAAAGTCGCTTCTAATTCAGGCTTCATTTGTACTGTGGGGGGAGGAGAATCATTCTATCCACTCTCTGCTGTCAAAGGAAAATGGAGCAAAGCATAGACCCAGCCAATATCTCTTTTAATCCTAAACCAAGCGCATTCAGATTGCAATATGGGTTTCAAGAATACAAAAGGGGAAAAAACACAGAGGAATAATACCCACGGTGGCTTGTCAGAATATTAAGGAGATTGCAGATTGTCAAAGCTCTGGAATCAGATGCTGATAATTCATCAGAGCTCCTGCTCAGCTTCCAAGCAACAAAATGCACTTGCACGTGTTGGGGAATAGATTTGCATTCATTGTTTCCTATCTGCCGATGAAGGGCAAGATAAAAAAAATAAAAAAAAGCAAAAAAAAGGTATAAAACTCCATAGCTATCCGTTATGGGCACTGATGTCTCACTGGCATTGCTGGATATTTCAACCAGAGAAAAAGAACATCCTAAAAACACTGCAAACCACTAACAGCTTTCACATGCCGTGCCTCTGGACTAGCACGGCCTCTTGTACCGAGCCTGCTTCCAACATAAACAGCACCACTCCTCTTTCACCCAGCATCCTGCTGGCAAGAAGTGTGGAGAAATAGCTGGTGTACCCAGCAAACCAGTTGGGAACTCGGCCTGGCACCACGCTGCAGCTGGCACCCCAGCTTTTGCTGAATTCTGCTTTTGCTCCCCCATCCCTTGCAGCTCCTTTAACCTCAGAGCCCTGGGAGTGCTCAGCTCAATGCCTCAGGTTGCCTTTTGAGGTGAATTACTCCAAGGCAGCCACTTTTAGCTGTATTTTTAGCTCCTCAGCCTCTTCCAACACTCCATTTACCAGCACAATTCCCCCTCCAGATCCAGTTAAACATGATACAAGACAACACAGAAGGCAGTGAGGATTATGACTTATACCAACGGGCTACAAGAAGAGCTTTCTCCTCCAGTTCCTTGCTACCTGTAGCACCAGTGAACATCTCTCGTAGGTTAAGGTCTCCCTTCACCTCCTGGTAAAGGTTTTCCTAAGAGTGTTAAGGGCACTGCACACCCAACACCGGTGGAGCAAAGACAAGTTCATCTCCAGACCTTAATGGCTGCTGAACGTCACCTTTGCTGAAAATCCTTTGACATCTACACACACCAAAATAATTTCCCTCAAGGTTTGCTTTGCTGTTCCAAGCAAAAACTGCACAGCTAAAATTAATAGCATGCTCATTTTATAACAGAGGCCCACACACACAAAAAAATCTGACTACTCTTTGCTGGAAACCAAAAAGCCACCAAGGTTCCAGAAAAAGGACTGGAGGGGATTTTTCTTTAGGATAACCAGTGTTTATACCAATATGACACCCGAGTGACGGGAAGCAGGGGAAAAAAGCAGCCAGTTTTAAGAGATGATGATTACAAATGCTACATCCACTTTGTGAAATTACACAAGTGAATTATTTCTTTCCAATGAGGCATTAATCCCTCCATAAGACTTAGCTAATGTTATGTATCTGCTGAAAACTGCCCATCTGCATCACAGTAACTGGTTTTTAAGTGTCCCCACAGAGAAGTAAGCACATACCTCTTGCCCCAGATAAAAAGCAAAGGCACCACTAATTGAAGAGAAATACAGCTAAGCCTCAAACTGAATCACCGCCACCAGTGGAAACTACAGGAAAAACCCACCAGGAGCAACGCAAAGGAAGAATACCCAGAATGAGCCAAAGGAGTAAGGACTGGGATGTTCCTCCCTCCAGCTGTGCAAGTGCTTAAGTAAGAAGCACATGACACACTGCTGGCCCCTGCAAGGGCAAGAGGCCGACGAAATGCCCTGAAGAGTCACAGGGCTAACCAATTCCAGTCATGAGTAATGAAAGTTCCAAGGAAATCCAGGCATTTCCTTCCCTAATTCTCCAAACACCCACCTCCAGGGTCTCAGAATGGTTAGCAAGTGAGCTGAGTAAGGGAAGCCCCCAAGAGGCAGTCGTGTCCTCTACCCTGGGCGTAAACAGAAGGCCCCTCGGTGTGGTCCAGGTTTTCACCTCGCAGTATTAAAGACTGGCTAGTGAGCTCCCAGCATTTCTCACGGAAGAGAATGAGAAAAGCAACCCTAAAGTGGTAAAAGTAGGTCACCGAGAAGCCACATCAATAAGGGCTGGAAACGAAGCAGGGAGGGATCCTGTGTCAGCTATAGAAGTGAGGGGTTATTATAAATGGAAATCAAAAGTACAGCTAGACCATTTCGACTGGTAAACTGACAAAATGGATGAAATTTAAGCACACTATAACTGAGACACTACAGCTATTCCTTTGTAAGTCTCCTGCAAAGCTACTCTAAGTTTTAAACTTCATTGCATTTTTAGGCTGAACTCACGATAACCCTTCTGAACTCCATCAACAACAACAGCAGTCCTGACAGCCGAGATTGATGCTGTTGGGTATCAACCCCACAACAGCCCTCTGTCACCACAGCTTTAACCTGAGATTCATCCCCAGTTACCTCAGAGCCATTTAGGCACAGAACGGTCTGTAAGCAGATGTGGTGGTCGTGTTCTACAACTGGATGGGTATGTCAGCCAAGAGACCTCATGGCCAGGCCAGCAGATACCTCTGATAATGCAGCAGAGCCAGCTATGAAAGGTCATCAGCCTGAACGCAGGGAAAACCAGGGCCCAGCAGTCCACTCTCACCATTCTTTCCCCAAATGTTAACGAAACATCAAAGCTAATTTAACCTGCAATCATAGCAAGCAGCTTCTCAGCAAGGAAGAAGCAGGTCAATTTAATTCTTGGCACCTGTTTACAGGAACCTGCTCATATGGGAAACTACCTTAACTCCCATCAGAGCCCTTGCTGTGTCCCAGGCTGACACAACTCAGCCCATACTGAGAAGGGATTTGGACCACTGCAAGGAAAACACTTACTGTCTCTGGGCAGCAGCAGCTATTGCACTTCAAATTCTTCACACAGACAAGGCTTATAATGTATTTTTTAAAACAATGTTTAAGTCAAAACACAGGACTAAGGAGATAACCTCTTGCTAGGTATGGATAGTTCACAGTCACTGGTTGGTACATGGAATAATTATACATAACTGACAATACATCATTATATTACCATTATATATAAGGACCAGGTTAAAGGTGCCAAGAGAGCCACTGAACCCAAATTACCAAAATGCCCAATTTGAGAGAACTGGCCAAACAGCTCGATGAAATCAGGATCCAGAGAACCTGGAGACACAATGGTTCAGGTGAGTGCTGCTCTCACACTGAACATATATTTATCATTGACAGCCATGCTGCATTTTCAGACAGTTTTGTATTTTCACCGTTTTCTGGTTTTTAACACTGAAAAAGCAATGTGTGCTGACCAAAAAAACAAAGGAAAAAAAAAAGGGGAACAAGTTGTGCCAGAATTGGGAAAATTAATGCCTTTTCATACCACTTCGATTTTTAAGTGTTATTACTTCATTCCTCTCCAATTTTTTTCCAGCAAAGTTTCAGACATATTTTGACTTTTACAACATGCAAAGTCCCCTCTTCCAGCACCAGTCTGGAATTAAAAAAATATTTGCTTCCTTCTTATCATCCTTTCTCCTACACATTCATCATTCGGCGAACAGAGGCTGTTTACTTCACATTCCTGACTTCCCTATTAGTAAGTCCAAAAAAAAAAACCCCCAGAAATTAGAGCGGAAAATGTTTAACTTCCGTCTATAAAGCTTGTCTGGGCTGACAAAAAAAAAAAAAAAAGGCTTTCTTCCATAATTTGATTTAATGGTTGTAATGATTTAATGGCTATAAATTGAGAAATTAGCAAGCACTGGAATCAAAATGAGGACAGTTGAGTTAGAAATGGCCTCGGCTCCCGCTGCTGTGCCACTGCTGACAGAACTTGACATGAACAACCACGGGAGCTTCTTCAAGCAGAGGAGTCGCCAGCCAAGGGTATGTGAAAGGAAACTGACATAAATATTTATGGCAAGCCCATAAAACTTTTTCTGCTACTTCACTATATGGGATATAAAACTCATTATCTCCAAGCAGTTGAGGCTATTTGAAAACTTCGGTGAGCAAGGCCTTAGCTAATGGAAGGACTTAGGGAAGGACCCCATGAAATCCACTCAGCAGGGTAATCAATCACCCCACACCTCACTGGCACCCTAAGCAAGTGCTGTCAGACAGAAGGAGAGAAAGAGACCCCATAAGCTTATGCCATCTAGAAGATAAATCTTCTTAAACCTGGATTAGAAGGATGTTGATTTCTTTCCTGAGTTCTTATTTTCCAAGATACCTATCAACGACCCACCACCCTGAACAAAAAAAAAAAGATGGAAAATAATTACAGTAACATACCTCCAAGTAGGAAATGCTTAGTATTATTTGATGAGGAAGCCTAAGGATTTCCTAGCAAGTGTGAGCACATTGTGTTTTTGGTGCGTGATGTACGTGTTCCAGTATATTCAGGGGAGGAGGAAGCCCAGGGAAGGCAGCAGCTTGTCCGTACAGCCTGAGGTATAACCTCATAATGTAAATAAACATCTTTTCAGGAAGCTTTTTGTCTCCACTTCTTTCCTATTGCCTGCACTGCACTGTATTCCTAAGATAAAATACCTAACTAACATGGAAAACTACCGTGGATGAGTGAAATGCTGGCAAAGCCAACAGAACCTGTGTTACGCAGTGGCACCAGGTCTCAAATGCCATGGAAGGGATGTCGAGGGGGTTTAATCAGTGCTCCACGGTTTTCCACTCTCAATCTGTGATATATTTCCCTCTCCCAGGCTACACTGAAGAGCTACCTGCCTGAAAACAATGATTTAGGCAAACACCTGGCCCTGCTCTCAAATTAAGAGCAGTTAATCAGTGCTGGCTACCCAAACTCCTTCATACCAGCCTGCTATCACTGTAATGAGACAAATTTATTACATTTGGAAGGTGGCCAAAACTTTACCTTTGGCTTTTGTTGTTTTGGAGGGGTTTTTTTTGTTTGGTTGCGGGGGTTTGGTTGCGGGGGTTTGGAGGAAGGAAAAAAGGAGTAATATGCAATCACCTGACTTAAAGTCTCCCCTTGGAGAGCATCTTGCCCTGCTGACCTACAGATCTGACAGCTAACGGGGTATTTAGAGGATTATTAAATAGTCACAGAGGATCCAAGGAAAGCAGCAGGCTTAAGGGTACCCCAAACACGACGCAGTGCAACCCAAAGCATGCAAGCAAAGCACTGTAGGTGTCTCAGGAGACCTGGCTTCTGTTGCTGAGTTTCTTTTATGTCCTTGGACAAGTTATCTGACCTACTTGTGCCTCACTCCCTCACCTTCCCAGCTCAGAGCAGCCCTCTCCAATAAAAGCATTAATGCTCTGGATGCACTCACACAGCAAGGGAACGAACGGTGCAAGTGAGTGAAACCGATCCTTCCTCCTTTAACCCTGGTGGAATTGTTAACAAAGCAGTCGCCGTTAGCCAGGACAAAATGGAACAGAAAACTGAAGCAAAGCGATCATTTAATTTCTTAATGAGATTCAAGGCCTGGACTGAGCCCTCCCAGCATTTCCCTGGAACCCTGGTAGCACACGGTGTGCTGAGTGGTGCAGCATCTGTACCCTATCTTGCTGAGGCCGGTATCAGTTCGCTAAAGAGTCAGCTAAATGAGGGTGTGAATTACCTCCGCTTATCTCAAGCCAATCCACTGACTCAAGTAATGAGAACCTGAAGGAAGCAAGCGGGTTTTTAACTCTATCTGCAATTCAAGGACCAAACACTGAAGAGAAACCCCTCCAGAAGAGCCAATCCCCCCTATATTTCCTCCAAACCCTCACTGGCAAAGGATGATGTGTCTCCCAAGGGGGGGAATGCAGGTACACAGTTACATTCCATGTTCCGCTGTGAAGGATATCCCAAAAAGTGGACGTGCCATGAATTTCTAGGCTTTCCAACTTATTCGGATAAACATGAACGCTGCTATTCCAGAACTGGGGAGCTGTTGGAAATTTCATGTCAAGTTTCTCCCTCCTTGTAGGAAACTTCACATCAAAGCCCAAGTTTTCTTGCAACATTCCGCCTCCCAGGACCTTGCTTCAACTCCCCGTCATCGGAGTACGGAAAGCACTCTCAGACCTAATGCTACAGTATCTATACAAGATTTTTCCATGGATTTTTCATGCCATCCAGACTGGGAACAGTATCGAGGTGAAGACCTTCTGCAGAATCTTTCAGACTGCTACATGAAAGCTTAACATTGGGGGGAGGATTAAGTCTGAGACCATTCTCAGTCACAGATTCCTTCGCACTTCTCTTCCTCTCGCCACTGTACCCTGTTCCATTCCCACACCTCCTTGGAAGCCAGGACTGAATAAACACAATCCCCTCCCAGCTCCCGAGACTCCACCGTGTAATCCCCCATCCACTTCCAAACACATTTGCCATTTTTCACGTTTTCTGTATCCTTTCTTCTCCGGTCCGGGCTACAAATTCCAAAAGACAAGCAGAGCAGCCTCTGTCTGTACAACACCAAGCACATCTACAGTGCAGCACTGCGTAAATAAAACGAATTATCTGAACACAGAATAAAACCGGGGGTATTTTCAATTAAACTATTAGTATCCAAGAATGCAGACACGGCGCTAGGGGAAGAGAAAAGGTGCCTGCAAGTTTTAATCAAGCCAGAAACTCACAGAGAAGCATATGCATTCTTATGCAAATCTGCACCAGACGCATCGCACATCTGCTGAAATGGGTGTCGTTTTCCCACAGTTTGCAGAATTAATGTGTTTAACTAAGTGCCTGCCAGTTCTTGCAGTGTAAGAGCTAATTTCTAACGGGGTATCTTCAGTCGTAGCAAAAAAATGAAAATAAAAATCCCCTTAGATAAGAAAGGACCTAAATCCAGGACCTGGTTTTACATTTACTTGATGCAAAGACCCCCTTCACCTCCAAGAGCTCATTACTCGCACTGCTCCAACTTGCTTTATAATTAAAAATAATCCCGATTCTTGGAGAAGAGCCTTTCTACATTTTCTGACCTTTTGAAACCCCATTAAAGATAATTAAAAAGGGCTATTCCCTCCTGATCACTTTTATAAAGGCTCTCTGAGATAGGGGGACGTCAAAGCACAAAAAGGACTTTGTGAGAAGTTTACAAACCAAAACGCAGTGATTTTTCTTTTCCCTTGGTTACTTTCCTTGCAGATACAATTTGTATTTCCACGATTACTATGTGTCCTCACAGAGGATTTCTAAAGAATTCAGATGAGAGCTTAATTTCTGACCCCGGGGCTAAAAAAGCATGTATGCCAGAAAACACTGAAATCTCAGCTATTTTTTATAAAAATCTATAAATATCAGTTAAAAGGAATTCATGATCTCACAATAAGTCAACAGGTCACAGTTATGCTCTTCTTATCTTCCCCTTTTTTTTCCCCTATTGTTTAAAAATAGGAAACAGCACCACATGAAAATGTTCAGTCAGAGATAAATCGTGTGACTGAAACACAGGAGTCAGGAAACCGGTGTTTTAAAATAATGTCATCCTCCTTTTCCTCAGCACACTCTAATGTTGTTGATGCCTCCAAATATTTAAGTGACTTAATAAATTAGTAACCTAGGCAACATTTGCCACAACACAGCCAGCTGAAAGAGCCCAGCTAAAAACTCCTAAAAAAAAAAAAATTAAAACTCCATTTGTGCACAAATTAACATCAGTGTTCCTTAAAAAGAGGAAGGGCAAACAGTTTTAACGTCAGAGGGCTAATTTTGCAATAAAATTCAGGAGTAAAGCAACCAAAAAGAAAACAGGGTGTATCCAGCCTCAGCTGCACTCCAGGTCACCACTGCCAATGCACAAGGAAAGGGGCAGAGCTTCAATAGCTGCTCTGGCACAGAGGACCCAGATTTCACCCCCTGCATGCTTGTAAAAATTCCCTGAAGCCAAAAAGGGCTATCAGAGGAGCTTCCTGGAGCAGGCACGAGCAAATCACCTGTAAGAGCACTCCACTCACGTCTTTTGATATTCCCTGCTGCTGGCTGGCAGGGGAAAGCAGCATCTCTGCCCACAGCACACTGGACTGTTTTTCATCTGTAGCAACTGCAGTCACTTAAACCCTCGTTTTTTCATTAAACTCTGCCTTTTATAACGGGGCTCCCACTAGAAATCATTGTTACTTATCGACTCAAAATGAACAAAGGCTTTATGCCTTCGGTATTTAGCATTTGTCCTTAATATGGTACCTGAAGGCCGTGATAAGGTCAGATATCACCACAGCAGGCATTGTCCAAAGACACAGGAAATGACACTTCCCGGCCCAGCAAGGTTTGTCTTCCCAGCCTGCTCTTGCACCAGCTTTCTAGGCGAGTTAAAAATAATCCTATTGATCAGAAGGGAAAGATTCACTCGTGAACACTGGCCTTCTCTACTTTCCAACACAAGACTGGCTGCTTGGCATGTCTGTGCTCCCTCCAGCTCCCTTCCAGCCTTCCAAGGGTCTCAACAGGAGAGAAGGTGACGGTGCAGCCACGTCTTTCCTAACAGCCAATGTTCTCCTCAAGGAATTGCAGCTCCACACCCTCCAAAACGCAGCAGGACACAAACCCCAGCCCAGCTGACTATCTGCACACACCTCAAGGAGCAAAAAAACCCTCTGTAACAGCCATCTCACCTGTGAGGTCGCTTCACTTACCAGGGGTTTTTTTACATTAAATACACTGTTCCCACCTCTCCCCTGTTACACAGCCTCCAGATTACTTCGTGGCTGACTCGCAGGAATGAGCGAGGACGACTGGAAGTGGAGAGGACGAGGCATCCCAGCGCGTTTCGGGCATCCTCGGGCGTCCCGGCAGGTCCGGCAGCACCGCAATGGAGATGCCGCCACCTGGTGGGACCTCCACGGGCTCGGGTGGAGGCTCGGGGGGCAGGCGGGACCCCGGGAGGGAGGGTCGGGACTCGCACTCAACATTCCCGCATGGACTTCCCGGAAAAAGCCGGCCAGCAGCACGAGGAGGATCTGCTGACAACGACAAGATGCTGCTCATTACCAAAGTCTGTTGGTGCTCATCCAAAGAGAGGTGGTTTGGAAATGGATAATCTTTGCGTTTTTAGACACAACTGCAAGAAATGGAAGAAAAGAAGTAGGAAAAAACCCAAACAAACAAGAAAGAAAAGGTATGTATCAAGCTACCTACAAAGCCACAGCTGTAAAGAACCAGAAACCCCCGAGAACAGTCGGAGTCACTGATGTAAAAGAGTTGAGTTAGCAGGAATGGCTAACTCACAGCAACTGGGTTTTTGAGCTGAATTTCACATGATTAGGAGATGCCTGTGCTCAGTGCCCGAGCCACAGCTGTTTCTCAGTCTCCACATGACACCCCGTGCATTATACTGGCTTCAGGCCTGAGCCTGAGCCTGGTATTTTCTGAGGGCCAATACTTAAAAGCATGGAACTCAGGTTTGAGGCAGCCAAGAGACGTTTCCATCTGGTTGCACGGGGTCTAGGGCTTTTTCTGGAGTCAGAGCCAGCAAAGCACTGTCTGCAGATCAATATCCATGAAAAGGCATGGAGCCCTTCTAGCCTGTGTTTGAAGAGCCTTCTCTTTCTGCCAGGAGAAAGGGGGAGTGAGGAGGCTCATTCCGGCCACGAGGAATGTCTCCAGACTGCTCACAGGATTAGAGGACAAGGTGATGAAAATGTCCCTATCTGATCTGCACTCGAGTTTGTACAACTACCATCATCTTTCAGCACCTCTGCTAAAAGAGAAAGACATTTCCTAGTCCAGATAAAGCCCCAGAGCAACAATGTCAGTTTGCAGGATGAACATTCAAGAACAGACCCTTCCCTGCGTTATCCCAGCAACTCTTCTTCTGCAGTTTTAGCACAGGAAGGTTTGCAGTGAGCTTAGAGCAGGCACATCAAGAATGAATCTGACAACCACTGTTGCAGAAGTTTACAACCTTTTTAGACACAGACTGTAAGTCAGGCAAAAACTGATTCTGCCCCCCATCACATGCAACATTTAACACCAATGCTGTGATGCTGGCTTTAGAATTCATCCCTACAAAATCCATGGATGTTCAGTCAGCCACACCAGGCAATGTAATTACTCTGTTTTCACAGTTAGCACTGAGAATGCTGTGAACTCAGTTATTCCTCTGCCTCCTCCTCCCAAAACCTGTTTCAGAGAGCAGAGAAAAAGACCTTGAAACACGGGTGGATGCTTTCAAAAGTCAGTTATCCCTTGTACAGAGAAAAAAACTCATACCATTAATTCAGGCAAGAGACCTCTTCCCTCCTCCCCACTACACACATGCCACGAGTCTGAATGGAAGCCGTCACCCAGAACACATGTCGATACATATTTTACAGAAACCTTACTTGTGTGTCAAAACCCGTTCTTGGAAACATCATCTAACAGCACTCACATGATTTGTGTTTTACGAGCAATTAAACCTATCACTCCAACAAGCAAATCTGCTGTTCCTGTCCACTATTCAAATATCAGGTTAGAGCAAACTAATTATGTTTCAAACTCTGTCTTTCAGTAAGAAAACTGTATTTCCATGATAATGTCCTGGCTAATTCACTAAAGCAGAAGCTGCTGAATCTCCAGAACGCAGAATGAAACAGCCACCCTTGGAACTAGTGCAGCTAAGGCAGGAAATGCAAAAATAGCCAGACTGTGATTTAGATCTCATAGTGAAGTCAGACAAGACCTCAGTGTCACACTGAAATCACATCCCAGACATTGTAAAGTCCTACTGTATTCACATCACTGTCATACTGCTGGCAAGCCACAGAGACCAGTAATGACAGGACTTTACTGCTGAATTCTTTTCTCTGTGCTTACAGATGAAGTTTTACAGGCTCTGCAACCAGACCAGCTCCCCTCATGCCAGTAATTACCTCCCTGGATAGACACAAAGTGGATGGCACACCACTGCCGAGATGCACAGAAATAAACAGCTGTCTGTCTGTAAGCGGCTGCTGAACGCTTTTTCTTTAAAATACCTGTCTCCACTACTTGGGCTACTTTTCAGACAGTCACCTTTCATTTGAAATGACTCCCCAGCACAGTGGTCCACGCTCATAAAGGCACGTGGAAAAGAAATGTGATGACATCAAAAGCTTCATTTCTTGCCATGCCAGAAAATGCTCCTCCACTTTCCATGTGCTCGATATTCCTTCCCTCCCCCAGCCATTCATGGTGAAATAATTAGTGTTAGTGTTCTCATTGTTTATCAGACAATACAGACAATAAGGCTAAGCTTTCTGCTCCTGTTTTCTTTCGCTATGCTGCTGTGGTTCCTCAAACAACTGTGCAAGGCTTTACTTTTAATCCTATGAATAACACTTGTCACTCACAGGTTTGTAACCCATATTTATCTGCACACAAACATGGCACAGTTTCAGCTTGATTCACTGTCCACAAACTTCTCCAGATGTGCTCATGCAAGAAAAAAAGGCTAATAAGCAGGAGGAAACAAACAAATAGTAGCTAATCCGATTGCAATTTCTTAGGGAAGGAGAGAAGACACCACCACATCAGATTCTTTATGAGGGGGAGGGATAATGAGCTGTTTTTAAACAGAGACTAGGAATAATTAGTTATTGTCCTTGGGCTACGAGATGTATTTTTACATGCTTGAAGTCTACCCTGATTTTTATAGCCTGTGAGCTAGTTGGGCCCTGTCACAGGGAATTTTTTCCCATTTATCTACACGTTAGTGTCAGACTACAAACACATCACAACATATGACTTTATCAAGAAGCAACGTTCCTCACTGTGGCTAATTTTGAAACCACATTCCTGCTTCCACTCATGGAAGATACAACCTTGGGTAACAATCAGATAGGCTGGTGCCAGACATCCTCTTCTTAAGTGCACTCTCATTTTACCTTTAGAAAGTGTTTTCAACAAACAAACAACCTGAGGGCAATCTGCTTTCTTTGGAGCTCCCCTTGACAACAGCAGAGAGGCATTTTTGTAGAAAGCTGCATTTTATAGTCTCAGCTTTAGGCTGGGATTAAGAAAAGCAAGCCAGGAAACAAGCAGCAAGCTAGGCATGGTGGAAATTACTAAAAATACCAAACTTCTATTGCAATTCATTGTGTTAAATATAACTTTGCTCATTGATGCACCAGACAGAAAGCAGACAGACAACCCTGTCCCACTGCACCAGCTTTACAAGCTTCCAAAATAAACACAAAGGTCTTTGAGCAGACCACGCTCCCCAGAAAACCTGCAGCCTAATCTTCCTTATTTGATATGTGCAAAGGCTCAGGTTGGTGGTACTCACAATAATTACCTGTCATCAGGCAAGAAACACAGCAGAGTGCTTGCAAATAACTTATTCATGTCACCTTTGTGTTTCAGGAATAACGCAACCAGTAACAGATCGATGACACGGGTAACAGAGAGCATTTGCTTCTAGTTTTACAGGCCAGGGAAAACCTGGAGAATCTTGTTGGGATTCAGGGCAGGGGAGAAAGACAACGGGGACAACCACCAGTGTGACAGGGTCTGATGTTAAAAAGTACCAATAAAAAAGGGGTTTTACAGGTTCTCCACAATCATGGAAACACAGAATGGTTTGAGTTGGAAGGGACTTTAAAGCTCATCTCTTTCCAACCCCTGCCATGGGCAGGGACACCTTCCACCAGCCCAGGTGGCTCCAAGCCCCGTCCAACCTGGCCCTGGACACTTCCAGGGATGGGGCAACAACACTAATAATAGACAAAGGTAACACGTGCACACAACGAGTGCCTTTTCAAGGCTTGACCATCAAATTCGATACAGGACAGAAGATACTGCCAGCAGTGCTCTTCACTCTGAAACACGGGAGTAATTATCGTTAGATTACCAGGACAAACAAGAGGGAGAGACAAGGAAAAGATAAAACACAATTTCCACTATTTAGGTGCTGATGGAGAGATTAAGCCCGACTGCACTTCAGCCGCGAGCCTAAACAAACCAGAGGCCAGGCCACATAAATCAAGCTAGTTTTAAAAGGTTACATACCAGGGAGAGCCCGACAAAGGAGGGGAAGCAACCCGCACCGCGAGAGGCTTTAACATCCTCTTTATGAATAATAAAGGTGCCGATTCAACACGGACCAGTAAGTCTGGGGCGACGGGACCCGCCGTAACCCGCACCCCCCAGGGGTTTGGTGCCTCATTAATACTAATTAGAGCCGGGAGCGCGCACACAAAAGGCCGGGACAGCGGAGCATCCCGCACCCCGGAGGGAGGAGAGGGAAGAGGGCTGGGGTGACCCGGGCGGGCTCGGTGGGGATGAGCCCCGGGGGCAGGGGGGGATGGAAGGGATGGAGGGAGGGAAGAAGAAGGAAGAAGTTGTGGCGGCGAAGTTTCCCCTCACCGTAGACGCGGACCCAGCCCTGCTGCTGGCACACGGACTCCCGCAGGACGCGGTCCAGCGCGCCGCCCGCCTCCAGCTCCTCCGCGCCGGGATCGGGATCGGGCTCCGCCGCCTCGGCCGCCGGGGCCGCCTCCATGGCCGGCGCTGCGGGGAGGCCGGCGGGCCGCGGGCGAGGAGCGGCAGGACGAGGAGGA